>CM059298.1:6750000-7227500 GCA_030340665.1 Neosalanx taihuensis
ATGTGCCCAACAACTGACTTCAGCTTGTCACACTTATTATTGTGTCCCTTATTCACCAGCTGGGCGGCTCCATTATTCTCCCTCCTTTGTGATGTTAATGGTGTGTTATCTTTGCAAGGGACGAATAAGCAAGGGACAATGGGGGTGTAGACATGCAGTCAAATTTATGCAGCCATGATTGTTTTTGATGATGTAGATAATAATGTAACCCCAGAGAGTTCAGAGTTGGGGGGAAATAACAAAAGACCATTGTAACCTCTGATCTTGAACTTGTATCTCTAAAAATAATATAACCAATGCCAAAATGTTTGCTTACTGATGGTTCAAAGGAAAAATAATTGCACCAATAATATACACACATAATATTAACAAATAAATAGTGTACCCCACCCTCAGTGTACTCCTCTTTTTACATCTGATTCAGGCTAAAACAACTGAAGTATTTTCAGTTTCATGGACAAGCAGTCATAAAAGGTAAAAGGTTTTGCCCCTATACAAATAAAAGACATGAACATCATTCTTTTTATATATGAACATATCATCTTTGTTTAAGTGACAACGTATCTTTTTTTCACGTCTCATATTCCTTACTGACTTGACAGCGTCAAACCAGCAATATTTGATTGAAGTTGCCACGGCAGGTTGAATCGAAAGGCCCCCTGTGATTAGGGGGGTGGGTCGTGAAATCTAAACGATCAAACTCAAGCTTCATCCTCTAATCACAGATGATATAAAACAATCTAAGCACCACTTAACCTGTGCAGGCTTACTGTTTTGGCTTGGCAAGCCCTGTCTCCATTAATCAATCAGATACAGCCCTTTTCAAGAACTTCAATGCAAATGCATGATAATGCTAAATGTACCATTTCCATGTTTATTTCTCTCCTGTGTGTATTTCCGGTGATGTGCAATACTGGTAGAAATGAAGGTCTGATCAAATAAACAGCAACATGTGCTAAATTGACTTTAGCACTTGATTGCTGAGGACCCCATACTGTGACAAAGAATTTCAGCCTTCACATTATAAAATTGCATATACGTACATTCCACAACTGTATCTCCAAGCATCCTCAGTCTTCATGGCATGTATATCCATATTACATTATATCACAAAGAATTGGTTCATGATCACTTAAATCGTTGTATAGGGTTCACTGCATTTTGCTTTGTTTTCATAACCATATTAAATCTTAAATGGGTCCTGTATCTAATGACCCCCTACAGAAACAGGTAGATGTTTCTGCTGCCTCTCATACCTGAGTCTACAGGGCTGTTCCCAGTGAAGCTGACCATGTAATGTCCATCCCTGCTGGCGTCGCTATGCAACATGGGAGCAGAACCGAATGACTGTTTCCACCCCGAGGGCCTGGCTGCTCTGCTTCTGTGAGGAACATAAACTACTGCAAAATATCTCATTGTCTCTGGTTCCTTAGTTCCCCGGTTCTACCTCTTCTTTGTCAGAGGTTATTTTGTCCTTATGAGGGGCAGAAGGTTTTCAGTGTCAGTAATGGGTGATTAATGACTCACTGTGGCTCCCTCCTGCTGCAAAGTACACACTCAGTCTAGACTAAGAACACCCCCAAACCTCCTCCCCGCTATGGAAGCATCCATGTCTAAACAACTTTCAAAAACGAGCCTCCTTTGACCTTTGTCCTCTTGAACTCGGAAGACATTTGTTCTTTGAACTGAAAAGTAATTGAATTTCAGTGGAGTCAATGAAGTCAGTTCAATTATCGATGAACCATATCCAAATCTTTCAATTAACATGAATCTACTCCATTGTAGTTTTGTATATTTTACATTCCATTGATGAGCCTTTTGACGGAAACTCTTTTTTAAGGGGACAAGAATGTTGTTGTGTTAGTCTCTCTTTATTGCAGTTGAAGGTCATGAATAGATGTGTAATTTCCGATTTCTCCCCTAATCTGTGTTCATTTACAGTGGTTGTAGAATGGTGGAGTTATTATCAGAGAAGGGCTGTGCTTGTGTCAGAGGAATACCAGCACAGTGATTTATCGGTTGTAGAAAAGCAGACACACCTGATTTGTGGTTGACAGTGATGCTTCAAACAGTCCCTTAAATCTGCTTTTATTTTGAGCAAAGACCAAGAGGAGAGGCTCTTGAATAATGGAAGCAGGGCTTCTTTCATATGAAGCACATTACAAAACAGCAACAAAATAATGAATACATTGGGTGCTAGGATGCATCTCAGGGACTCCTATTTCCTTATGGGAAGAAAACCTCTGTCTTTCCTGACCTTTACTATCAGAGACTGTTCCTGTTTCCCAATTCCCACCGAGTGGCAGAAGCTACCAGGCTCTGCTGGGGACTATGTGACTCAAATTATATCATTTGTCCAATTTGCTATTGTTTCATTCATGTCAGGATAATTTGCTTTGGGTTTCTTTGTAATGTCTTGGGTTTTGACAATTCCTCCTGAGAGACTAGCTATACAGTGTGTGCCCCAGATAGCCTGTTTATCAAGTGCCTTGCGTTCTGTCAACTTGACTTTCCAACCATGATGCACAGATGAAACGTACAGCTTCATTTCACCAGTGGTCTCTGGAGGAATAAGATGGTGACCACGGCAGCAGCCTGTTTACCTGGGGTTCTAATTGGGTCAGAGTTGTTTCAGCAGGAAGAGTGTCTCACAGACCATAAAGACAGAGCTGTAGTCATTACTCAACAGCTATAATGACAGGTTCAGCTCTCCCTTAGCAGTCATCTCTCTCCTGATTAATCTCATTATCCCTCCTAACAGTTGAACAGATAGGCCAACAGATTAAACATATGTTATCACTAGCTACATCACAGTCTGTGGAAGGTACACTAAGGTACACTGGAAATACTTTCACAACATTTTCATAATCATTGATATTTACCTTGGTATAGGACTGCATATTGAGATTAAAGTCAGCAATGTTCACCGTTTACCGTCCAGATGAATTCCATATGTGAAATAGAGATGATAAAACCTAGTATAAAGACCCTCTGATCTTTAAGTACTTGTTGACCCTATAATATAATTTAACCTATTGGTAGTTTTATCCAATTATTTGATTGAATTGATTTTGTCTACACTACTATTGAATGAAAATAGTCACGATTGTGACATTTGACAGCTTTTTTTGAGACAGCTTTGTGCTTCAGCACACATCCACATAGTTCAGTGTATTTTACCACCAGCAGAGTATATATATATATATGACTATGTACAGTTTATGTTCCCAGACTGGACAATATCAATCATGATTAAATTGCTTTGGGTAAATTGATTTCCTATAAGTGTATATTATCTGGCTTGTCCTGTGAGAAGTTCGAAGCTTAACAATCGGCGTCAGATTTTGACAACTGGTGGCAGTGCGCTCATTAATCACCTTGTGAACTCAGTCATTTTCTGCCTCCTGGGTTCACTAGGCACATGAGTAATAGACAGCAGCCACAAAACGCCGATGACTCCTTGACAGCTCCGTCTGGCTCCTCAAAACCATACGGCATCTTTTCCTGTTATAGCTGTGGCCAACACAGTGCTGGGGAGAAGTCAGTTCTCTCCTGCTCTGTCATTAATAATGATGAAGTGTTGAAACATCATCTCCTCCTTCATCTTTAGCAGCCAGGGTGACATGCTTCTCCAATTAATTGCTTGTGTTCCAAATGTATCTCTGCACATTATCTTGTTCTATCTTTTGATTGCGTGTGCTTAATCCTTATCGTAATTGGCTGTGTTGCATGCTGCCACTGGGCCAGTCATGTCTCATACCAAATTAAGCTTAAAATTGTTTTGCTGTGCTTTTTGCTTTTGATGCAGCTCATTTTAGCCAGGAATGTGATATAATAGGAAACCAATTATATGGCCCCGTACTGAATAATCCAAATGCTTAAAAAATAAACCTCCAATTCCAATTTCGAACGGCGTGATCGTCTGTTCTTAACCCATTTGTCGATGAAAGTCTAGAATAGATGATCAGATCTTACATTTATGGTGTCCACACCGTTCATAGTGTTGTGTCTTCACCCTGATGCCGTACACAAAAGACAAAGAGGAGTAATGGTGCTTATCATAACCATGCATGGCCTGCATGGGTAATGGGGCACAGGTTCTATTACTGCTTGGCTTGTCTCTGCATTGTTCTCATCGCGATGGGAGGAAAAGCTGTTTGTGTGTAAAAGGCATTCACAAGGCAATGTGACACCTCTAACCATGTTAATAAACAAGACACAGGATCCATCATGTCTATCATTTCAGTCAATAGTCTTGGCCTCATTCCTGATGCTTAAATCTCCTTGGTATGAAAAAGATGTATTCCAATTGTCAATAAACCTGTTATTTTAGACCAGAGATGCTTGGCCCTCTGAATTATTTTGTCCTTATGGTATATGCATTTTAAGATAAGATAAGATTGAATGTCTTGTAAAAATTGGCAGGTCCTGTATACACGTCCAAACCCCCCTCCCTCCATTTCATTTTAAAGCCATGTTTTGCCTGCTACACCACTGCCTTCACACAGGTAGGGGTTCAGGGGTTGACACTAAATGGTTAAATAACACCCTGTCTCCTCTCCTCTACCATGCTGTTTGGGAAACAGAAACATACTGGTAGCTCAGCAAGCATCTGTTTTACTAACTCCACACATCTTGTTTTCATGAGCGTGGTCTTAGGTATGCCGTTAAGAGTGCAATTTTTATGGCTTGTATGTGTTCTCATTGATCTTGAGTGAATTATCTCTTTAAAGCCGAGTTCTGTGACTCAACACCAACAGAGTGATTTTCAAGATCTGGCTGTCAAGCTTTGCTGAGACCATTTTAGGCCTTATTGAAAGGTAGCAGCTACCTCCTGGAGTCTCTGCTGAGGCATAATGGCAGACATTGTTTGCCTTGTTAATTAAATTTTGTCTCTGCAGCAAATGAGGTCATATGCTGCCATGGGTGTAATGTCTCTCTCATGTACAACAAAGGGAACACTGCAAGCTCAGGAATCCTCCAGCTGAAACAATCAACCATAGATATCTTTGTTTGTCAGTAGATCTATATTTTTCTGAACCATCACCACAGAGAAATTGGCACACTGCGTGTGCTTTTATTGCTTCAATTTTACAGACGGTTGGGATTAATGTCGATCTCTACAGCTTGTAGGGAGAAACTCGCAATAACATAAGGGGTCCATTATTCTGAAGCTATACAGGATGAAAATATTTGCTCTTAACTCACCTCACTACGATGGTGGTAAAATTGTAACTGTTCACCATTTAAACTGTCCTCCATCATGATTCATGTCATATTGACTTACAGAGTCTCTTGGGTGACTGCGCTTCATATTGGCAGAATCATTTCATAGCTATAAATAAGAACAGGCATTAGATTTTTCGTATAACCTTTTTTAATTGTGTGATCTCAAATTACATTTGTTTGTTGTAAAACAAGTCCATTGATATGTTGGTATAGGTCAGCTAGCCAACAGAGTCGATGGTCACAGGCAGGGTTTAGAGAGGACAATGCTTATTCTCTGACTTGTTTACACTGTTGGACCCCATCTTACCTAAATGCTGTAAATCATAGCCTTTTGAACTGAAAAAGAAGCAGCCTGTATTTTTCCTCTAAGCTGAACAACTCACTTAACTTGTAGCCTGCCTTTCTATTCAAATGATGTAAAAGCACCAGCCCAATTAAATACACAGGGAAAATTTCCATTACGATATCCATTTTCCTATTTCTTTAGTCACCTCTTTGCTTTTGTGAAGAAAGATTCATGCTGAAATGAAATCAAAGGTTTCCATAGAACTGCTGTCAGCCATTCATATAAATTCAGTTTCCTGTCTTATGTAGATATGATAGTAAAACTTTCTGAGTTGTTCTGTGTGCCCCTGCTAAAATATTTAATTGCTTTGGAATTTAGCATGACAAACAATATGAAAGACCAAAAGCTAGCTGCAGTAAATAATATAAAACTGTGTGCTCAAAATGTAAAAACAAAATCATTTCTTCCAAGAGTTCATTGACACACTTGGAGAGTAAAATTGAACTGGATAAGATATGACCCTTATATTCCATTTCAATGAATAAAAACAAAACCATCACTAACCAAAATAGTAATTATTATAAATAATGGATTCATATTTCTATTCGTTATTGGTATATTTTCATATTGATACTGGGGAATTCTAATATGGTGCCCAAGCATTATTATAACACCCAATTCAATACCCCCTCCTGTCTATTGTGAATTTCAGTCCAAAAGTGGAAAATGAATCAGTTGTATATATACATGAGCATATGTAAATGCATAACAAACATCAAAGATTGCATGGAACATTGTGCATTGTTCTCTGTAGCCTGTATGTAACATTTTTGTCACCATTTTCAATATCTTTTACCATGCATATGAACAACAGCACACATGCATAAGCCAGCCCAGTGAAGCACACCAGCTCAATGTGTTCTCTCCAGGTGATTGGTATGAGTTCCCCACTATGGTTAAGGCTTCAGTCAGCCTGACACTAAGGACCGGGAGGATGAAAGTGGCTGATAGGAAATCTCTATTAAATTTGCATTAACACATTGTGTAAATCTGCTGATGATTGCCTCACAGAGACCCCATGGTTCAGCATGCCATCTCCGGCTCCTGTACACTGGCCAGATGGCCACTTCAGAATGAGATTGACACAGCGTTTCAAACTGATTTCATGCTAACTCTCAGGAGAGGGAGACAGATCGTCCACCCTGTTGGGAATCGGGATTACAAAATAGCCAATTAAAAAGGAAAGTGGTGAAATCTTGGCCTGATAAGGTGAAGATTAAATCGGTTATAGTTTATTAGGCAAAATTAGTTCTTAGAGTCCATCTCTCTCCAAACATATTTCCATTAACAGCCTGACTCTTTTTATCTCGCTCTTTGTATCTGATAGTGGGCCACTGTAATTATGAATCCTCCGAACAGCAATCATGACACCAATTGGCATACCGGTACATTTCTTCATACGTTTCATTTATTCATCTTGATGGCTTTCAAAGACTAGACTTCTTGAACTATTCCCTTACAGACAAAATAATGTAAGAATACTGAACAGATTGTTTTAAAAATGGCAATGACCTCCCACAAAATACACTTTAAATCAAGAAGAAAACAGATCAGGGTCATTTCTCATAACACATTACACAACATTTCAGAGATTGCAATTATTCATGTTAAACCAAAACAATCATGTTGTGGTCTGTTTTTGTTTTGTTGTATTCACCAACAATTCACCAACAGCCTGCGCGACGCCATGTGGTAATCATTCCCAGTTTGGCAACAGCAGATGTGTGTGGGCCAATGCTTGGACAGAACCCGGCAGTCTCTGGTGAGCAGCTTCAGCCTCACTGTCCCACCTCCTCTATGTCCCTGGATGACTGGTGCCACTCTGCTATGGAGGCATCTGTGCAGCACCTGTGGACAGATCAGCACTCCTCCTGCTCCCAGACATCATCTGTCTACCCAGCAGCAGAGCCTGGGCCCTGGGACTCCCCCACTGCCTCTCCCCCAGGTCAGCCAGGTTCATGAGAAAGACCCCACTCTGCTCTTCTCACCTTGTTTCACCAGCCCACCTTCCTAACATTAAAGAGCTCCTCAGCTGGTCTGAGGATGATCCGCTGCCTGGGACATCCCGTGACCCTGATGCTGCCCTGCCCACCCTACCAAAACATCGTCAATCTCACACCCAACCCCCCGGCCCCACCGCCATGGGACAACAGTAAAACACAACAGGCAGTTTACTACCCCACACCCCCTTTTCCCAACAAACCTAAAGCCTTTACCTGTAGGTTTTCTTAGATCCTTTATAAGGATCTTGAAAGGAATATACAATCAGAATGAATATATCTCACCCTTTGTAGGGCTGCCATTGGTATTCATGATATCAAAACATTTACCTCCGCGGTGAGCATCTACTATGTATCATTCCTATAGTGAAAGCTCAAGTGTTGATAACATGAAGTAATAATCATGGATCCCATTTCCATATCACCTTTCATCACGGAATCACAAAGCCCTTCACTTTGTCTGGAGATATCCAATCCCTCTCCAATAGACAGTGAATACACAGCAGTAATATAGAGATGGTGGAATTATTAATATGGAAGTATTGCAACGGAAATGGATTTAGCACCTACATGTAAATGCTACCACAGCTCCTTTAATTGTAATCCTAAACTCAAGATGCCTTGCATTTTAGATGTCATACAAATGAAGAGATTAGATTTAAGGCTTTTGAGAGCTGTGCAAAATCTAAATGCAAACATATTAGCAGTCCATCAATTAAAAACGCTCAACTCAAGCAGGATGTTGTTTGAGCCATTTCCAGACCTTTGGCTGTATATTCTTTCACCAGCCTGTGTCTATTTTTGGCATATATCACTAAATATTTATGTCATTTCATCAAATCAACAAAACGGGCCAAATTAGATCTGGCATTGTGTCATTGCATCATTTATGATTTCATGGCATATGTGATACTGCGACCCAAGGTCTTCTTTATATGCGGGCTCACGTGTCATACATAGCAAATAAGGGGGGGGGAGGATTTCAGCTGTTTGGTTCTGAAGCCTGTTCATGGTGATCAGACTTCGTAGCAAAGAGGAAGGGATATTGGGGGGCCCTTTTTGATTTGATTAGAAAACAGAATTAGATGAAAGTCTTGATCTCAGAGGACACTTAGCAACGCTTCTGGCAAATTGACAGGCATAATGCTGTTTGATTTGCAACCGAAACTGCAGCTGACCAATGCTGAACATATTTCCAAAACAGATTGTTTCAAGTTATTAAGAAGCAGATGATACCTCACCAGAAAAAAACCCCAATGAAATTAAGAAGAAAAAAAAAACTGGTGGTATCTATATGGCAGACTGACTGCTTATTGGTCTGTGGACAGACATGGACTACTGGTACATTAACGTACACTCTTTTAAGTTTGTATATGAAGCCTCCTATAGCTAGTGAAAAAATCATCATGGCTGATATATGATGATGTATATGATGATGGCATGATAAATGTTAGTGTCTATTGTGGGTAATTTTATTTAACAAAAAATTGAATGTTCGTAATCGTTTTGATGCTTCTCATACATGCATTAATGGTCAAAAATGTTTTGTGTAGTGAGTAAAGTGACCAATAGCTTACCAGATGAAACAATAAAGATTCAATAAACATTCCATTTATTTAGCCCATACCTTGAAAATATTTATAAGTATTTTCATGAACACCTTATCAGCTAGATGTGAAGTCCAGAGTTAATAGCCCATGCTGTGCACATTGGCCTTCTGATGAAGAACTGCGGTTCCCCACACAATTACAGGTCACATTTACCATCCTGTGCCCTGCACACAAATTTGTTTTCACATGGTGTGTTCTGCTCTAAGTAGCTGTCAGGGTCTTCTGTATTCATCCGTGGCTGACAATCATACTTTATTGAGAATGGAAAAGTGACGGCTAATTGATTTTACAGTGATACCGATGGAGAGACAATGAATGTGCCATCAATTCAATCCGCTATTTAATGGTTCCAATTTAGCCTCTGTAAACGCTCACTAAACTAATTTCTCTGGGTGCACCAATCTGAAAAGCTATCACATATCTAATCTCCTCCTATATATTCATCAGGAAAAGGGAATTTAGCCAATTCCAAGGTGTGGAGATGATCTGTTAGTGCAGTGTAAATGTTTAGAACGCTGCAATCGAGTTCATTTATAAGGATATGAAAAGTTTTATTGGCAGGGTCAGTGGAGTGGAACTGTTGGATAATAGGCAGTTACCCAGAAGTGTTTGAAAGCTATGAAGCATAGAGATGTAGAGAATAAAATGGCGGGACATACCCTAATCGGAAGCTAAACTGAAATTCTGAAACAGCACGGCTGTTAGATTCCCACTGATAAAAGGTTCAATGGCACAGGCCATTGCTATTCAACCGTCTATTTATTTTCTTCTGTGTAAGCTCTTCAATTTTGGCCAAAACTGGGGAGCGGTGAGCCGCATATGCCAATGTGGTGTGAGATGGCAATGGGGATGCAATGGGCTCTACTTTTCCATCAGAACGTCTTCCAAACCCAATCATCATCGGATATGACTTGGACTTCACAAAGAGAATAGGATGATAATATGGCTATTCTCTCAATAAAGGAAAAAATCCACTGTAGCCTTTTAGAGATGAGATCATTTCATTCACAACACAATTTGGTGCCTATCAGTATGACCCCAATACTTATTTCCCCTCACTTTGTCATTCCTTCCATCTCTTTTTCTCTGTGGTACACACAGCCCAGCACACATAACATCCTCTAAGGTCTTGTCCTGTTTTCAAAAATGCTTCTTTTGGTCCTCATAACAGGTACTGGATATCAGGTCAAATGGTCAAACTCTTAGTTATAGAAGGAGCTTTATAGTCCTTTTCTTACAGAAAAACCCGCTGCCTCCACAGTTCAGATTTTCTGTCTTGCATGCTGTGAAATATTGTAACCTGGACATATTTCAGCAGGGACTTCCAAGATCCTATCCTGTCGCTATGGAGAGGTCCCTACCTCAACCCCCTGGAGTGTGGTGCTGTGAGGTTTAGCTGAATTCATTCCCACCCGCTGTTGTTTGTTTGCTGCAGGTTGGACTCACTAGGCAGGTGTTTACCCACTCATTTAGCCTATTTGAGACGTAATGTGCATCAGTGTACATACATAGACGGATACAGGTAGGTTGAATTGGCTCTCTCCTTTGTCCAAATGAAGCCTTGTGATTATTTACTCTGACAGATGAGACTAACAGATGAAATTGTGGTTAAAAAATTTTTGTAAAATAAAATGAAACCATGATAGCGTTTCTCTTCATCATAAACATTAATAGAGTGGGAAAGACACTTTGAGTCATGTCTCAGTGGATGCACATTGGGCTGTTAATGTTGGCAATTAGCCTGGTAGAGAGTATTCCAGAGTGTCAGAAAGACAGGGGTGTGAGATGCTGGTGTCAGAGCTTGGTGATTAGCCTACAGTGATATTCCTTCAGGGAACTGTAGTCCTATGCTCATGCATGCTCCTATGAGGCAAACATGTAAATATACTGGATACACTTCTGTTGTTACCATGGGGACAACTCTTCCAACTATGTAAACCTCATCAAGTTTCCCACACTTCACTAAAATATTAATGGTAGCGTTTTTTATGCACTATTTTAAATATGAATGATAAATGTAATGTTTTAGAAGACCATAATTATACTTCCCTTTCCCGTGGCAACATGTTAGAGTAGGTTTTCTTTATTTCAGAATTTCTTATCTATATTTTAAAGTGTTGAAAAATGTGTGTTAATAAGATATAGATTACATCCGTTAGGCTCTCTGAGTGTTTCTGGTTCAATTTGTTCCACAGTATCAATATAATCCAGCAAAACATCTTGTGGGATGGTTTGGTAATTTTAGTGAGGTGCAAAATCATTTCTTTATTCATAAATTGAAATTGGAAGTTAATAGGCTCTTTCTTCTTTTCTAGGGACATGATTAAAATAGCCATTATGAGATCAGCTCTTTAGTTTCTATGTTGTGGATTACTTTTATCTCGTCCGCCTGATAAATTATGGAACTCTGCTCTCAATATAATGAGGTAATTGCTTAAAATAAATTCATTGTTCCATTCTTTTCAGTCTCATCCAAGTAACATAACTCTAGTAGCCTTGATCCCAGCCCTTCTTCTCTCATTTTGTAAAGAATTTGCTCATTTAAAACTGAAAAATGTGTACTTTTTCCATCACTTTTTTTTCCAACATCAGATGTGTTGTCCTTTTGTGATGGTTGAGTGCTCTTGTTGTTTGCACAACCTGGTTTGAACAGGTTTAAGTGAGCTAATATAATTTGGCAAGAAGCCTATGTTGATGAGAGTGATGGCACTAGAACTGAATCATAGCACTGTTGTGGCCAAACAAGGATGCTGCAACAGAGACAGAAAATATGTTAATCCCTGACAAACAAGCATCTTTGGCTGAGAGTGCTTTTGTGTTTGGTTGTGGACCAGTACGAGGAGCCAGAGTTAAACAGAGGCCTGAGTGGCCAGGGGAGCCCAGCTCAGCACAGATAAGGGCGATCATGCTGAAAATGACTCCTAGGTAAGACCCCTATCTCTGGATACCCAGCTAGAACAAGCCTTATCAACTCTGGTCCTGATCTGGATCTTAAAGACCAAACTGCATGAATTCCCCCAGCAGAGAGAGAAGGATGTGGATGCTTTACTGCATTTGAAATTGTAGGCTTACCAGTGCCCTGATGGACACTGGGATTGGCAACAGTGGTCACTCAGGTCTGACCAATATTATTTCTTTATTTTTTCATTGGTCATTCCAATTCTCTTTCCGAGAGGTTTGTTTTTTCAAACTGTTTTCTTCAGTTTGCCAAGGAAGATCAAGTAGAATTAGTTGGAATGCAGTCATGAAATATAGAACATACTGTACACTAGCACCATATAGTAACACAAAGTGAAACTTTGCTTTGAAACTGTGAACTAGTGGGGTTAAAACCGAACAAATTATTTGGAGAGGCAGTTTATGAGAACCTTTTGCATTTCATTCTATCATTCTGGATGACTTTGAAGTCCTCTCCATCTAAAGCACATGGCCCAGGTCTTTTTATTGTTCGGTGCTTAAACACAACCCTTATTCGCAAGTTCTATTTCAATAATAAATAAGAGATAAGAATGTTTCTGGGAATCAAATGTATTCCCTTTCAAAATCACATAACCCAAGTCCCAGCACACAAGACTTTGGATTAAAAGAGTCAGATTAAAAAACTCAATTTAATTAGAGTGGACGGATAGATCCACCACATGAAAGGGCAATAACTAAAGTCCCACTTACGAGATATCTTTTGGCCCACTGAGGTCTATACACTCCAGGTAAAATTGAAGATGTAATCAGTCCAAAGGCAGAAAATACTGCTCAGACTGCTTTGCTAGGAAGTGGGACCCATTGTGGCTCATGATGTGCCTTGCTCTCCATTCATGAGATTTAGCCTTGTAGTCTAAATGTAAAACAATTATAGGGCAGAGGAGTCACTGTGTCACTTGTGATTCACAATATCAATTTCATGCTTTCGTTAACTGTTTGGCAAGAGCTCCCTCATTTTACATCTGCTAACGGATTGGAGGGCGACGTGTCGACTCGCAAGACAATTTAATGGTGTGACAGTTTACCGTCAAATTCAGTGTAGACAGGATCCACCAAGCAGCCTCTCTTTGTCATGGCCCAATATTTATTTATTTGCTGCATTGCCATGCACAAATAAAATGTCACATCTCATTTACACTTCTTGCCCTTTGAAATGCAAAAATTATCTTTCTATCAGGGCTATGGGGAGTAGTGCTGTTGATTAAGGCCACTTGAAGAGAAGCCCGATAATAACTGGTGTGGTTGTTTATGCCATTCCATTCCACATCATCTGCCCTGTCAGGTTGACTAATTTCACCAAGAAACACATTTGTGTTTGTCTTTCTGAAATGACAGCAAGAAATCAGTTCTTAACATGACCCATTTTCTAAGAATTGTCTGTTGCCAAGGAAATGTATATATGAAGACTCATAGTTCAGGAAATGGCTTAACTTTGGAAAATGACCAAAACCAAACCAAGCAATTCAACCATAATTGTTGGTGTGAACTAACTCTTATAACAGTCAGTTACCAATGTAAAATAATGCTGGCTTAATCCAAACACATTCTTTCATACTGAGTGGTTCCAGATACAGTTCAGACATCATTTCAGATGTTGGAGTGAAGAGCTTGGTCTTTGTAGCTGCGTCCTGTATATTCATTTATACAGAATAGGTGATTGCGCAACACCAAGGTGAAATCTCAGGTTTTGGCAGTGAACCTAGTGATGCTCTCAGTCGCCCTCTTTAAAAGGACCTAGACAAAGGAAGCCGCTGATCTAGATGTACCGCAGTGGGATGAGGGCATGCAATGGTGCTCTCAAGAAAGCAACAAGATGCTGCCTTGGTCCTCAGAGGCATAGGTTTTGAAAATAAACATGCCGCAGTGCCAAAGCCATTTCATATTCTGTAAAGCGGCAGTCCACTAATCTATGAATGGGGAGCCCAGGAGCCCCAGTGACAAATGTTATCTCAGCGTGGCATAGAGGGTTCAAACCCATTCAGGCCCCCACTCACAGGCCACTGTTAAGATTATGTCACCATAATCCCTAAGCAGGCGTTTTGTTGCCTAGATGGGCAGGTGATTCTATGTGTGAGCAAAACAGCACCGCAAGGGCAGCAAGGAAGAATTGTTATTTATTCTTGGCACCGCAACAGAGGTTTGGACAGTCAACGTGTTGTCATATTCCATGTACACATTTGGGTTTTGGGAGATGTAATTCCAAAGGCAAGAAAACTATTGTAGAGGATGGATAATGTCTTCATATCAGGTGCAGAACACGACCCACCTTTCTATATTAGGGTGAGGGTGAGCTGGGCTGGATGCAGGACATATTGTATCCTGTACATATTTTAACATGTGCTGGTTGAAGCAAGTTTGCTTTCATATATTATTGGTTTTCTACAGTTTGAGCTACAGATTGCTATCAGAATTCTGAATTCTATGCTTCTCTTCTGATATTCTTATTGCTCTTGAGTACCATATAGAATAATCATTTAATATCCTCACCATTCCATACTAGATATGGTTGAGTCAGCATAGTTTCAAATCAGAACATTGAAAACATGTGAGACCTCCCATGGTGTTCTATACAGTTGCTGAGAGTTTTTACAGTGATTCATTCACTCACCTTTTCGCTGTCTCGTTCATCTTATTCTCCCCATCTATTAATTTTTCTTTTGATGTACTGTACATCAGTCTTTTCATTGACTGTATTTTAGCCCCAGTATGGTTGATCATGCACTCACATTGCATCTCCCTTTCAATGGTACTCTTACTACAAACACACCTCTATATCTTATCGTAAATGACCTACTCAATTTTAAATAGTCTTCAAGTTAAACTATTGTAGCTATTTGTATTCTTCCACCTGTATTCATCCAACCGTTCTATCAATAATAATATCTGTAAAAATTTCAACTAATACTTCCAGGAATATTTTGCTTCAATAAAGCTATTTAAACTACAGTGAACATTTTGACTGGTTCTGATCTGTTGTCCCCTTTAAAGTTGGTAAAAGGTCTCACCAGTCTTATTTCCCTGTTGATCTAGACTGACATTTAGACGGTGTAATACTGTGCACAGTTCAACCTATTTCAGTAAACAAACAAATGACGGTATAGTGGGAAGGATAGGTCAGTGCGTGCATTACTTTTCCAGTTCCAGAGGAACCACCCTTTTTTCTGAGTGGGCTATTTTAATTGATTCTTATAGAACCAAAAGATCGATCACTTAAGATCCGTGGGTCTTAAGTGAGAGACTTAAATCCACCAACTCTGGTTCTTTACACCATTATGAGCAATGAGGTACTAGTTTTCGAGCACCTGTGCAGCCAAATGAGGGACATAAAAACAGCTCATCAATGACCCATTCATGGAGGTTGATTGTCCCACCTTGATTTGATGTAACTGAGTTTGTATCGGTTTTAATTTAAATGGTGTTGCAGCCTTGGATGAGGTCATTTACAGGGTTGTGATTCAATGCAAAGTAATTGAAGTTCTTTCATTGGTGGATGTTTGGGGAATTAATCGTTGGACGCTCAAGGACACAGAGCCAAGACGTCCAGAAATTAGACAGGATTAATTGAAAATCG
The DNA here is from genome assembly GCA_030340665.1 of Neosalanx taihuensis. Classification (NCBI taxonomy): domain Eukaryota; kingdom Metazoa; phylum Chordata; class Actinopteri; order Osmeriformes; family Salangidae; genus Neosalanx; species Neosalanx taihuensis. The sequence continues at coordinate 6,765,736 of CM059298.1, forward strand.
TAATTACTTTCTAAGGGCATAAACATCTCAATATCAATTAAAATGTGTTTCCACTGCACTTGGAGGATATGAGGAGCAATGGTAATTAGATACAGAGACTGACAGGCTTGCTCAGAGGTTTTCAATATAAATCCTTCCATCGAACCACTATGATTTAAGTGCATAAATAATGCATGCAAAGCTTTACTTTCAGACCGCTCAAGTGTTTTTACCTGTGATGTACTGTATAAATGTTCAGTCACTAATTCAAAGTTGACCAAAGTTGAAGGTTAGACAAATAAACCAAAGCTACGTTTTGCTTATAATTTAAGTTTTTTAAATTATAGAGTGCATATTAAACAGAGTTATATGACTGGGCCCAACAGGGAAATAATATCCTCCAGCCACTTCGCTAGCGCTGTGCGCTTGACTGAGCAGATAAAAGCAGGGTAAAAATGGCTACTGGATGAGGAAATGTTTTGGAGGTGTAAAAGTGATTGTTATTCAAGGGACACCATCCTACCAATGCTACTAGTCTGGCCTTGAGGCCTGTCTGTCATCTTTCTGAATTTCACACTCATCTTTTTTTTCACGTGTGGTTATTCATTTATTTATCTTTTTTTTTTTACTAATACCAGTGTATATTTTGAGACCTTTCAAGGCCTTTTGTTTCACTGTGTATGGGTTGAATTCCTCCTTCTCCTAACTGAGTGAGAGCCTCTCTGTTAGAGGAGAGAGACGACCAGTCATGAACCATTTAACCAGAGGAAACGGAAGGGTTCCTTTAAACCTGTATTTCTGGACCAATCTGGGCAGTGTATTCGAATTGCAGAGTAACAAATGGACAGTGGAAGGGGTTTGTAATGGTGATTAGAGTCTGAAATTGGTTCAGATTTACAGTGTCAGTCAGAGATGGAGGGAGAGGAATAAGCAGTCTAAGCGGTCTAATGGATCCATCAGCTTGCTTCGGCTGCTCAGTGGGCCGAGTGGGGTCACCAGCCATCCGCAGGCGCCACAAAAGCACTTCAATTTTGTTAGGAAATGTATCAATTTAACTGACTCGAGCGGCACACTGGAAACCTAATGAATCTGGACTCAATTTTCCACCACACTGCCTCTGTGAACTGGAGGAAACAATGTTGGTGGTGAAGGGGTGAGGCGAGGCCATCATGATTGGCTGGCTGTAGCTTCCCAGCCTTTGCCACGATCAGTTGAGGAAACAGGGGCAGGCCTCCGTTTATCTAGCGATAGTTGCTACACCAACACCACTGTCACTCATCTAACAATGATGTCATTAAAGGTAAATTGGCTTCTATTTCAGCGGGATGATAATGCTAATTGAGTGGCAAAACATAATACCAGGAGCTGTTGTGGGCCGTTAAGGGGAGGAGGGGGACAGATTAAATGGCCATACAATAGTGGGCGTCAGGCATGGCAGATGTTGCTTTGTGCTGAGGACTGCATTGACATATCTCTTGCTTGTCAGGCCTGGGCTTTAGGAGAGACTTACAGGACAGGGGACCAGATGGTCTCATACTGAGTCCGAGTAAACCAGTTAAACAGCGGCCCAGTTAAAGGACAACTCAACCACAAGAAAAGTGCTAGTTGGTAAATAAAAGGAGCAGGACTATCTTATCGATCCAACTGCCACACGCCAGCTCTGACTGCAGGCTAATGATGGGGCCCCAGTCAGAAGCTAGGCGTCATGTTTATTTAGAGGCCAGTCTCTCTGATTACTGGTGACCCCCCCAACCCCCCCCACCCACCACCACCACCACCCCCACCCCCCCAACCCCCAAACCCCATCTGAGAAGCTTGGCTTGTACTGAAGATGTTTAGGAAAAGAGAAAACTGTGGGGGACGTCCTTATCCAAATAGAGGTCAACAAATCCAGTTAAATACCTTGATTCTTTTCAAAGAGGTTAATGACAGGGTTGGTGCTTTGACACGTCAATATTGTATAAGATTCATTTTCTCACTGAACAGCGTGCTCATTGAAATGGCAGTTACGTTAGATGGTTTGAGTAGTTACTGACACTCAGGCTCAGTTTAAATTAGTCATTTCCACCGCCATTGTGGAAAAACAACCCAATGCTGCCTTGCTTAGCCGAGTATGAACACATATGTAGCGAGGGATACATGCACTCATTTAGACAGCTCACTGTGTTGCTTGCTGTCAGCTTGCCACAGAGTTGAGAGGCTGTCCCTCCACTTGACCTCACCATTATAGTGAGCACTGATCTCATTTGGCAAGGCAGGCTGGAGCAGCCCTGAATGTCTGACATGTCTTTGCGGCAAATCCTCCTCTATGCAGAGCTAATAGGGAAGATGGAATAAAAGTGAATTTCTAATGGTTATCGCAGGGCATCAGATCTAAGGGTGAGGAATGTAGTTCGTCTCTCATTCATTTTGATGGATGTTAAAGTCAATTTCAAGACACTGCAATAATCCATGGTAATTGCATCATAGAAATATATTAGTGCTTGCTAAATTCAGTAGCATGGTGAGGCCTTTATAGGGAAAGAAACTCAATAGGGTCCAAGTCTCTGTGTTACTATTCACAAGATATAAGATTCCGCTGCTTAGGAATTGAGTTCAAGTTTTTCTATTAAAATATGTTAATTTCTAATCCCTGACTCCCCTCCACACTATTCATTTCCATCAAACAGGATGATAATATGGGCACTGGATTCAAATATGCTGTCTGATTGGGATGCTCCCATGTTTATTGTCATAAAGACAGATGAACAAAGCCCTTCTACGACCTTGTCGACATATTAAGAATGTGTTGCAAAAAAACACACGATTTAACTATGGATTCGCTTGGATTGACTTATGATGTCTTTTGGTGTGAGGCTACATAGGCCTTTATTGTGTGAAAAAGATAACTGGTAAATATCTTGTTATTTAGACTATATGCAATGTGTTTAGAAAGAAAGAAAACACCTCTCATGATCTTACAAGCCCTAAGATTGGTGGGTAATAGCTTGACATTTCCTTGCCTGTTCTGTTTTAGCTCAATCAGGGTCGGAATAGAGCTTTGTTATTTTCACTGGAGCAAATATAAACAAGCAGGTAGATTTGTGCTGAAGCCTTTAGAAAGAAGGAGTTAGAGATGCTTTTTGACAGGTTCACAGTGACTATTTTATTTTGTCTTTCCTCTCCGTCCCCTAGGTGTTTGACTGTGAGACATTTAATCGAGGGACTAGCGGTTTCATATCAGTAACAAAAATCAAATAATGCAAGATGATTTACTCCCCCTAGCAACCGGGGAGCATACTCTTAGCAACCAGCCGAGCCCCAGGCCTCGGTGTAATCAGCTTGAAAATATTTCAATTATTGTGTTGATTTTAGTGGATTTGAGAGGCGGCCGGTGTGCGCCTTAGCACATTCAGCCCATGACCTGCAGAGGAAGACATTGATTTAAACAGGTGTCAGAAAGGAAAAGTAGAGGCAATTTAAATGGGAATAGGATGGCAAAGTCATTGAGCATTGTTCAGTGCATGTGTGACATCCACCCGATGCTGCCAAATCAATGCAGCTCAACTGAACTAAAAAATCTACCTTGAGGAATCATCCATCTGCTATGGACCACTGGAGCAGGGGGGGATTGCTTCCACTTTCCCTCATGTGTTAGTCTCTAGCTCGGCTTTATACAGGGAAAAATTGGACTCTTTAGGCACAATAAACTGTGACTAAAAATTCCTCGCTCAATGACAGCTTCAGCTTCACTACCTAACCATTTACTCGGTCAGAGACCAAGAGCCACTATTTACAGTTTGAAACACGCAAAGCAATATGGCAGCTGAGGTGTTATTATCTTAATTACATCAGGCAGTTGTGTTTTTGAAAGAGCTATACTTGTCATGTTCTTTTAGCCCTCCTGGGTTTCAGAACAACCTCAAAGGATTGCAGCCAGGCATTACAGGCTAATGCAAAATTTTGAATCAATATAAATATATATTTTCATGTGTGTGTCTATATATATATATATACACATTCTTGTTTTAAAGATCTTATCAGGCCCATATTGCCAGCAGTGGCCCCATTCATCTTTATTAGGAAAATATTACTAAACCATCCTTCATCAAATTTGCAGGGTTACATTTGGCATGCAAATTGATTCCTTTCACTTTTCCACAATTTTAGCAAAGCTAATTTTATGATAGTGAGAATAAGCTGTAATTAACACAGAATACTTTCTGTGGTAGGCCTCGCTAGCCTAAAACACATTTCTCCACTCCCTGCGTTTTTCAATCTCCAGCCGTGATTCTATCACATTGGAAGGCTTATCTTAAGTGAGCAGTTATGTCAGTTCCTACTTGCTCACTCCACAGTATTTTTCTTATGTGCTCTCAAAGCTACTGTATGAGATATGCCAGGTTTTAACTAGGCTATTATATTTTCAAGTTTGCAGTGTTACTGATCACACGTGTAAAGTAATGAACAAATTGTCAAATTATGTTTTCCACATTTGTATTACATTGTTTTTTTACAACCACTACCACCCCCTACCCCCCACACCTCCCCACCCCCCAGATATAATCTAATGCAGGAAGTAAAAAGTGATTCTTGTCATTTAATTTTAAAACCTATCGTAACTTATTAGGTTGGATAATAGTGCATCTAATTAGTAGTCTAATGTTAAGTCTTATTTTTTTGTTTCGCAAACTATGAAGTTATAAGACCAAACGGCAAAGTTAGAGACCTGCTACATGAAGCCTTTGGGAGGGATTCAAGAAATATTCTTGTTTGTTTGTGACTTTCAGCAATAGCAATTAAATGTGTTGTACTGCCTTGAGATCACACGGTTTACAGTTTGAATCATGCCTCATGTTCATGCTTTATCAAAGTGCCCACTGTTATGCTGAGTGGGCTCTACATGTGTAGGTGTTGTTTGTATTCCAGTATCCAGTGGGTGCTTTTATTGGATGATCAAATATGCTTTCTATTCTTTCTCTTCATTTGCAGATTCACAGAAATATGAAATGTGATTTGTTTAGATTCTTCAAATGATTTCAATCACATGATTTCTTCCATTATTTTCCATTTCCTTTAGACTTGAGGTATTATGAGTTTGTTAGAAATTATGACTTGTATTTCTTTAATTACTTTCTTCATTACTTATCTTACTAATCAGTGCAGGGCCACTAGTTAGTTAGCTAGCTAGTTAGTCTGGTTAACTTCGTAAGACCAAATCTTGTGAAAATATATATTTCATAGCAGATCATAGATGATGTCCATTTGTATCAAAAAAAGCCATTCAAAAATGTCATGTTGGAAAGGTGCTAATGTGTGTGATCACACATTAATCGTCTGACAAGATCTCACATTCCACAGTGAGTCCATTATGGTTTCCACTGAAGTGAGGTCTAAGTGTCAGGTGTCATAATTTAATTGTGTTGTTTTCTATTTCTCTGCAGTACTTAAGGGACCAGACTGAAGGATTATCTATTGCATAAACTCTGCCTGCGCTTTCCCCCACTCGCTATCGCTCTTCATTCTTTTTTTTATAATTGGGGACACAGGGGGTTCACATCACATTTCACTTTAATCTTGACCTTAGAAGATTAGAACTGCAGATATAGATAATTAGAAGAACTGCTGATATAGATAAGAATCTCACCAAAGAAATCCTATGAACAATTTCTTCTGCTTTTATTCTATCCATTATAGAAATGTGCCTTTGTAGTAATTTGCTCATTGGCATCTACGACAATGCAGACTGTGGTGATACAACAACGAGTATAGGATTCTTCCCAATGCCACAATATAGACACAAACATGTGTTATAATATAATCTCATAGTAGGACTGGGTGGCTCACTACACTTGAGCCATATGGAGAAGCCACGTAAGATGGATTGGAGATAGGGACAGGGTGAGACCGATGGCATTGTCCACTCACTGGAACTTTCTTCATCTTAGATGGGCTAATACCATGATCCAGTATTGTGGCAAATACCATGTTCAAATATTGAGACTCAAAACCCGTCTATTTATATGTAATTGTTGTCAATTCTGTATCTATTGTCAGTTGAGTCTGACTCTTTATCTGAGTTTGTTTGTTGATCAAACACTGTCGGCCCAAAGAATAAGTGACAAATTATCAGAAGTCCTCTCGCTCCCTGCCTGTTCCACCAGTATTACCAAGGATTACACTACCTCCTGGACAGAAACTGGCCCCAAGCTAGCAAACACATGGGATTACTGAGTCACTCTTACTGCTGCCTTGCCCAGCCTAAATTTACCCTAGTGCATGACACAACAGGAATGATGAAGTACACCAACATTGTTTCATATTTAGCCATGATGCCTGTCATCCGTTGGAGAGTTCGTTTGGCTTTGTAAATTGGCAGATGGTGCCTCTTTGACTACAAACTATAGCAATGTAATTATCTTCATGTTTTGAAAGCTGAATGTACATTGAACATCTAACAATGCATTATTTGCTTTACATAATCATTTCATTGCTTTTCAGGTACTTGGCTGCTGGAGAGAGCTTCATTCTGTTTACTGTAGACATAGCCTGTACTGATATCAGCTTTGAAATGCAATTCATTGTAGTTTAATTATTTCTTCTGAGCCTAAATCGTTCATTTTAAACATCTTGACTTCCCATCGATAGCAGGGAAATTAATGTTATGTCTTAAAATGTTCCTTCCTCAGGTTCTCCTCAAACTGTCAATAACGTGTTTGGGGGGAAAGCAATCCACAGTCATCTCCGTGCTGTTGATGGATATGGTCACACCTCTAAGAGTTAAACTGCATTGATTCTGTCCCACTATCACCTCTAATTTTCTTCCAGTCTTTGCACAATGAGATCCTTTATGACTAATCACACCCACTTACTGGACTGGTACACAGCTTTCTTATTTTAAGAAGTGTGCCTCAAGCTCTCAGACAGACCGTGTCAGTATTGAAGTGTTTCTTTGCTGTCAAATCTCCCCACTTCCTTTGCTCTAATGTGATCGATCGGGTAGCGACAGAGCCATAACATGCTCCTCTACAGGACACTTTGATAGTGACATTTCAGGCCCAGTTAGACCCTATTTCCCCAGGGCCATTAAATGAAAAACTGGGCTTCAAGTGGATCCCTGTGTCTGGTGCACCCCGAGCTTCCAGGCACATTAATGACAGAAGTTGTACATGTCAGTACAACCAGGGAGTCCGAGGATTAAATAATGTGCATGTTCTAGTGAAATCTGAGGTCCTGGCCTTGAAGTGTTCAGAACATTTACAATAGCACTTAAATAACAAAAGGAGAGAGCATGGAGTTGGTGATTTTGCTGCAACAAGAAATGCTAAGATCTTCCCACTAATCATTTTAATTGCAACTAGAAATGCAACAACTTCAGTAGTCTAATCTGAGATATGTAATACTGGACACTATGAGGTTAGCATTGTGATGGATACAATTCCTTCAAGGTGATTTTCTCTGAATAAGTCAATATTGATGATTATTTTACCAAAACAGTGCTCATGGAGAAATATAATAGGAGCAATGCACCCCTTAATTATTATTGTTTATCTCCCTACAGGAGAGAAAGAGGCAAGTATCCTGAATATATTTTAGACAAATAATTTTCCACTTGTCAAGGTCAAATAGTTCGAAAAAGTATATAGTATATACGTTATTGTGAATTACAGTAATGCATAGACTTTACTACCTCAGGAAAGCTCTTTGTTAAAATCTTCTGGGTGATGATATATGAGACTCTTTTCTGTTGGAAAATGGGAAAGCCAACTAACTGTGTGATCATGTGCGATCTCTTCAGGACATAAAATAGACATCAATGCATCTGAAATCATAACAATTATCTTTGCGGTTAGAGCACCCCATGGGAATGTGTTTCATGGTATAAGACTGTATGTTTGACTCAATCAATAAAAGTTATTTTTCAAATCTTTCAACCAATCAATCCTAATACTTATGTGTGCAGCGTCTGACCAATATTGTGGTTCAGATAAAAGACAGGTTGAGATTGAATTTGTGTGCAGTGTGGTAGTTAATTAGATGTAACTGAGATGGTTAAGATGAGGTAACCCTGCCTTGCTTGTAAGCAGCTAATGAGGATGTCCTCTTGGTTCAATGGTTAATGGTTTTGCTCGGCTTGCAAACTTTCCTTTACAGTTCTAAACCAATTTGATCATGTTTTAAATCGAAACACTGGACATGAATATGCATTGTATCACCTCTCAAATTGTTCTTCTCTTGTCTCATGATATACATTTTTGACTTGGTAAATGCCTACTGTAATAATTATAATAAATTAATTGTAATTATGATGATTTGCTTGCTAAAGTATGTGTTGTATATTACAGTAGAATTTTGAATTTTCCTAAATATTCTTGTAATGGGGAACAAGCATTAGAATTTAGAACATTCATTTATTACAATATCTTCATGAGACCCAGTCTGCATCCTTTCTATCGTCAGCTGCTAAAGACAACGAGAACACATGTTCTTGCATGTGTGTATTAAAGATATCACCCAAAACCAAAATCGACATAATTCAGCTTGTTTAAACACGTAAGACGACATACCTTTCAACACACGAGTTTAAGAGGAAGTTTAACACTGAGTACAGATAACAGATGGTCGAGACCAGAGTTAGTTTGTCTTGTTTTGAGGCACAAATGGAGCTGACGTCCACAAATAGATTTGGACAGTGTTGCTTTTAACATCTGAGGACACTGTTGAACTCATCCCATCTCAGGAAGTTTTCACACTTCACGCTTCATTAACCTCCGGGGGCACAGGTTCCCTGGGAAGCTGGGGAAAAGAAAGGGCCAGTTTACACCGTCTCTCTTTATATGAATCACTACCAAGTGTTTAAGTCCTCTTTGTGGCCATATCAACACAGGTGAAAAGCATGTGGTGCGGAAAAAGGTTCATGTTACCGTATATTTCACAATTTTTACTTGGGAGATAGGGGAAGCTATCCAGACTGTACGGAATATGAACTGGGTTAAACTATGTAATCCACTATGTAAACTATGTCCACCCGGTCTTATTTGATTTCATTACTATGTCTCAGTTAGAACATTGTACGTGCCATCTAAAATATTTGGTGGATTAGAAAGCTATATTGGAAGGATATTCAAAAGAAAATTATATATATGAGGAAGTGGCATTATCTTTTAGGCATGATCTGTGTTTAGAAAACAATGGAAGATCCACTCGGGTTGAAATGGGTTGATTTTGGAGAAGTGGTACAGATCTTTGTGAGGAAGACCCCTTCATTAGTTATTTGGCCCGAATTCGCAACTTTATTAAATGTAAAAGAATAATGAAACACTTTTCACTAGGTGATAATTAGCAAAGAAGAGCAAGGCTGCAGTCACAGGCTGTTAGATAGCCTATTTAATAACCACAGTGACCAAGGGAGTTGGTGTTAATTTCAGGGTCATGTTTAGGATGTTGATTTATTCTAGGTCAAAATAATCGACAATCACAACCAATGCTTCCTATTTAAACAGTATTGGCTCTGAGGGCATGTATCCTATGTTGTAGGCCAACCCCAGATGGGAAGCTAAGCGTGTTCTACAATTCACCAAAAGCATTTTCTCAAGGTGTTAAATAACTACGTAATTTTTCTTTATTCTGTCAGAATGGCTACTAATTATTTTTGTAAACAGTGTAAGAGAGGGATGCATTAGAACTACTAGACTCATTCAGACTCTTGTAAACACTGGCACTTGGAGCTCTTCGTCATATGGCACTTGACATTTGGCTTATATCCTGCTGCAACTCAGTCATGCTTTTTAGGATTAGTTTACATTGCATGCTTATTAATGCACTGGTGGACCTAATCTCTCTTATCTTGGTGGTGCAAACGTGGGGTATATAATTATGATAGGCCTGTGCATTGTTTTTACGCTCAATTCCTAAATTGATTTAAAATCACTTGGATTATTTGCCAAGGTTTTTCCACAAAACATGGTATATATTTTCCTTGTGATATTTATACCAAACATGCAGTTATTTGCTTTGTATGTCTTGTGTTTTACATTTACCCCCCCCCCCCCCCCCCCCCCCCCCCAAACTTCACAGTCTCAACAGTCAACATTAAGATAATGTCACCTGTCATGTCACAGTTCTGGTATGATATGCTTTATCTTAGCCTATATATGACATTTGCTGCTGGCCCTGAAAGACTCCCCACAGTTACATACATCTTTATAATCCATATGAGGAGGTTCAATATAGTGTGTGTGGTCTGTAAAACATGTTGTAACATATAGTGACATGCTGTTTGTTTTATGTGAGAGACATAGTGGCAATGTCATGGAAACCCATAATGACTAAGGTCATTCTTTTTTCTTTTTTTTGCAGACAGTTTTTAGAGTACAGGGACATTCCCTCCCCAAGACAAGAAGGATGAAGGAAGCAACATCTTGGCTCGGCAGAGATTTGAACCCCAATTTACTGATTACAAACCCGATCCCCTAACCACTCAGCCACCTGACTTGTTTCACAAAAAAAAACTCAGAAATGGTTGAAGAACTCAACGCTGAGGCACATTGCACGTTGCAAATGAGGCTTAAGATATCACGCCCATAATTAATTGCGCACATTTGTTTCTATTAAATAAAAGTAACACGTTATTGCAAAACCTAATTAGCATTAATTAAGCTTGATATCCTCATTTGGAAAATGTGTCGTGGAAAACAAGCGTTTTCGTATAGAGCCTTTTCTACTCAGATGGTGAATACGAGCTTGCTGCCTGCCGGGCAGCTTTTCCGTCCTTTGAGAGTTGAAAATGAGAAAATGGAAATGGGAATATCAGGAGGTGCTAAATTAGCTGCCTGATCTGCACTTTATTGCTGCATGTACGCCCCTATTACTTTGCCAATCTGTGCCTCTCTTTTAGCATTCTAGGCATGGAGACGCGTCGAGATAGAAGATTTATCAAATGGGAAAATGAATGCATGATGATCAGTTCAATTGAAAATCAGCGCCTGCATGACAGCCCGACCTGACACCTCCGTAATTAGAAAGAAAAATGATGGCGTCCGATGCATAATAGAGCAAAAACAATTTACACTCTCCCATAATGATTCCAGCGTTCAAATTGAAAATTTCTCCCGGGTAGAAATTGAATTCATAAAGTATGATTCATGGAGGACACATCTCCTGGAGGCTGCCTGGGCACATGGATTGATAGTCGGTCTTGAATCATACAGCAGCTCTCAGGCAAAAAAAAAGCTTAACTACTTAAGCAAATCGCTAATTTCACCTTTAGGCCACCACTGTGCAACCAGCGATACTCCTATTGAGTCCTCTAATGAATAATACATGAATACCCCATAAACTGAGAATAAGAGTCGGTTTAAATCAACATTGGGATATACTGAAGGACACCTTCATCCTATGCATTTCGAAATGGCTATACTGAAATGATTTGGACACTAAAAGTTGTTTAACAATTCCAATTTACAATTGATCATTTCTTCCCTTATCCACATTATTGGCATGCTCCTGCCCCACACCCAAGTCATTGCTTTTTCAGAGCAAACAACAGTCATTGGTTCAGAATTATGTAAATATTTGGAAAGGGACACAGGCTCAGAAATTAATTTGCTCCGGCTCAGACGTAAATCTGCCCCACTGATTTTTTTCTTCAATTTATTTGCAAATCAAGACCCGGCGAGAATAGGAAGGTTTGAGGATCTTTAACAAGGATAAAAAGACAACTTACACCATACGGCAAATAATTAATTGGATATTTAATAAAGCTTTGTTTTCTTGACATTTACTGGCAGTTAAACTAGGGTATCATGCAAGGTTCTACTTTCTTACCTCAACGCAGGGGCGTTTCTAGAATTGATATATTTTTGGACTCATTGGGGGCTGCGGATATCCATTGTTTCAGACAGTTCATAGATTGGTTCAATCAGAAAGAGTGTGATTTGTATGAAAACATACAAACCAGAACTCATATGTAACATGTTAGAAATAACTTGTTCATGTGTAAAACCATAGTTAAAAAATATATAAAAATATCCAATAATTATTTGGGGGGGGGGGCTGAAGAACATTTTAGGGGGGTTTCAGTCCCCCTAAACAAGGCTAACGATGCCCCTGCCTCAACGTTAGGTCTGGTCAAGTCAACATTGCTTATATTGCCGTGGCGCAGATGTCCCAGGGCCTCCACAGCCTCCCTTGGGACCTCCAGCCCTATTAGAACAAATGTGTTCTGCTATTGTAAACAGGCACGTTTTCTTCGCCCGTCCTATTACAGCCGACGCATGATCAATAGGCTGATAACACACAACACATCAATGTAAAGCGACAGAACAATGAGGGATATCATCGAACATCTATCTTAATATAGCCGGGCTACAAGGGCCGTGACAAAGTGAAAAGCTCATGAAAATTCCGCCCCACGAATCCCCATCTTCCTATCCAATATGCACAAACACACTCCCAGCTGCCGGGGCTATTATTTTCCTATTTCAATTTGACACCCCAGCCTTTTCATGCTAATTCTATTATTCTTGGAAGTTTATGTGATTTCATATCACTAGAAATCGGTAATGTATTATAACCCTTTGGGCTAAAATAAACTGAATCCCCCTGCAGTAGCCACCGGGAAAATAATTACTTTCATATCAAAACTCTGCAGGAGTCGAGCCGGTCCTTTCGCCTCCGGCTCGTAACCTCATTTCAGTGGGGCTTATAGATGAATAAATTTGTTAAGGCAATACACAAAGTAACATGAGATTTCTTGAGACGCTTTCCTATATACACCCACTGTAGCCCTATGTGCTATTTAAGGTCTCACACGGTTTGGGTTTCTTGTATACAATCGATTTATTTATGAAAACCTTACATATATAAATATTAGAATACTTTTTTACAGCTTTTGAGGATTTTGGTGGTTTGGATGTTTTTACAGTTTGTTACACAGGGGGGCTACTACAAGGCCTAGCCTACAACACACACACACACACACACACACTCTCGCATGACAAACACGCTGTTATATGACACGCCATCAGAACATCATCTGTAAAAATGAGAGTTTAAATGCAAAGTTGTTACATGTTAAAGCTTTGGGCTAAAGGAAATATTTTCATTTGATTATATAGGCCTAGAGATTATTCCATACTGACATCTTTAGAGTCTGTATTTGTTTCTTGTGGACAGCTGGTTGACTTTGAACTTTCTGGGATGTCTTTTACTAACTGTTCTTTTTTGTCTGATTGCAGTGATTTGAAATCAACGTTGTTCGGACCCTCATCTTGGAAATATGTATCGTTGCAATTGGCTGCGGACTGACTGCAGTTACCACTAGAAATTGTCTGGCTTGGGCTGGTCTGTGAAGGACTAGTCTTTTTTCCGTTGACCTGCACTTGGATTGATAATTCGTCGCTTTGTAGGCTGTTCGATTCGACATTGTTCTTATATCCAGCCTCTGCTTGATCTCCATGTGCAGAACTGTCTGTATCGGGGTGGCCTGGCGCCGCTGTCTTCAGAGCAGTTTGAGGAACAATGAATCCGAGCGGCTGCGTGATGGGATACAGTAAGAAATGTCCTTTTCCGATCAAAGGCCTCGAGGAGGGTAAGGCAGAAAATCCATCTGGTTTGCGCCTGGGTCTGGAGTCAGACAGAAGGCTTTCTACACTAAAGGGGTTCAGTTTCTGAAGTGCAGACGATCGGCCGTTGGCGCGAAAGCTTGACGGTTGAGTGCTGTCAGACGAGTCCAGCTCGCATCCACCACCAGTGTCTGGGTTTGAGTGTCTTTGGTTCTGGATCGTGTGTGGAGTTTGGTCACAGCTCGATGGGGTTTGGTTTGGGCCTGCAGGGTCACACTGTCCAGTCTGCTCACTGTCCGTCACCTGGGACACTCCGCTGTCACTGTCTGATCCGCAGGGAGTGTGGAAAAGGTCCCCGTTAAGAAGTTTGTTCTGGGACCTTAACAGCCTTCGTTCCTGCTTCCTTTTCTTTTTCTCCAGCCTGTCCAGTTCTCTCCTGGCGATTTCCTCCGCGTCCATAGGTTCTCCACTGCACGTGGTTGGGTGGGAATTGTGAGCAGGTCGCCCTGGTCCTTTTTTTGTGTTTTCCTTTTTCCTCCATTTGGCTCTGCGATTTTGGAACCATACCTGCAGAAAAGTCAATAGCACGGTTAAACATGCTCATAACGATTACATCTTACTTTCAAAAAAATAAAAATAGGCAAATAGCTACTAAAGTGTAACCTACCCTTTGAAAATATGTATTAATCATGAACTATTAGAATAATACTTAAAGTGTCTTAGGTTACGTATAACATATGTCTAGAATTTATAGTTGTAAGTATGATTTAGTTAGTTTATTTTTTTATTTGTCCGGTTTCAATGTAGGCAATGTAATTTATTTGGCTAAAGTGGGTTATCTTATACGAATCCTTGTGTCAGATTGAAAAATAAATATTATTAAGGCATCAAAGGTATGTGATAAAACGGCTACAAAAATGTGGGTTTAATTTTAACGTATATGCCACAAGGGAACAATGAGTTATGACTCTAATAAGAGTTGAAAATATGGCAGGCCTCGTTATTTGTTTTTGGTAATGCCTTTAAGCGTGCCCTTTTAGCCCATGTCAGTTTGCTCGAACCAAAATAATGGCCCCACATATATTTGTATTACCTTTATTCAAAAAGAAACCTTCGACTATTATCGTCGAAAATTATTTTGTGTGGGGTGCTGTGTTAAAATAGATCAAAGTAATATAGTGTGCGAGGTTTACCAATACCACCCTACACTATATTCTGATTCTGAATCTATATATGAGCAAAGACTGACGAGGATTGTATGCTGAAGTTTGTTTCGACAGGAAATTTAATATTTTTTCATTTCCACGGCTTTGTTTTGTGTGCTTATGACCTGCCTGTGACTACAACATCAACATCAAAATACCAAAAGTCAAAATGATATTACCTGCACCCTCGACTCTATTAAATCCAATCTCAGAGCCAGTGCCTCCCTCATGAACACGTCTGGATAGTGACTCTCGTTAAAAGCCTTTTCTAATTCTTCCAGTTGCCAACCAGTGAAATTTGTGCGAGTTCGTCGTCTCTTACAACCGGGACTATCTTTGTCTGGGTCTCCAGAGTCTAGCATGAGAGTAAAGAAAGCATGTGTAAGATACAGACCAGAAAATCAAATATGAAGCATATTCAATAGGCTTAGCTGAAATTGATTTTAAACTGTAGCCTATGTTTATCTTAGATAGCATAGCCTATAACACGTAGGATACAGAATCACAATATAATATGTTTATGAGATAACAAAGCTCATCATGTTATATTCAATGGACAAGATAAATTAGACCATATTGCCTCAGGATTAGGATACGTCTGATGTATTTTCTCAGTCACAACACAGGGTGTTGGGCTATTGCCATAACGTTTCGGTTTATCTGCGTACATTGAAAGACCTATATCTTTGTCTCCAGGTTTGAATGGCTTTAAGACGCTTCAGAGAGAAACAATGTTGGTGAAACGGTCTGTTCTTTGTTTTCAGGCGGATCAACAGCCAAACATTTAGTCAAGTATCGCGATACGTTCAGCTTACCTGACAGTTTGTATTGGTGGTTATCTCCATTCATGCCACAGCCAGAAGACAAGAGAGGGTTGGAATTAACCACTGAAGCTGTGCAGGAACCATTAAGTAATCCGTCTATTGAAAAAGGAACCGCGGCCGCAGATTGAAGTTGATGACCAGCTAATTCGTAAACGTGATGGTGGCTTAGATGGTACGGAAAGCCCACCATCCCACCAAGAGAGCCTCCGAACTGGGCATGAGGTGGATCCAGTATCCTGCTGTCCATCATCTCCCAGGCAAAAAGGAAAACGACGTCTGGAGGAGGCTGGTGATGTGAATTTAAAAAGCATGCAGTGAGTGTGGCCAGTGAGGAGGGGACATGATGTGAGAGGAAGGATGAGCTGTACTTTATCAACATGAAACCTTCCCAATAATTAGCCCGGGCTTTGGGGAATCGGAGACCAATGAGAAACGGTAATCGACGATGACGTCAGAGACGTCGTCTGCGAACGCTTTTCCATATCGATGGCTAATTAAAGCTGACATCCACCTCAATAAACAATATCAGACCTGTCACAACAAGACAGGAGGGGCTTTGATAAGAACTACATAACAACTAACACGGGGGAGACCACCATGAGGGAGTGATCAGATGGAAATCTGGAAAAAAGCTTTATCGTGTTTCGCTAACGGATGCTCTCCTGGACAAGGAATTATGGTCGACAATATGATGTTTAAAACGGTTGTACAAATAGCTCGAACAGCCGAGGAAATGACCCTTTATTCTAGCTATAGCCTACATTTCTTATGTTGAATGAACGGCGTCAACACTTATGTATTTTATGGTTTTGTTGGTTTACAGCCTATAGGCTGTAAATGTGCGTCTTCACGCAAACGGATGTGTAGCTGACATAAACTAGCCAAATTAAATAGAGCTACACGAACTTTACTTTCATTTGGAAAAAAAGTGATGTTTTGATTTTCTTCTATATGTAGTCGAGGATCACTTTAGGCTTGCCTATACATGTAATGTCCATTGGTTTGTTCAAGTAACCTGTTTTTGAAAAAAAATTGGAACACATAAAACCCTAAATTATCGTTTATTTTTCGGCATTAAATTGATCATTGGTCAATGCTGTGTGTTTCTTGTAGGCATGTATTAGACCTGTCATCAGTGGACTAAATGATAGCCTAATACATCCTCTATTAGCATGTTTGTGGAAATGTGTTAATTCAAGCATTAGTCATTGTTTCTCAATGTGTATTAACCCAATTAACCTATAGCCCCATGTAAACAAAACATATGTAGATATGGAGAACTGCATGAGAAAACTTGAGTTCTACAGGCTAGTTCTGTTTCTCTTTAAGGCTTCCTGCTATGACGCTGTCATAACGTTAATATGAGTTGAAATGTTCCTCTCCACTCACTCCCTGACCCTTGGCACTCAGATTGGCGTGTTGTAATAACCCGAATCTCTTAACAGAAGCCGTGATAATGGTTACCTTATTAGCATGCAAATTGTTTAATTAATATTATTATGAGGAAGTATATAATCCGTTCGTCACTTGACCTCAAGCCCAAATAGCAATCCTCTGTATTTCAAAAATGTAGGCCTACATTTTAATGAACTTCTTAGAAATGCTTCATGATATGTGGCCTTTTATCCATCTTTTGCTACAAAGCTGTTCTTGGAGTTGACTTTGATGCCTTTTCCTTTGTAGTATTAAACTTAGTTTATCACACTGCACACAAATTTTAGGAATTATTCTAGCATTCATTTTTTGTTTTTTTACATCTAAAATTCAATAATTGCTTCTTGTCAATTCCATGCATAGCCCCATCCAGACACACAGGGGCTCAGTGAAAAGCAGCCCTTGACATGCTGTCCCAGGAGACATTGCATTTAAATCCTTTTTTTCTACAGCCGGGTGACATTGTCAGATCCTAGCTTTAATTAACCCGATAATAAGACGAACAAGCGTGCATTCAGTCCCGTTTGTTGCCCTGTCTTGTTTTCTTTTCATTCGAATTTGGGACTTTCATTCGCAATTGAACTGGCCTCAGTCAAGAGGTTCAAGAATAGTGAATAGTTAGTTATTGGGTTTTCATCTATTTAATCAGCTATTTACCCAAGACCTAGAACGAACAACTTAGAGGCCTAATATGTTATGATGATACAAACAGGTACCAAACATCATGATGGGCGTAGCAAGAAGCAGATGTGAGGCATTAAGTCCTATTTAGGTCCCTGGGCATCTTGAGTAACATCATTACATCTCAGCAGCACTTAGTGTTTTTGTGTGTGTATGTATGGCAACTGTCCATCATCAAGACTTGTAGCTCATGATCAATGTAAAGATACATTTGAATCAATTGCTTCTCCATATGGAGGCCTAACGCCTCAAGTCCAATGACACAGCATATTCCTTTTTTGCATATTTGGTTAATTCCCTGAAGTTGTAAGTTTTCAATGATCTATGTCAACTACAACTGGCTACTCAGTGAACAAGCTCCAGAAAACTCGAAATCCCTTCTTTCACAACCCATGGAAAATGTTCATGAAAGAAGTACGCCCTATTGACCTCATTAACAGCAGGTGCTCACATGTAAAAAACCCAAACAAACAGACTAATCAAACCGTCCATCCATTGCTGATGCCCATACTTTACCAACATTACACAAAATCAAATTCATTTTTAATTAGGCTAGTAAATTAATAGGCAGCAGTTGAGAAGTTTAATTACTCAATTAACTTCACGCACGTTAATTTTTAACTATCTAAATTAAGTTGCACATTATTCGATTTGATGATAATTATAGAATTAAATCTAAATTAATTGTTGGGGATGATTTGATACGATGAACTAGATGCAATTCCAATTAAACAGTAGAAAGCATGGGTTGCCATTTTAAGCTAGCAAATCCTTTGATTCGATTTTAAGCGAGAAACTCTGCTTGGAAATTTTCTCTGATCCTGAAAATTCTCTCTCCTTCCTTAATCCCCACAATTAAAAGTTTCCTCCGTCTAATTATCTGTAATTGTGCTGCTGTCAAAGTAGAATGGAGGAGTGAAAGCGATTGATTTGGACTTTTAATTCACTTCATTTCTGATAGAAGAG
The DNA here is from genome assembly GCA_030340665.1 of Neosalanx taihuensis. Taxonomy (NCBI): domain Eukaryota; kingdom Metazoa; phylum Chordata; class Actinopteri; order Osmeriformes; family Salangidae; genus Neosalanx; species Neosalanx taihuensis. The sequence continues at coordinate 6,784,369 of CM059298.1, forward strand.
AAAGTAATTCCCTTCAAATTACCTCATTCAATCCTGACACCCTAATGCCCTTCAAAATCTTTTACTCACCGCATTCATATATTATAAAATGAATCTAAAATGAGTAATGCCTCCTAATAATAATAACCAAACTTCCATTAGAATAATAATTTCATTTCAATTAAAACTGACTTATCACCTTTGCTAAAACGTGCTTAATATGCCGAAAATTATCAATGCTTGAAGGAGCCCAAACTGGGGAGTCTAATTGTAATCAGCAAATCAGAGGTGCTTGTCGCTCCCGCGCCTTCGCAGAGAGGCAGTTCGGAAATAGAACTAATTTACTCAACTCCCCCGGGAAATCCGCTCAACAGATTAACATTTTCAAAATATAGTAATGATATCATTTGAGAAATGGTGACGCCAATTTGTGAGGAGCCTTTGTGGAGAATAATTTGCATTTTTTTCACCGCCTGCATTTTGCCCTGTTAATTACAGCTCCGCAGATGAAGGGTGTGCAGTTTGACTCACTGCTTATATTCAACTTCATTTCAACAGTGCAGTAAAAAAAAATTCTTCTAAATCTTCAGTTTACGCCTTAAATCCTAAAGTGCCTTTGATATGGGTAAATGTGAATATAGGTAGAACTCCACATGTAGTCCACTGTGCGCGTGTACGTGCACTAGAGAGAGAGAGATAGGGGGGAGAGAGAGAGAGAGAGAGAGAGAGAGAGAGAGAGAGGGAGAGAGAGAGGGAGAGAGGGAGAGAGAGAGGGGAGAGTTGGCCTCCATGCTAAGCCAACAGGAGTTTTTGTTGTAGGCGATAGGCCTACAGGTGCAACCCACGTCTTTTTCCAAATGTGTTGCTTTTGGGGTGGTGACAGTGCAAAGCCAAACCAGTTAGTAGGCTAGTGGTCTACAGGTTGCAGGCAGGCTATATGGGTATATTATTCGAGTAGCCTAGTCTAGATGAGACTAGACCATTTGAAAAATAGGGATTGTTCATGTTTTCATGGACATTTACGTGTGACTGTTTGAAGAGGCTTCGTATAGCAATGAAATGGTTAAAGCGTATTTGACTAGACTGCAGGGTATTAATCCCCTGCTATGTTGGTACCTCACGTTGTACACAGATCGGTAGAGAGTATTTCCCTCACCCCCGCCATCTGCTGTGAATTCAAAACCCAAGAGATCTACTTATATCCACGTCGTAAACGAGAAAGATGTTTTAATTAAGTGAAATCAGGTTAATTTAGTGCTAATTTATAAGCCGTCTGCTTAATGAATTGTGTGTGCTGTTCTCTCTGTTAAATGAATGGGAGAGCAATCGCTTTACTGAAATGACAAACTTCTCATCAGAAAGAATAGGCTGCTCGTAATTCGCATGTAGGCCAGACATGTTTGCAGTCAAGCGAGTATGATTGTCAAAATGGACAATTAACAGAAATGGAGCAAATTACAGATATCTTGCAAGTAAAGCTTTCGATCGCACTGGCTAGTTTGGTTACTTCCATAGGCCTACTGTTAACTGAAACGTAAACATCTTGTACACTGTTTCGTTGTAAGACATTTAATACAAGTTAAGGTGCCATAGCCTAGACTGCATAATACATCAATAATAATGCATTTACAGTACATGTATTCATTTAGCATATTTAGCGACTTCCAAGAGAGCTTTACAAAAGGGCAAAGGTCACTGATCATAAAAACAACATTGCAGGTAGGCCTAGCAAAACATGCATCAGGCTACATTGTGAAAAATCTAATAAATGCCAAAAGGAAGAACCATAAGAGCATGCAGATAAACAAGTCAGCCTGCAATTAAACAAAATGAACCTCATAAGTGCGAAGAGTCAGTCAAATATACAGAAACATTTATGTTTGTTTTTAAGCCCTCGCTCCTCCATGGATAGGAAACTTGATTTGATGCAGAAGGTGAGCATATGTTCCTAAAACAGTAAGTCAGTAAGCCTTAAGTCATTGGCCAATATCTGCCCCTAAAGTTTGGCCATTGGCCTACTGCCATAACAACGTGGTCACCACTAAAATTGTTCAGGGTGTTACAGGAGGTTTAAATAGCAGGCATTTGGCGCCGACTTGTGGGTAAATGGGATATAGTCCAAATTAATTCAATTGGCTTTTAAGATTACGCTCCCGCGTCAAACCTTACGCGTGGGGCGTGGCGCGGTTGTTGAGCATTCGAAGTTTTGCGTCGAGGGTCCGCGTTACTCTGCAATTCACCGCCATGCCACCAGGGCTGTGTGGTTTCAAGGGTTATAGCCGAATCCTTGCTCATTATTGAAGAGCAAATGCTTATATTGCAAATGATGTGGAAGCGCAGGCGACAGAGAAGACGTTTGCGGAGGTTCTGTACGATCGTTCGAGGCTGGAAACGGGTGCATTTGCAACACTGGTTCAATCCTAACTACGACCTGGATGAACAAATGCACTTTTGATACTTTCGAATGTCAGCGGGCCGATTTGACGAGCTTCTTCGCCGTATACAGCCTGACGAGTGGAGAAAAGTGGTGGCCGATGATTCGAACTTCAGATTGGTGTCCCGAAGCACACTCAATGAGTGATAATAAACTGTGAACTATGCATGGTGTGTAAACTGTGTTGTGCTGTGTGTGTTGAAAATAAATATCAAAACAACTGTTTGAAAACAAACTTGTGTGTTCTATTCTTATGTATTATGTAATACAAAAAGTATAATTAAAAAAATCACAGCACTAAAACAATACAACAACAATATGCATTGTAGTATGTATAAAAGTAATATAAAAAGTCAAATTAAAAAATCACGGCAAAAAGTGCACTCAAACGATACAACACACGTATCTCAACCATTTACAAAACTACGTCACGTTCTGAGCGGACCAATCACAGCGCTTGCGACGCAGACAACGCGACGCGTAGTTAGGATTTTTTGGAGGTGCGCGGAGGGTCCGCGTTGTCGGCGGAGCAATGCGGGCGACGCATCGCGGAAGCATAACGAGGGCTTTATTTGTAATATCAGATTATTTTGAAAGAAAAAAAAATCCCCAAAGAGAATGTCAATGAAATCGGCACCGAACTGGACATGGTCTGACAAGGGACCTTGCAAAATGGAAACCACATCAAAAAGCTTCAGCGTCAACACAGAAATGATGGGACTTCATTCAGTTTATCATTGTGTATACACAACACTGTATATTCTGCAAGAGCATTACTTGTAAAATTGTATAGCCAAGGGGTGGGCAATCCTGGTCCTCGGGGGCCACTGTCCTTAAGGTTTTAGATGTTTCCCTGCTCCAGCACACCTGATACTAATCATCAGGCTTCCACAGAGCTTGATAACAACCCATTCATTAGAATCAGGTGTGCTGGAGCAGGGAAACATCTAAAACCTACAGGAAAGCGGTCCTCGAGGACCAGGATTGCCCACCCCTGGTATGGCCTGTACATAATAATTTATCCCAGCTTTTAACCCTTGTGTGCATTCACCTACCTATTTTACCCCCACTCTTTTATCCCTATGTGCACTATTCTAATGTTTTACCTCACACCCTTACCCCTGTGTGCAATTGCAAGACTGTGTGCCATTGCTGCCAAGGAGATTCCCCTCGAGGATCAATAAAGTATTCTGAATCTGAATTTTTATATATAACTTAATAGTGCCAGGCTACTCGTGTTTGGGAGTTAGAAAGAAGCCAAAAGATAAACCAGGGTTATCGAAGTAGTGAAATATTGCCAGAAGAATTACAGTGAGTAGTAGCCTATAGCCTAGTACTATTGATCTCTATCGGTCATAAATCATGACTACAGTTTGTCTACTTTTAGTTGCCATTTTAAAATGGTATTTCTCATAATATAACAACTAGATCAGCTATAAACCCTAAAGATTTTGTTAGTTGAATAGCCTACTGTAGTTAGTACAGCTTTAGCCCATGGGCCCATTGGTCCTAATCTAATGACATTACCATTTGGTTATATTAGACGTATTTATTTTGACGTAAAAGCTCAAACTCACCAAGTGTAGGCCTTTACTCTTCTCATTAAAACATAGATGACACCTGAACATATATAAAACAAAAAGATCCCAGATTTTGAACCGATTAAGTACTAACAACATAACTTTGTCTCCATCCTGTGGCAGGTGGACAGTGCAGCGTTTTTTCTCACTATTCTCAGAGGCAATAACTATTGTAAGCATATATATAGAATATATATATATATATATATACCAATCCCCAGGTAAAAAGTAAGATAAAACGTATTTTACTTCTCACTAAAACAAATACTAGCGCCGACAAATAGACCTACTTAGCCAACATCACTTATACACTGACAGATTATAGTTTAGGGAGTTGCAGCTGGATTCAAGGTTAACAGTTGTGGCAGAGTAACCCAAAGAATTGGCATTGAAAACTAGTATGGGAAACAGCTGGAGCTACCAACATGTTGAGTTACATTTCCTGTTCCAGATTTTGTAAAGTTCCACTAGTTCCACATTTTGTAAAGTTCCACTTTGTAAAAGTGCTGTATCACTGCCTCATGTGGTACTTTCTGGAATTCACTAGAATGATACTTGGACCTGAGGAGGAGCATGAATGCTGACTGACTTGCTGTCACAACAACAGAAATTGCTTTCTCATCCTGGCTGTAGTCAATCAAGAAGGATCTTGCTCTTTGAATAGATGTTGGGAGGAAAAGCTATCGATATAAGGATTTTCTTGGTAAGTAGCATGCTAGAGATGTTTAAAAAGTTTGCATAATATTGCTAGATAAATAATTATTTTAACATATTAACTCATTAGCCTAGAGCTAGCTTGGTTAGCCAGTCAAGCCCTACAGGAGAATGGGTGTTAGGCAGTCGCTTGTATATATTTGGGATGTCTTGGCTTAAACATTAAACGTTAGCGTGTTCATACATTATTTAAAACGAATTAACCTAGTGCTATCTAATGCGATTAATCATTGTTGGTCAAAGCCAGCTAACATTATACTATGATCCATACATCGCTCAAATATATAATGTATACATTTAGTGTCAGATGACAAGCTAGCTTGACGTGCTTTGAGCTGGAGATTATGCTACAACTAGCTACATTAATACACTAGCAGATCATTGAACGTGAAGGAAATGCAAGATTTATCAGATCTTATATGCAACATTGACCAGATGCCATTGACTGTTAAAATGGCATCATATCACAGTATTGCAGTACTGTTTTCACCAATTAGTAAACAGTTGATAACTTGTTAGCCATCTTATTCAAGGCTAACTGGACAGTTAGCACTGTGTGACAGCTAGAGCTAGCTACAAGCTACAGGACCTACAAAATGGTATAATATATACCTGAAGTGACACAGTGTCGCTAGATCAGGCTAAATGTTGATTGAATCTATAAGCTTATCGAGTGGGGCTAGCATTAGCATGATGTTAGTTTCACACAGTCACGTAACTAGCTAACAACTTACTAACTAGCTACCTAGTTATAGCATGGCTTAGCATGGAGGCCAACTCTCGCCTTAGCTAGCATTTAGTGAGATGGTACAGATGAATAATCTGCTTTTGACTGATAGTCGTCAAGTTAATCAGGCATTTAAATTAGCAACTCGCTAAACCTGTTGCATAATTTTCTAACACTAGCCCTAGGCATCAAATACGACCTTTCTAGCTATCCCATATCGTTATCTTTATTGTTGCTAGCCTATGTCTCGGCCATTCCATTAGGCGTTATGGCGGCCAGTACTGGGTGGGGTCAGTATTGTGGATTGTATCATTAATTGTATTTCATGTGTTCTAATGTCAAGAATTAGATACCGGTTATCACCGTAGTGCCATGGAGTTTCCTGATCTTGGAGAACATTGCTCGGAGAAGTCCTGCAAGCGTCTGGGTGAGTACCCCTGAACTTTACATTTGTCCTCTCTTATTTCCACTGTAAGGTTTAAGTAGTCATCTGTACTGGACATTGTAATTGCATTAGCGAAAAGAGCATATGACTCATTTTAAATGGCATTAACCAGCTGGTGTTCTTATGTCTTACAGATTTCCTACCAATGAAATGTGACGCCTGTGAAGAGATCTTCTGTAAAGACCACGTATCCTATGCAAATCACAAGTGCATGTCATCCTACAAGAAGGTATGTAATTTGTGATTGATCTTTATCTTCCTCATGCTTTTGCCCTAAGACTTAATCTTAAGGTATTCAAATGTTTGTAGTTTGACCTTAACAAATAAATTGGGCTACAGGCAAAGTACCAATTGTTATGTCTGTTCTTTTAGGATGTCCAGGTCCCTGTTTGTCCTCTCTGCAATACACCAATTCCCATTAAGAGGGGAGAAATGCCTGACATCAAAGTTGGGGAACACATTGATCGGGACTGCAAATCAGATCCTGCTCAGAGAAAGAGAAAGGTGACAATGATGCTGTCATCATTAAGTCTATGTATCACCTCACACCCCTCAGTACATACATGTACTATGGTTGTTTGAATGAGTAATGTCAAAGTGTCTGTTTTGCAGGTATTTACAAACAAATGCTCGAAGGGAGGCTGTAAGCAGAAAGAAATGATCAAGGTGACATGTGATGATTGCCACTTGAATTTCTGTCTTAAACACCGACATCCATTAGATCATGACTGTAAGACTGACGCGAAACCTGTTTCCAAATCAGGGTAAGTACTTTCAGACATTAATGGGTACCATTTAAAATGGATGGAAACTCCTAGATTAAGCCACCCAGAGCAAAATTCTTAGTACAAGCAAGAGTGATAGAGTTCTTATATCTTATCTTATCTTATCTTATCTTAGTCTTCTACTTCACGTCACATGAAAAGTATGTTCATAATGAGGTTAATTTTGACATTGTTATTTCAGACATGCTGCTTTAATACGGTCTCAAGGGGCTTCCTCTGGTGGAGCTTGCGGTTCAGCCAGTAGAGGGAGCTCCCGGCCTGTTCCTAATGGTGTGAGTGTCAACAGCAGTAGGTAAGAATCATTTCCTAGATTTTTCCTAACCCCAAAAAATATATTTATAGAGCTGTTTAACAAAATCTTAATTTTAGGGCTGAATACATGTTGTCAGTCATATGAAGATGAAGAATTATTACAATTAAGTATAATGTGTTGTTTACCACACCTTAACTTTTTCTCTATTTCTCTATGTAAATCAACAGTACTCATAGGATGTCTGTTCCAGCTTCAGCCACAATGACCCGTCCAGCTCAGAATATACCTGCATCAGCATCCTTTCAGGCTGGCCTGGTATGCACACAACTGTTACGGCACAGCTTTTAAGTGTTGCTGAAAAGATAATCTGTTTATTCAAGCAACTTAATTTGACTTCAGTGGTCACTACTTTACTGATGTTCGCATTCAAATGTTATCAGTGAAACGACACTATGGACATTGTTCTGTTGGTTGTTTACTAGGACAGGGGTTTTCACCTCCTTTTTCCTATCAGACTATGGAAACTTATGTGCCTGAAATCATGTTTGCAAGCAATATGTTTGTTTGTGGACTGTGTAATCCTGCCACGTCTCACTCTTTGCCTTTTTCTGTTGATTTGCATTCTGCACTGCATGAGTCAGTCATGTCACTCTTGGCTATAACAATGTTTTGCCGGTATCATTCAACCTGAATCATGTGTTTGTTAATATGTCTGTTCTTGCAGACCGAGGAGCAGGCATTACAGAGAGCACTGGAGATGTCCCTGGCGGACTCGAGCCGTGGCGTTCAGCCAGCCCTTAGGTACGAAATCCTAATGAGCAATTCTAATACTGCACACATTTCAGAGCCTCTAATCAACCCTGCCTACCGACTTGAATGACTGTGTCTGGTCTAAACACCTTATGTGGCTGATAGTGTGAGTGAATGATCATCTTGTCTGTCAAGGGAATGTGATTTCCTTTTTTTTCCTTTGCATAATCCTGTTTGAACTGTTTGTGCTTCAGTCCTCAGGAGCAGGAGGATCTGGCCCTCGCTCAGGCCCTCGCTGCTAGTGAAGAGGAATATAGACGTCAACAACAGAGACAACAGGTATCCAGAAGGCTTAGCAGCCAGTAAAATACTTACAGGACCACACCTAGGTACATGGCTTCTATGAAATCCTCACTTTAATTACTTAGTATACTATACGAAGGGGTCTTAAGGAAAATGGTCATGCAAATCATTAGAGCGCCAAATATTTTAAAGATGTAAATCTGTTTCCGTGAATAGTCTGAACCAACATGATCTCCTTTGTCACAGGGCAGGGAGTCCAAGCAGTCTTCCTGCAGCCTGTCATAAATCTGGATCACACAGCTGGGACCCAGGCTGCCACTAGTTGACAACGAGCAACAGCACATCTCTTGAACACTTAAGCCAGTAGCAAAGCATCACTGATTGTACCAAATTAGCATTCAGGAAATCTCACTGGCTGAGAGTGGCTCACGGGCTTTTCAATACTCTCTCCTAATTTTTACTGATGAGACACTGTACATATTTTATATATTATTGATCATGAAATGTAACCATAGCATAATTGTATCTTAAATAAATTATTATAAAGACCACCATATACTGTTTTGCCCCTTTGTTGTTAATATAGCTTTTCAGATTACAATGTATAATATAAATAAACTAAGAAATAGTACAAACTTGCCTGTGTTAACAAAGCTTTGTCATATGGGATGAAAGTAAACTTGCATTATTGTAACATAGGAGTAAAACATGAGTCAACTTAAGCAGCTTAGTTTGTATAGTAGTTCCCTTTGACCACATGTTACCAAGGTCAGGTAAATTAAGTTCCATGTCTATTCTCTATTCCTTTTGTGTCTTACAAAGAAGAAAAAAAACACTACCAGTAGTTTAATGTTTGAGTTTAAAAACTCAAACAATGACACATGCACGAATGGGTTCACTGATATGAATGTAAAAACAAAAAAATGTAAAAGATTATTTTATTCTTCTTAAAGCACACTGCTAATCATAACAAAGGAGAATTATGTTGGCTAGGTAAGGTCACTTCCATAATGGGTTGGTTAGTCACCTGGATGTAGGTGACTCAGTCACCCTAGACCCCTTCATCTCCATACAAAAGGAAAATTACACATAATTGTGAGTAATAATAAGGGAACATCAGAGATGATAGATGGATGGTTATCTCTGAAACAACCTTCTATGCTATTGAATGTGAAAGTACTAAAATACCATGCATGCTAGAAGAATCAAATAATCACAAAATTTAGTTTTGTTAACATTCTCTTAATTTACAGTTAATGATTCTATAACATTATCCAAGGTCATAAGTCTTGATCACTTGTAGGGTATGGTTTGTTGACTTCATGTTCGGTGAAGTCAGCTGTTGTTCACGGTGACAGATATAAAGGTCATACACTCCAGTTTTACGAATATGTATGTTTTCTCAGGTGTTTTTCCTAGAACTGACAGAAATCCTGTTCTTATTGCTAACTGTCTACTACCGTTTCTGTCACAGTGGCTGTGAAGCATGTTCCCATGGTTGCTAGCTGCACCTGTACCACCTGCAGCGTAGGTTATTATAGGAGAAGCTTAGAGGGAAAGCATCCTCAACTTGGATAATGAGCCTGTTTAGACACTTTCATGTGACAATGTTTCACAGCAAGCTATTGCAAAGTGTTTTTTTACGTGCAAATGACTTCAAAAGAAGATATTTTATGGCGTTTTCAGCTGATGTATGAATGTGATGCCAAGATTAAGTATGAATGTGATGCCAAGATTCAGTGAGGGTAGTTTCACCAAGACTTTTACAAAACATCCCTCAGAACTCAGAGAAAAATAGCCACTGTTTTGTCAGACACATACTTTCTAATATCCACAAGCACACAAACACTGACTTCACATTTTGCAGGGTTGTGTCATGGTTCTTACCTGGGTACTGGGTTTTCATGGACTGTATGATTTTCATGAAAGTTCGAACAGTCTGGTGAACACTGTGCTTTCAGACAATGTTAAATTGAATAAAATTTGATTTCAAAAAGATGAATCCTTTTTCCCATCCTTTTTTAGGCTGTTAACTAATTTGCAATTTAGACTTAATGTAGTATTTGTGACACCTTTCTCAGAACCTGTGCCGTGTTGTCAGAAGCCACATGTTGTATGTGGAATATTTGCATGTGCTGATAATTATATTGCGTACCGGAAACCACATACATTCAAAAGCCTAATTGCATGTGGGAAAATTACCCTCATAGTCTTATACAAACATTTAATAATGTCTCAAATAAAACTGGAACCACAAACATGGCAAATATGAGTCCTCCATTTGAAGCACCATTATTGATATTATCCTTTACAGGCTGTTAAAATTGTTTCGCTTCACAACTCTTATTTCCTTTCATGGTACTGAGATGTATTAGCAACCATTCTATACATTATTATATAGGTGGTTAAAGTCCTGTGGTTAAAAAAACCCAAATGTGTCTGATAACTCAGAGAAATCTTTGAAGGTATACGCCTGCATTTTTCCTTTATAGAAAAATAACCTACAGCCTATTAATAGTTTTGAACTGATAGCTTTAAATAGTTGAACTCACACTAGGTGAGCAACAGCAGAGCATAAGTGCCTGTCTGGTTTATCACGTGTCACACAATCATGTAGGGTATCTGGGGCATGTTCAGGGAGATGCTGCAATACTGAATGGGTGAAGAGAAACCTTTTTAGTCACATTTACATGTATTCATTTAGCTGACGCTTTTATCCAAAGCGACTTCCAAGAGAGAGCTTTACCAAAGAGCATCGATCACTGATCATATCAATGTGATGGTCCCCAAATATTGTGGGTTGGCAGATTATGAGATATATTGTACATTGTGTGAAACCAAACAAGTGCCAAAGGGAAGAGCCATAAGAGCATTCAGCTAAACAAGTTAGAATTACATGGCATGCATCACTGCAAACAGGCAATAGTGTACCTGTAGGAAAGCAAGCAACAATAACAATGTACTGTACCTCACTGTGCGTACAGATATTCTAAATCAGGTTGAAGTTGCAGTCCAAACGAAAATTACCTGTAGGAATTGGAACAGCTTGTCTTGGACGCCAAGAAATGATGTTCACACAGCTGTAGGCTATAGATTTTAGATCAGGGGTGGGATCCTGGTCCTCGAGGGCCGCTGTCCTGAAGGTTTTAGATGTTTCCCTGCTCCAGCACACCTCCACAGAGCTTGATAACGACCCTTCATTTGAATCAGGTTTGCTGGAGCAGGGAAACATCTAAAACCTTCAGGACAGTGGCCCTCGAGGACCAGGATTGCCCACCCCTGTTCTAGATAATGTTATTTTAGTGTTCAGATATGATGAAGCAATGAGGCTACAATAATAGGATGTTTAAAAGACAGAGAGAAGCTGCACTTCATCAATCAAAGATTAAAGAACCTCTTTGAGTAAACGACAGAAGATGCCTCAACCCTAATCTTTAAAGAGATATGAATCTTTCAGCAGCCAAATTTCTAATTATATTGTGTTTGTCTATTACATTGCTATAAAGTAGTCTGGATCCAATATAGATCATTGAAAACAGAGACATCTGATCTATGCATACACGTGAAGCACCACACTACAGCAACAATAATTATGATTGTTAGACTGTATTGGTTTGGACATACGCCCAGAACATTAACTATTCATTACACTTTTATTAAGATTGAAGAAGTTTGACTGGAGCTTTATTGAGTTAACAATTGAACCATGCAAATTATTATCCATCAAAAATATAACCGTAGAAACTAACAACATCAACTGCATGTGTTTCCATGACAACAGTGGAAAGCTTGGAAGCTGTTTACTTGAGGGTTGAAAATACATGCAGACACTATGTCATCAGAACATTAAATTACTAGTTTACACAGACAACTATAAATGTTCATTAGTGATTCTACAGTGGCTGTTTATGACAGATCACTCCATTGAACAGGCAAGTAAAAGGCAAGTTTATTTTTGTTACTTGGAGTTGTAGGGAATCTTGCACCCTGCACCATCAAAAAACTTTTACAAAAATGATTCCCTTCCTTGTGAGATTTCTTTGCTGAATGTCAGCTTCTCTGAAAAGCCTCTGAAAAGAATGGCCCACTTGTGGAGTCTCCAAGCTTGGTTGGTGATGACCTTGCAGTGCAAGGGTATATCTTGAATTAGAAAAAAAAGAATGGTGAATATTTCAACGTTTCGTGCCTTGCTGCTGCAGTAAGAAAACCTTGGCTTTTCCTATTAGAATGCCCAGGGGTGTTTGGTAGTGTCCAGAAAACTGGTTCTTTCTCACATATCTGTCAACACAAGCTATTTTCTTTTTTTAAAGGCATCAATTAAACCATGTCTATAAATCCGGCACCTGACAGTATTGAAGGAAGCAAGCCTAGGTCAGTTGACAAATCACCCCTGAGGTCATTAGTTCAATGGCATGTTGACAGACACGGAAAGAAATTCAATGACACACCACTGGAGAAAATACACTCTCCATAGCACTGAAGCTAAACCAGGAGAGTAGAAGTCTGTATTTGATTCACATTATGGATTGCTGCCAGAAATATTTCCCTGCCTTTCTTCCATTTTCAGCCAGAACATCAAAATTGCTCCTACATCCTTGACTCATTATCATGGAGGGAGAGACTCCCCTTTAACAAAAGGGGTGTGGTAAAACACTTATCATTCCTCAAAATGCCCTTCTTATGGAGTTGTAAAGGTTGGAATATTATTCTTATCAATTACACACGTATTCTTATGATTTAAATGTCAAAAGCCATGTATATCAATCATACATGTGAAGAAATGGTCCACCTGACAGCTCATCTTTACAAACCTATAACATATTTAAATATTGAAACCCTAAATTGTGCAAGTGTCAAATGAATCCCCATTAAACGATGATCTGTCGCCAGTCACGGTCACAGCAGGTAATTTGATGTGTCCTGTAAAAAGTATTTGGTTGCTATGGAAACTTTCTTACTAAATAAACCCAGGAGAGCAAGGCAAGGAAACTCTTTCTACTGGCTAATGAACTTTATAGGTCATGATAGACTGGTTTTATTGTCATACCATCTGATATTTTCACGCTGATGATCATTAGTACTTTATTTTTTAAATGAAGTAGTCACTTGACACATGGGAATAATATCCAAAAGAGCAGAATAATGTCTTAATGTCCATTGGGAAATATGCTACAGGCTTACATCAATAGACATAGACTCTCAGAAGATAACCCTGATGATGGATCACTTAAAGTAAAAATGTTTGTGTACTGTTGCCTTTTATTAGTCTGAATCCTATCAGATCTAAGATTGCTGTTTATATGGTCAATAGGATACAATGAAAATAAATTGTTGGTCAAAAAAGGCAATTAGATTGTCCGCGTCGCAGCATCACTTTGTAACACATTTATTGGCAATTTCCCATTGCATCAAGGTCCCCTTCTGTTTGTGTGATGATCAAAGGTACAGTGATATGATTAGCAATGCTTTGTGTGCAGTAAAACCAAGCCTGAACCTCATATTTTCAGTTTAAAATGTTAAAGATTAAACTTTGTTTTTAGTATAGTTTAGGAAATACATTTAAATAATTTATTTGCTTTGAAGGTCGAACTCTAATTACACGTGAAAACAACAGCAAAAAAGAAGCCCTTTTGTTTCATCAAAATTTGGAATAGAAGACTACTAACTTTACATAAACAAGAAACACCAAACTGCTTTTACTGAGCATCCAAAAAGCAACTACTGATAAAACTAGTCAAGATCATTTTTACATTCACAGTTCCCCAAACTTGCCTAAATTAATTATAAATCTAGATTTTGATTAAGCAATGTTTGAATGCAAGGATTGGGTCGATGGTCTGGCTCAAGATTGATTAAGCACCTGAGCTGTTACTCAGTATGCCAAACACATGTTCCCCAGGGATGTTTGTCTATCTACTCCAGCTGATTGAGTAGCTGTTCCTTTACCTTGTGCCGCACCACAGTATGGTCCAACACCACACCTCTACTCTGCAATACTCTGCTGCAGTGAAGAGAGAGAGAGAGAAACATTAAACTGAGGAGGAGGAGCCTTTTTGTCAGGGTGAGAGAGCGATTGGATTAGAGTGAGAGAGGGGGCTGAAGATTGGGTGGGCAGATGGGAGAGAGCGTGAAAGCGTGAGAGAGATTCAAGCACAGAACAAAATCTGTGTGTTGGAAGGCAAAAACGGTAGAATGGAGGAAAGATAGATTTAGTCAGAATAATATATTTTAGGAGTATTAGGAAAACAGAAACACTGGACATTTGAACTGCAGATACTGTTGATCAATTAACCTGGTAGGTTCTCCTGATTCATCTTATGCAATGTTAACATGTTCCTGAATCTCTCTCATACAGACACCATATCACACTATTGACTGTTCAGTTCTGGACTTTCTGCTTTCATTTCTAATGCTAAATCCTTTCCATGAGCACATCTTCTCAGTAGAGGAATCTGGAATACTGATTGGACAATTTGCAATTCACAATGTGTTTCAGAAGTAGTTTTTACTATACATTATAACATACTTAGTGATCTTATTTTATAATTCAATTAATGTTATCTAATCCAAGTGTAGTGCTCCAAAGTCTGTTTATTATTGTCTTTGCCTGCAATTATACTTATATTTTTCCTGTTATTGCTGTCATTTTGTCCAATCTATCCCCTCTGCACAAATGTAGTTTTTCTCTCCCTAAGAGCTTACTCTGGCTACAGCATTTACTTATAACATCACTTCTTCCTGGTCTTCAGGTACTCACTGTTCACACTTAAGGCACTTCCAAATGATCTCTGAAAGCGAAGTTAGCAGTTGGTTCCTGACACTCAGCTGTCTCAAAGAGATTGTTTTACTCATGTCAAAATAATTTCCTCTGGTGAGTGTGCCCAGAGATTAAAGAGCCTGAAATCTCCTGAAGTTAGGAATGCATGCGTCTGTTGAGAATAGAAATCTGTTTTAAAATTTCCGCTGTACATCAGTGCTAGATAATAGATTTTACCCTGCTGCCTGCTGTGTTAACGTTGCACTATTGGTTAATACATTGACATGGGTTTGGGAGACATTTGGGTTTGAGGGTGCCTTTAATAAGAATTGATGTGCACGGAAATTGATGTGAGTGTGTGACAACATTACTGTCTTGCTTTTGAGTGGACTTGGTGAATCAGCCATTTTGGGGAGAAAAGAAAGATACAGTAATTGTGCATGTTCCATGGGTGAAAGAAAGAAAGGAAGTTGAGGAATCAGAGGCTCAACACAAAGGACTGTAATTTGTTGCATAACATTTAACTGAGCTTCTTATTATGATACACGTAGCTCTTTTAGAAGTATCCATTACATTGTTGACATTATGTTCAAGCCTGAAAGAACATGTCTTAATAACCGGACAGTAAACTGTGAACGGTAAACGGTGAACTGAAGATCTAAAAAAAGATGTTCACTCACAAATAGCCACTACATACTAAACTGTTATCAAAGGTTTAGAAATAACTGCCTCAGTAGCTATCTAACCAAGACTGAAAGTGACTGGCTGTCTTGTTTGAATGGCATGACATCTCCATGACAACAGTTTTTAGGTATTTTAAGGGTTATCAATCAAGTGCCAAGACTCTAACCACCATTATTTCATGGGTTTCCAGAGGGGGTACAATATATCTTGTTTAATGTTCAATACCAGTACAAGGAACACATTCAAAACATATTCTAAAGGTAACTGGGGAAACAATGGTGTAGAAGAATAATCTTCTTTTTTCTCATCCGCCTTGATTGTTTTTCCCATGTTAGATAAATTACACACTCCCTTTCGAGTGTATGGATCGAGTTTCTGCTCATCAGTTGCATACACTAAATACCAACAGAAACATTCTAAAACTCTACACAGTGCATAGCTTCTGACGGCATGTCCAGTTTTTGAATGACAAATCTGGCAGACCTATGTCTCAAAAAATGCACCAACTAAAACCATCAAAGCTGTGCCACTTTACTGAAAGTGCATTTTTCTCGCTCTCATCTTTTTGCAAAAAGCTATCTCTTCTCCCACAGGCAAACTAGAATCTTTGATCAACTGCAGCCTTGACGTCATAAACCAAAGCCATGACAAAAAAACATACAGTGTAGTTCTATTTGAAACAGTTCAGTAGCTAAATCGTTTTTTATTAATGTTCAATACTTTGATATAACTGCAACGAGGCTAAACAAAATCTTGATGTGGGATATATGATTTGTGCCAACAAGCATATTATGTGTTATGACACTTAGTTGTATCTAAACAGACATGAGATTGCTATACTTCAGAATTTGGACATTATTGTTGTGCTGTTGCCATTGTCTGCCATTGCCATCCATCTTTAAACTTTAGGACTATATCCTTAGGATGTGATGTTGTGGGATGCTTTGGGTCATGGCAACTGCCTTAAGTGCAACTTTACAATTACAGTTAAATTGCAACTAATTGCAGTCCCCTTCACTTATGTAGTTTTCTGCATGTAGTGTTCTGTGGCTGTCAATCAGTTTGTGTCTTGAAGAGTGTTCTGGATCAATTGGTTTGTCATTTCTTCTCAGTTGAAAAGCAGCAACTACGTGAAAGAGAGCACCATCTTTCAATTACTGAGACACTTTAATATGAGAGCTGTAAAGACTGTAATCAGATCCAAGGGCTGAAACTGCGATTCCATCAATATATTCAACAACTGACATCCTTTGTCTGGCAGCTTTATTTTAAATCAAAAGATTACCCTTTGCCTGTAATATGATGACATTCTTATTGAGATTCGCAGTTAATCAGTTAATTTAAGTTACAGACCCTACAAGTAAGTTACTGGACCAAATGGTCTGATGTTTGACTGTACAAGCTACGATACACAAGACTTGGTAGGATACGTCCTACAATGAAAGCCAAGATGGCTCCTTTCTTGGGTCTTCCACACATAACAGCAACACCTCCTTTTCAAAGCTGTGCTGACGAAAAACGATTCCTCCCTTTCCTTCAGCTTCAATCTGATCATTGAGTATGGTGGGTATATCAAAGGTATAGAGAGGGTGACACATGGTCAGATGAATGCGTACCAAATATTTATAATGATTCTTGTAGTGTTGTAGGTTGGTATCAATTTGTTTTATAAGTGGTTTCCTCCATAAGAGATTGTATTCTTTCCAGTAACGTCAACATGCTAAATGATTCATCCTTAGGCCTACTTTGTTCCACAGAAGATAGGTAGGTATAATAAACAAAAGCCTGCAGCAAATATGTTAGATACTCATGGTTCTAATAGCATTTTGTTTTGTCTGCTTTCAGTATGATATGATGATTAAAACTGGGTGACTCATCAAGATAATACATCACCCTTGTTTGACATTCTGAAGCGCAACATGTTTTCATGTGAACACCATTATCACAACATTGTAAACTAACTAGAAGTCACTCCTTTGGTTGCAGCCCAACTTGATCCAGATCTCTTTTCTTCCAGAGCACAAGAACAAATCAAAATGTCTGACCTGGAAGACTTCAGCAGGACAGGAGGACAGGGAAATGCATCAGACAGTTACCAGGTGAACCCAACCAGTGTGATTGTGTCGGTGGTCTTCTCCCTCATTTTCCTACTGGGCACCATTGGGAACAGCCTTGTGTTGGCGGTGCTGCTACGCAGTGGCCAAGTGGGCTACAACACCACCAACCTGTTTATCCTCAACCTCAGTGTGGCCGACTTCTTCTTCATTATCTTCTGTGTGCCTTTCCAAGCAACTATTTACTCCCTGGAAGGCTGGGTGTTCGGCTCGTTCATGTGCAAGGTTGTCCACTTCTTTATCAACCTTACCATGTACGCCAGCAGTTTCACGCTTGCTGCAGTGTCGGTCGATAGGTATGTTTTCGTTTCCTCAATCATTTCACAAGCAACTATCGAGAATAAAAGTGCAGTCAAATCTTTTCATATACGTTAAGTTGAACAGTCTCAGTGCCAGATATGCTTTTTAAAATCAATGAACTTCTACTTGAAGTAGCTCTCATTCATCATTGGTTTGTGAATCCAAAGGTCAACTTGCCCAATTAAAACACCTTTATCTATATGGCTGAACCAAGATGTCTATAGTTCACCTCATCAGAGTTCACACATTGTCTCTGCACAAATACCTAGTCTTATTATTTATTGTATAATAATAGGAATAGAAAGATTACCCCAGGCATGGACAGTAGCCTATGCTGTTCAGAGGCTGTTCACTTTCAAACACATATTCTTTCACAGTATTTTTATTAGCCAGGTTGTCCAGATACTAGTTGTTTCTCTTCCCTGATAGGCACCCATCTGGCCAGGATAAAAGAGGCACATCACTAATATTAAACACAGAAGGGCATATACAAACAAAAGGATAAAAACGTCCAAATAATCCTGACCTTAAATTTGAATCACTGTGATGGACTTCAGGATGAGTGTTTTCATTGCACAAAGCATTTGCTCTCTTACTGCAAAAAGGATTCCATTGATTCTGTGGGGCCACATTCTGAGCCCTTTGAAAATAGCTGGTCTCATTCGGAGAGGAAAGCTCACACCCGGAAAAAGCTCAAACACACGATGCAGTTGTTTTTTAATGGCACCTTTTTAATGGTGCTATTAATTATATATCTTTCCTTCCTGTGAAAAAGAACAAAATGAACTGCCTGAGACCTAGGATCCTCAGCAGCAAGGCAAGCAAGATGAACAACAAACACATTTGCAGCCCTAAATTTGCCACTTGTCTATCAACCACAAAGACACATCAAATCTATTGTTTGTCTTCAAGCCTTAAATATGTTTTCAGATGGAAAATAATTGAAGTCATTTAAGTGGTAGTTTGGCACTGGACGGAAGTATAAACAAATTGTTGTTTATTTAGTCACATCTTTAGTCACATCTAAACAAAATACATGCACCAACAAGTAACATTTGAACTGCCATCCCTTGCAAAACACTATTTGTGGAATTGGTTCTTATATCAACCTAATAATTGTCCTGTTTTATGTTTACAAATAATTTGTTACTATTGAGAGTTCCAATGGTTGAATTAACGGCATGAAATGTATTTCAGTTATAAAACATACAATTATAGTTTTAAAAAAATCTTAGTGAAATGAATTATAAGTCTGACAAGTGTTTTTGTTTGATTGGTAGGTATCTGGCCATTCGCTACCCTCTGCGTTCCAGAGAGCTAAGAACACCATGTAATGCCGTTGTCGCCATGGTGGTCATCTGGGGTCTTTCGCTGATCTTTGCGGGACCGTATCTAAGCTACTACGACCTCATTGAGTTTGCAAGTAGCAATGTTTGTGTCCCTGGCTGGAAAGAGCACAACCGTAAGGTGCTAGACACATGCACCTTCGTGTTTGGTTATGTGATCCCAGTCCTCATTGTAAGCCTGTCCTACACCAGAACCATCAAGTACCTGTGGACTGCAGTGGACCCACTAGACGGAATGTCAGAGTCAAAAAGAGCCAAGCGCAAAGTCACCAAAATGATCATCATTGTTACTGTGCTTTTCTGCATATGCTGGCTGCCATACCATGTCGTCATACTTTGTTACCACTATGGAGATTTTCCCTTCAACCAGATCACGTATGCCTTTAGGATCTTGTCTCACTGCATGGCTTATGCTAACTCCTGCCTCAATCCCATTGTGTACGCTTTGGTATCCAAGCATTTCCGCAAAGGCTTTAAGAAAGTGTTCAGCTGTATCCTCAGCAAGAATGGAAGGAACAAAGTTCACGTGGTTCATGTCGCCAACACTGTGCCTGGATTTGAAGCAGGGTCAACAGAGGTGTCTCAGATGAATGAGGAAAACATAAGACAGAACGATTGCGAAATGACTAACAGGCCCATCGCTGAACCTAGGGAGGCCGCAATGACTTTAAATCTACCATTTCAAAAGCACCCCTAAATGTCAGATGAAGAGATGTGTGCTGTTTGCCTTATTAAAAGACATTGGAAGTTAATATATATCCCTCTCCAAAGAGGAATATATGATGTTATTTGGAAATACTGTATGTTTTCAAGTATACTGTGTGAGTCATACATCTCTAAAAGGATTATGTTTTGGTTGCAATTGATTTTGCTTTAGAATTTGCGTATACCTGCATGTGTCTCATTGATATTAAATCATTAAGTACATTAGGTATCTTTTAATAGAAAAAAGGTATAGGTAATAGGAAAAAGTGTAATGGGTGCACTTCAGAATTGTGTTGTCATATATAAAATAGGCCCTACTACAAGCATTATTATAAATATGTATATATATTGTTTTAGTTTACTTACTTACTTTCCCTATCTTGTGCCAAATATGTGTGCTACCTCGTTGATATGGTATTTATTATAAACTAGATTCATCCGCAACAGTTTTTCTGCAGGATTATATAGCTAATTTTGGGAAATAATACATCTTTATACTGTGTAGCATTGTCAGAGATTTTGTCATGAGGTGTTCTTTGTAATAGTATGCTATGCTTTTGTAACGGTATGTCTATCTATAATGGATTTTGACTTAATTAATATAACTATAAATAATATTTTTGGTGTACTTGTCTTTAAAATATGGCAGTTGATTAAGGTATCAGTCAAAACTGAATATCTAACTGAATACTGTTATACAAATCAATTCCAAAAATCTAATTAAAATGTTGTTCAATGACATGTTCCTTTGAATAATGATGGGTACTGCACTAACATCTACATTCTTCATGGGCAATGTACAATGTATGGTCCATGAATAGAACTAATACCGCATACATGTGATTAGGATACCTTAATGTCCATGAAGAACAATGTAACACAGTATGTAAAATGTGATATGTTGTATTTTGAACATATATGAAATATTATCAATATATGGATGTAATACTGTGAGAGTACAGTCATTTGAACTGTCTGCCATTTCTAGCTGCAGAGTGTGCGTTAATAATGGTTGATACTTAAACATTGAAAGGGCAGCTCCAGATCTTCACAGAAGAGAGCAGTCATTATCATGCCCGGTGTTGAATTCACTTACAGTATAAAAAAGGGCTTCAATTAAAGTGCTTCAGAGGTAGTCACCATGTTTATCATACTACCACAGCTATAGTCTTAACTATGGTGCAACATAGTTTATATATTGGTCTGCCACACTCTCCAATACAGAATTATGATTTAGTCACTGCTACTGGATCTATACATTACACCCAGATCATTGGTTTTCTAAATCAATCAATTAGAATTCCCCAATGGGCACAGTGGCTTTGTCATCTGACCTTTTATTCAAAGTAGCAGTCAACAAAGTTAAGATACGTCTTGAACGTATTTTTTTAAATAGCCATGGTGATACATTTTACTCTTCCTTCCTTCTCCTCCAACCTTCTTTTTCTTCCTCATCCTTCAACCTCCTCTCCCAGCCTTCTACCTCCTCCTACCGACTGTCCTGTTTACCTTAATCTCAGACATGGCACCCTCTCAAAATGTGACCTTTTCAATCGAAACAGCCGTGTTGTGCAGCGTAAAAATTCCATACGTACATTCATTCAAATGGGAAGAAATCTGATCCAATAAACCTGCTGCTGTTCTCAGCAGATTGATCTGAGATGATGCTACTTCCTTCTGCTCGAGGAACTCGTGGTGCAGAATATCAATGAGAGCAGTACAAGACAGCGATTGCCCCAGAGACCCTTGCATCTCTGGAATGTGCAGAGTGCAGAGCAGAGATTTAATTTGCATACATTGTTGAGTCTCACTGCATTTGAAAGGAAATGCTGATTAATTAATTAATTTAACTTGACACAGATTTCTACCAGATATAATTATATGTCATAGATATTACAGTCCTACCAACCGTCTGGTAACCTGAACCAACTCCATGCATGAACAGGACATAATTAGTGATAGAGTTTCAACATGGGGAGAGGTTGTTTTCATGTTCCAGTTGAGTCGTGATGAAAACCGTTTTATTTTAAAAGCTGCGCATCAAGCAAAATCCCAGAGCAGGCAATTAGTCCTTGCTAGTAATGTTTGCTGCACTGTTAATGTGGTTAAAACATGATTCTTAGCCTCTTTAGAAACCTGGCTACCATCAGTGACTGAAGTAGCCTTAGAAAATATCCAATGTCTTTACTTATCCTGACAACAACTACCAAATCAATAAGAAGCAATGGTTTTATTTATTTAGTAGCAAGAGCTCAAGGCTAAAACAAAGTGTCAATGTTTACAAGCCTTCATGAGTACAAAACCCGGAGCATTGTGTTGAAAAATAAGTGTACAGTAAATGTAATTATGCTTCTCAGCATCTGGACTGGTATTGTGTGTTCTCTAATAAACAGAATCAGCCATACTGATTGGACAGGTTGATTGATTGATTGATTTTATTTTGTCACAGTCTACAGGACTGGGATCACCCAACCCAGACACCAAATCCTTTAGAAACCACATCTACAATACGCACCATAACAACCTCTATAGATTTCACCCTTGAACATAGATGTATTTTTCATCAACTTCATCCACTGCAAAACGATTCAATGTGTGTCTGACTTCAAGTGGGAAAGAGATGTTTGTCTGTGGTCTGAAATTGACTGTCCCCATCAGTACTAATGGTCCCAGGTTTCAAGCTAAAAACATGGTTGAACATGGTTTGAGGCACTGATGATTCAGCAGTTACAACGTATCTTTCATGCCTCCAGAACACTCATGTGTGATGGCATTACTAGAAACATGATTGGCTGACACCCCTACTAGAACACTGGGGCCAGAGTGGAGTTGTATAAACACAAGATAAGAGGTCAGCTGAGGTCAAACTCAGTGTGTGTAACAATATGCATCAACCACTATGAAATACAGTACATTTGACTGAAAATAACACAATAAAAAATAATCTTTAAATAAATTATTTGAAAAAATATCCCTCACAGTTCTTTGAGGCAGTTGTGTTCAGAACATTATATTAGGTAGGTAGGTAGGTAGGTAGGTAGGTAGGTAGGTAGGTAGGTAGGTAGGTAGGTAGGTAGGTAGGCAGGCAGGCAGGGGACTAGTCCCCTGCGGGTAATGTCCTGAAGTACAGTTTATTATAATAAAATAAGCACACATCCACATACTCATACATACATACAAAACCAACCATTAATTAATACGTTGTTACTGATGTCACTTGAGCACCACTAATACAGCAATAGTGTTGCTGCTTATCGCAAATTAGTTTCATATTATAGACTTGATGCACATTATAGCTATTAATTTGAGATTCCAGCCCAGGGCTGGGCTCTCAGTACAAGACACAATCCTCGCCCACACGTTCCCTTTGCACATTCCATTTTCTATAAATGCAACCTTCTCCCATTATAACAGACATAATTACAGAGATCCAGGCCATTGAAATAAAGGTTAAAATTAAATAAAGTGAGGTTGAGTGCGTAGCATGACTTAATATTATTTTTTTATTGCAGACTTCTACAGTTTGAATTCTGTTTGCAACAAAAGAAAATCTGGTTTCAAGTCAGCTGGATTGCATGATATTGTACTAAGAAGCTGAACTTCTTTGTTATAGCATGTATTCAAGGTGCTTGATTACTGTCTGTCTAGATCTGTGGATCAGTGGGAGGCCTCTTGCCTGAGCACAGGAACACTGGAATTGTGAGGAATTGTCAGATCTATGAATGCACACTACGTTGAACGTGTTGAATAGAATGGCATGATGGGACAAATATACATGAAAAGGGAGACAGAGAAAGACAAAAGAGGAAAAGGGAGAGAGAGAGTGAAACAGAGAGAGAGTGTGCCTCCATGTGTCCCTCTAAAATGAGACAAAGATTAAGAATACGATATGTCTTGGGCATGTTATATCATTATTACTGTCACAAACATTGAAAAAGCACATACTATAGGAGCCCATATAACCACAAAAGAAAATGCATTGCACAGTGAACTCGATTTTCCTTTCCTCCACAGTAGGACCCTCATATAATTGAGGTGCAAGGCTCAAGGCTGCGCACAGGGTAAAGTGGTAAGTCATAAAGTAAAGGTATTAGTCACACAAGTGAACACAACACACTGAAAAGGCTCAGCTTATTGCCATCAACTTGAATGTGTCTACCACAGAATAACGCTCAAACACCTGAGCTTCACTCAAGGCTGAATGAAAGAAAATGAAGTCTTTGAATTCGTAACAGTACAATTAGCTGTGATGAGTCTGACAGACATCACTTACCAAGAGATGTCAAAACAACCCTATGAAGCAACTGAGGTTGTCAGTGAAACCTCAAAACTCTCACCTCATGTACTTTGAAAGAAACCCAATGGTTATATTCAAGTAATTGAAAATACTTATAATTTCCTGCCCACAACTACTACATAATTACACATAATATACTGCCACATAATAAATATACTTCTCCCAGCTGGTATTCAAACATTTCTAGTGTTAATCAACATCATGTTCAAATGCTGAGCATGTCAATTGGTTGTGATATCTTTGGTAAATAAAAAGTCAATGCGACATGCTGTTACTGAAATTGTTTGATGATACAGGAGGTGTCACAATAGGAAGTCTTCCTTAAGACCTGAAGTCAGTCTCGTGGAGCTACATATGACCTTCTACCTTTCAAAAGTAATTCCCTATTCACCTGCTGGATGCTCTGCGGCAGAGTTCTGCCCAAACATTAGCAATTGCAGAGAAATCCGTACATCCCTTGTGCTTTTAAAATGTACATTTTTTCTTCTCAACGTTCTCTCTGTGTGATGCGCATTAAACAGGACTGTAATGTTACAGCTCTGACTGACAAGCCTCCTGAATCATCCCCAATTATCTGAGCCAACATAGTGGACGAGTGATTTTCTATGCATAATTTGAGAACATTTATTGTATCCTAAACCAAAACATCAAAATTCATATTTGGGGACAGATCACTGTAGACCAATGCAAGCTCAAACTCATGCATGGGTTATTTCAGGTTAATTGGAGAAATGTCTCCTTGTAATATGCATGATTCCATTGTTGTCCTGTTCTCTGACATTCTCATGGTATTGTTTTATTGCGCAAATGAATGTTATACCCTATCATAACCTTGTATAACATCTCGTATAACCTTGTATAGCAAGAAATATAATCCTTCAGACACTTGTTTGAAAATGTGAAAAAAATTCACACAAGGTAAATTCATGTAAACACTTTTCCCAGCATTTCATCAAAGGTCTTATCCTCTTCAGGTCATAATCTTCTCAGTTTTTTCAGTAATTAATTATCTGTTCGTGTTTACAATCCCAGCTGTAACATCAGCATGGTTCTGTTGAAGTGTAAATAGGAACAAACAGTTGTTACACAACAGTATAGCCACTGATTATTATAATGTAGGAAATGGATTTAGTAAATTCTAGGCTGAAATGTACGTTTACCTAAATACTTGCCTAATTACACAAAATGCAATACATAACAATTACTTACACTATGAGCATAGATCTGAATCATTTTAGAACAGCATGAGGAACGTCAAATGGAAAGATAATTATACTATTAGACATAGACTAGCATTCCCCACATAATATGATGTCCCCACTCAAGGTAAGGATGTGTTCATTTGCTAATGTGTTCTGCGTAAAAGAAAATTTTAGAAAATAATCATGTTTTCATTAAATCACCAAGGCAACGAGGATCTCAGGGTTAGCTCCATTTAACACATTGCAATCCAATACATAAATAATGCTGAAAATGAATGTGCATGTTTTCAAGGACACATCCCCACACTAGTCCATGTACACGCTCACAAATACAATACGCTGTATTATTTTTTAAAGTGAGAAAGTGACAGGAAACACACATTCACACTGATTAAATATATTCATAACCTCCACAATCTTGTGATGAAAATGTGTGGCTAAAAGCTATAAAAACAGCATACAATATCGTATCGTTTCAATAGTGGAGCTATTTCATGTACCTCTGTGTTACATTTTAGGGTGTTCTTTTGGCAACATCATTTATTTGTTTGTTTGCATTTTTGACAATGTATAACACAGCATGGTGAGTCAAAAACGGCTAACATCCAAGCCAGAGAAAGCTACCAGGATAGACAAGCAAAGCTAGCAACATTATTTCTCTTGGGAGAAGGAATTACACTACATTTACATTTGGCCATTTAGCAGACGTTCTTATCCCGAGCGACTTACAGCAAGTACAGGGACATTCTCCCTGAGGCAGGTAGGACACTAAGTCATTTGGCACAGCCAGGGAATCAAACAGTCAATGTTCAAATTACAAGCCTGATTCCCTAACCACTCAGCCACCTGACTCCCTATCAGGTAGGCCTTATTTAATCATCACACAGTCTTCATGCTCATATCTGTAGTGGTTAGATTGAATTCCAATGAGATCGAGTGCAAGGTTGTTTTGTATGATATATATATTATCTTGGAGCTAGCTGTGCCATCCTCTAATGAATGTCTATTTCTTTCAATTGGATCTTTCTGGCTTGTTTTTGACTCAGCTGGAGAACACGCTAATTATCTTCCCTTTTCAATTAGGCTGCTTGGTTCTTTAAACGGAGTCCAACACTGTGTTCCAGATTTAATTAACAAGTGCAATGTGAGAGCCTGTGGCTTGAGACAGTTGGAGCTTCAATGTTGCCTGCAATGTGTTTGGAGGGAAGAAAGGGTACGACTAAGATACACAGTGTTCCAGGCAGTGTTCTTTTAGTTCAAGAATGACTTAAAAATGCCTTGGTTCAGGCCTTAAACATATACAACCTGACCCAAATTACAATGAACACGCTTGTCTTCATGTTTGAGTTGCTGTATTCAGGACTGACAGAGCTGGTAGACGGATATGAAGTGTGATGGTTGTACATGAAAATGACAAACACATCATCAACAGTGTTAACAGGGATGTTCAAGTAATGGCACGAGATGTTAATCGATGTGGATGGAATGTTTGGTTTCACAAATGCTCAAATATTAGTTTAACCAGATAAACAGATACCAGACCAGTTATCTAATATAATCAAAGCCAGATGTTCAGATATAGTTATTTTTCTGTCATTGCACTAGGTGGAAAAGCATTCTTTCACATCTAAATCAAATTATATTAGCAAAATAATATGCCAAAAACTAAATGGCGTGTCACCACAGCACACATTGCTGGAGCCTTATCAATTATTCAACACCATATGTTGCTTTCAACAGTGAATCTTAAGTGTGCTTTACTCACAATTCCTCCACAAATCTTCCTCCCGCCCCTTCTAAGAACATTAATTTCATCCTAGTATGAAACTGTACACAATTTCATGTATTCTCTAAATATATTGCTTTCTTTCATTTGCTATCAGAGTGTACTCTGTGTGTTCTACATGTTACACTCTCCACCATATGTAGATCAAGGCTGCCATCTTCTGTCTGCGCCGTTGAATTTCTTGGAACCATGATATGTCAAATTTACAAGCAAGCCGTTAACTTGCGTCATTAATAGACCAAAACTAGTATTAGTTGACTGTACAGTTGCTTATCAGATTCAGTCATATTTTTTCACGTATTTGCCAGAGGCTGATTTAGGAATATGGAAAAAATAAGACCCATAGTCATCCAGCTCTGGTTTATTACATGAATTTATTGTCCAAGTACCTTTAAATGATAACAGCACGGGTCACCACAAAGACATGGGTCCAGGTTACTGAAAGTTCAAAAGAATTGCTGGTTGAAGACATTTAAAATTGTACATATTTACATGGCTTATCCAAAGTGACTGGAATATTTTCTTAATCAGAGACTAACCAAAAACCTAGATGCTTAAAAATCAGATATTTGAAAATCACATAGTTAACAGTGGAGGATGGATATAAAGGCACTCTGTGATGTGTAGTATGTACATTTCATTGATCTTAAGTGGGGAAAGTTCACTTTGGGGCTTTCACAGCAAGAATCATTTAAGAGTTGATGTCCTCCATTTGAAACAAATGAAAATCTTTTATATTAATAATCATTCTACAGATAATCAAACTTTACATTATAGTTATAGTCACGGACCATGAAGTACCAATATTGTTGCGGATAGAGTCAATATCCCATTATTATAAAAACATAACAAAATATGGTTATTCACTTCTTTAACGGGTGCAACAGAGGGTAATGCACTAGATATGTTAACTTTATACAGGCTTTAAAAAATATCCATCTAAATAAATACAAAAACCAGCACCTCAGAAAGGATATCTTCCTTACATAGGGTATATATGCAACACAATAACCAACAATACAGCACTCTGATTAAAAGGTCCTTATAATGCCTACTAGTCCTCATCCTAGGAACAAAGATGACTCAACATGATTAGCACTGTTCTCCATGCACTGACTCCAGCACCATTCTCTAACATTTCCAACATTCTGAGATTCTGTGCAAGAGCTCCCACTTTCACACAAGGATTTGGAAGCTAAGAGATCAATAATACATCCATCGATGAAAAGACGCATGCGTGTGGAAGGGTAAATAATAGACTCCAAGGCTGACAGACATGATACAACTTGTTCCTACAGTTCTCTTTGGTGTAGTGTGACCTAGCAAAACGTAGATCATTTCATACTGATATATATATATATATCTTTTTTAACAATTCATTCCTGCCAGGCACCAATTATAGCTATAGTAAGCTATGGAAGGCTAGAAGTAGTAATTCAGTTCTGTTTGTTTTGGGAGCAAGTGGGTGTAAACATTAGGGTTGTGGTGTTATTGTTCAGTGACACTGGATGATCCAACAGCCTCCCCAGAGTCTGTGACTGCACCAATCACAGGATCAATACTCTATTTAGCTTTACAGCGTGTAAATAAACCCACGTACTGACCCTTTCATTACAGAGAAAATCAATAAAAGATTTGAGTCCGCCCACATATTTGAACTGTTGGTACTTCTGATCAAATCTACCGTCTTTGCCTGTTGCAGTATGCTACCCAGTACTGTCTGTGAGAATGGTCCTCTGTGGACAATGTCTAGAAGTAGTAGGGGTAACGCTAAACACCACTCTCTGGTGGGAACTCTGGGAGGAAAACATCAGCGCCACTTAGCTAATATGGAAAGTAAAAGACACAAAGGCTTTGTCGGATAGGACATCTTATGAGATTGTTTTGATGTTGCTATTGACACTGATGCCCTAGCCGGTAGAAGGGGCAGTATGATAGAATATTACATGACAAGAGCACTAGTAGGTTGAGTGTTAAGATTAAAAGCACTTGGTTTAACATGGGCTTTGTAGTTCCCCATGAGGGCTCTAAAATACTTAAAAAACAGCCCTTTTATAAATCTTGATCATGTCAAATTTGAACAGTGCCTCTGTTTTAAGGTCAAACAGATAGCTTTTAAATATTTAAATAGATATAAAACTTTCTTGTTATGTTTTAAAACAGACAATCTGTACATATCTGGTACCAGTACATATAAAAATTACAAGCATGGTTACATTAGAAATGATACCTTCTGATACATCATATCAAAAATATGCAGCTTTAGTAAGCAGATTCATAGTACTTTTTCCTTCTACTCTAATTTTACAATGCTACATTACACACTGGACACTGGAAGAGAGAACACTGTCTCCCTGGTTTAGTCCAATGCCTTACCTATACTCAGTGGGGCTGAACAGAATCAATAGTCTCCCACAGTCACTACCACAAGCCTTTCCTCTTCTCATCCACTTTCAGCTGTAGTTCCACTTATCTGGTGCCTTGCCTTTCCTGCCACTTGCCTCTACACTCTAACACCTCTGTTCCCATCCGGCAGATTACAAGTCCATCCGCCTTAGCTCCTTCCTCTTCAACCTTTGTCAATCTATTTTTTCTACCTTCCCAATGATCTTCTCTTCAAAGATGGGCAGGATTGCATCATCTTCACGTACTTCTTCAAACACCACCCCACAGTCAAACTCATCGCTTACCTTCTTGAAATAATACCTGACAGACAAGGGGGAAAAAATATGTTAGTTTACATTTTAGTCATTTAGCAGACACTCTAACAGCAAGAGCGACTTACAGCAAGAACAGGGACGTTCCCCCTCGAAGCAAGTAGAATGAAGTGCGTATGGATTAAGGATTGGAATGTAGTGTAATGTAAAGTTCACCTGTAGCTCCCTTTCTTAGTAAGCAGCTCCTTAAACTGGCCGAGCGTGACAATCCTCCCTTTGACCGATGTCCTGTATGGAATCGGCTCTCCACAGAAATAGTAGGCCACCGTGATGTTCTCACAGGGCTGCTTCTTAGTGGCCTTATGTCTGAAACAGATCAATACAAGGGATGATATTGAATTTGGACATTTTGTGCCAGTGAAAGAGTAATAAGACGTTTTCACCAGGTGAGTGAGATTACACTGAGTATAAAAAAAGAAATGGTCGGTGAAATGAAATCTCAGAACTGCATCATGCAATTTGGGTCTTTTTGGACACTATATATATATATATCTACCTACAATTTTCCTCTGTATCAGAAAAAAAAATGAAACCTCTTCTCCTTCTCTGTGTAAAAAGTACCTGTCTGGTCAGTCTACCCTGTTCAGTCTATAGACTGCCAAAGCTAAATGTACGCTTGCCTTTCGTTATCGCATATTAAAAGGAAATAACATGCATTTTTTACCGAAAGTAAACGTAAAAAAATATGTATAGGCAACGTTTCTTCCACTAACTATCTCGCTGAAACGTACGGCCAATAGAGGTTCCATGACATGATCGAGTCAAAGTAGCCAGAAGGTTGTGGGCTGCAGTGTTCTGAGTGCATCCCAAGTACCCAGCCTCAGGCCAGGAGAGCCTGTTGGAGCAGTGTGCCCGGTGGCAACACCAGGAACTGCCTTTCATCTAGTCTTCACTGGAGCTCTCCTGTACTCCTCCATCACTAAACAGACCGTCTGAGGAACTCACAGCATATCAAAGAAATGGAGGCTTCAGTAAACATCAAGGGCCTACCTGCTCTCCATTCAATGACACCTATGTCTTTCTGTCAAACAAAAGACATACCAACCAAACATATCCTTCAGTCTCTGTCCAATGTTCCCCTTCATGGGGTTTGAACCAGGTGCTTTCTGATTACTAGCCCGACTCCCTAGCCCGACTCCCGAATCATCTCATCTCTCTTACATCACACTCACACATGCACACCCACACACACCCACACCCCCACACCCACACACACCCACACACACACACACACACACACACACACACACACACACACACACACACACACACACACACACACACACACACACACACACACACACACACACACACACACACACACACACACACACACACACACACACACACACACACACACACACACACACACACACACACACACACACACACACACACACACACACACACACACACACACACAGCGGGTACGCTACAGTGATCTACAGTCACACATAAAGACAGCAAATCGAAACATGTTTGGGATACAGGATAGTACTACCAATAACAGGACACAGGGTATTAGTGAAAGCAATCAAACAGAATTGATTGAGTCCAAGGCAGCACTATTTTCTGGGTTCTAAGGCATGGATGCAGTACTCAACTGAACACACACACATAGACCAACAAGACCGTGCAGAAATGAGCAGTGCGAACACTGCTGGGGGGGTGGTGGGGAAGTGGACATGGGTGAGATGGGGGTGCTGTGACCTAGGGGATGGGGTGAAGTTACGGGCCTCATACACTGAACCTACTCGGGCTCGGAGAGCTCCGTGTCTGAGACGGCAGGCACCACGCTGAGGGGTGGGAACAGAGCGGGCCTGACAGCAGCGCGACCCCTCTGGATTACCTCCATCACATACCTGGGGGGGACCCAACCACCCTGGGGGTTAGACACACACTGGTTGCTGGCCCACTTAGGCTACCCACCAAACCTGCTAATGCCTGTACAACACCCAACCAATAATTGAATTACCAGATATGTGCACTACCAAGAAAGCCACATTTGGCTGCCTTCCTATGACGGCTGTGAAGAAATTTTCACATAGAAACAGCAGAAAATAATCTAGCCTCTCGCTGCCCAGGAAGGCTGTCTTTACCTCTGCTTTGTCTGTAAGGTGCCAGATTTCTTTTTCTCCTCCTCCAGCCGCCTGCGTGCTTCCTCCAGCTGGGTGAGGGGGTTGGGGGCTGGGTTGGGGGGCATGGTGGGGTCCTGGATGAAGGGGTGGGAGGGCTGCACGTTGTTGCGGAGCTGGGCGCTGACCCAAGGGTGCACTGCCCCAGGTCTCTCCACCGAGCTGGGCCGAGACGCCTCGTGGCTTGGGACCTTCTTAGACCCTGTGATGCTCCTGAGAAACAAGAAAGTAGGAGTGACCCAATGGGGGGGGGGGGGGGGGGGGGGGACACTGGTTGTTCAGTCCATCTCAGACTTAACTGATGGACCTGGATGGACAGGTCCCTTGTGTTGGGGTTGGGTCAAAATGTCCGGCTTAACATCTTTACTCACCCGTAGGGGCTCTTCTTGTGACGGACAGCCTCCTTCTCTCCCTCCATCATCCACAGGAGGATCTTCTGGTTCCTCTCCACATCGTCAGGAGGGACCGGCATCTCATAGGGCCGCACATCCTCACCTTTCTTGAAGGGCCTTTTCAACAGAGTGCTACCTTTGTTACTGCAGACCGGAGGCAAAAATAACATCCAAGGCTCATCATGAAGAATGGGGTCAAAGCATTCGTTATATCACCATGCAGAGCCTGGCTGTGTTCTGTACCTGTAACCCAAGGGCTCCATGGGGTTGGGGCTCATGCCGTCTGCGTAGTTGCGAGACTTGGGCCCGTAGTGGTGCTGCTCCAGGCCCCAGGGGAAGCTGCCGTGCTGCACCCTCATGGCCGCCTCAGCCTCCACCTGCTCTTTGGGCTTCCCTCCTGCCGGATGGTGGATGTGGTGGACATGTTTGTGGTGGTACAAGTGGCTGTTCTCCCCCTTGGGCCCTTGCCGGGAGGGGTGTTTGGGAGGACCTGGGGGCATTGGCATCGCAACACCAAGCACCTTGCCTCCCTCGGGCGAGCGGGATTTGGGGGAGTGGCGCCCGGTGCCTGGGGACTGACAGCCAGGTGTCTTCATGACACGCTGGACGTGATCGTCCAGGATGCTCTCTGGGTTCTCCTCATGAGCGTCTCTCAGAAGGCCGTTGTAGCTGATGTCAGCGTAGCGGGAGTTGTAGTGCTGGAGATGAGCACCAGGTGGCAGTCGGTGACTAGACAACGACGCTGCTGTGGAAACGTCGGCATCATCCCCTTCTTCCTCCTGGAAAACAAAATAAGAAAAAACATGATCATCGTAGAAGATACACAAGATACACGATTCTAGTCACTCAACGACAGTTCTGCCCTAATTTTGTCAACTGGCAGAACAATTACATTTAAATTGCTGAGCTCGCCATTTGCCAGGTAACTGACTCAGCATTTTATAATCATTTTTGACAGCTTAATTGTGGGCTGAAGTCATGTCTAAGTCCAAACTGACGTGACGTCCCCTCGGTCTGACCAGCAGGTGACAGTCTTCTGCTTAAATGTACTGGGGTTTTACGGCAAAGGAAACCTCTCCGATTCAAAGCTATTAATATGCCCAAAATCTGTCAGAACCACTTCATATAGGCTTCCACAGAACCCTCTATTTTCAGTGCCAAGATACTACGGTTCTATGCTGTGAATATCATCAAGCCCACATTCCATAAGGTCTCTTTCTGAAAAATGGACTGTTGTGTTGAACCAACCACACCTTCTTCTCCCAACCTACAAATCATCCATGATAACCAATGCCCCACACTGTCCCAATGCTTTGAAGGTATTTCAACACAGAAAACCTTGGCAAAAAAAACAGTGGGCAATTTATGTCCAAATCCTTTGATGCTCCCCCAGGTTGAGGATTCCAGCACAAGAGCTCAGACGTTTTGATGAGGGCCTGGAGCAAGCTGATATTGGCCTGTTTTTCTCCTTCTACAAGCAGCTGTGTGGACATGATACTTTCAATGACCGTACCGGATCCCCTTGCTAAAAGCCACCTGCTAATGAAAGTGACGCGTTGACTTTTTCCACAGAAAGAACCTGGGCTGGTGCAGCAGCGCAGCTGAAGTGGGATTCACCCGATGTTAAGACTCAGTCACACTGAGCAAATGAGGAAACAGAAATGACTGTTGTCTCTGTTACAGACACGGTTAATGTTGAAATAGGGCTGCTGCAAGCTTAAACAGAGCGCTTTAACTTCTTTTCATTTTCAGCTCCTTTTGTTTGCTTTGTGTAACAAATATCTCTGAGGGAACAAAGGTAGTTTCTTCATAATGAGGCTGTGATTATAGCACAATAACTGTATATGGCTGTGGGATATAGAGTAATATTAGCTCACAGACAGTGTTCTCCTCTCTTATCCTCAGTTTTTAGTACGTGGAATTATGGCACTATGGCAGCTTCTCTGACGGAGGGGCCAAACTACGTAAATTATCTGCCTTGAGACTTAACACCTGGCTTTGTGTACTGAAAGAGAATCCATTTTCAGAGAATACAGGCATTTCTTCACGCTCCAACTGACATCAAACAAAGTCATTACACTGCGCCAGCCTCACAAGCGCCTCCGTGTGCAGGTGTGCCATCTGATGCTGGAGACAAAGAGGTTTCAAAAGCAGCCAGATCCTTGATAGCCTTGTGATAGTTTTCTCCATAATGGCCAATTCCCATCCCCACCCCCCACCCCCCCCCCCCCCCCCACACACACACACACACACACACACAAAATAATGAGACCTATCCACTTCCTGGTAAACTGGATATCTTAAACCCATCTCAACAGTGAGACCAACAGATCCCCAACAACAGGATACGATGCAGGATATGTAGGTCCCGGTGAGGGTGTGAAGTGAGAGGTGATCTGGCCTCACCAGTCGTACTCTCTTCAGCCTCTCCTCCAGCTTCTCCTGGGCCTCTCTCTCCCTCAGCACCCCCTCCAGTCTGCTGATGAGCTCCGCTGCAAACTTCTCTGGCTCCACATGAATATCCTTTGGCATCCGGTTCGTGCGCTGGAAGTAGAAACGTACGATTCATATCAAGTGTTACCAGTTGCTGCGTCTGCAGTTCCGATTCCCTGTGAGCCAGTTGAATGATTTATGCAAGGTTGAAAGTGGTACGGCAGTCCATATCTTATCAAGGACAGAGTTTATCGCACCAAAGCTAATAAAGAAGCTTACAAGATCACTTTGAACCAAAGCCGGAATGATAACCTAAGGTATCAGGTTGCGTATAGTTGACTTTCACCTTCATGGTTGTGTTTGTAGGTGGGTCATGTTGTATGAGGTGACTATCACACAAAGAAAAGGTGCAGCTAGGTTTGCACACAAATTCCTATCTATTATCACTGAGCTAACATTGGGTAATATGAAAAACTGCATGTTGAAATGGTGGCAGAGTGCAGTAAATTTAGATCAAAGGGCCTCAATGTTATGTTCGGTTGAGCTGTTATTCCCAGTACAGCCTGTGAGCTACATTGATATAGTATTCTGACAAAGACAGGGAAGAATCTGTTCTCAGAGAAACACTCAAGCTGCAAGTAACTGTTACACAAGATAATCTATCCTTTCTTCAGTCTTATCCTTTCTTTGTGCTCCAGTTCTCTTGCACAAAAATGTCTGCATGCTGCAGTACCAGATGAGTGGCCTTGCCTGTGCGTAGCGGTAAGACTAGGGTTGGCTGGTATGGCTGGTTCACTCTCACTGTGTTCACTGAATGGGACATTGACTATGCATGAGATAGACACTAAAGAAAGTGTACCTGCCTATGCTACACTATCATTACAAGCTATAGTGAAATGTACATATTACTTCTAACACCAGACAATCCCGAGTATTCCTAGTCACAGGAAAATGTTTGAACCCGATGGAATTGTGCACACATTCCATGTAGGCATCCTAATGCGAGGAAAAGTGCAGGATTTTAATTTCACTCTTGACTCTAAGGCCCAATTAGGGCTGGACTCCTCCTGCAGACAGAGAGCAGCAGGGGAAGGCATGGCTCCGGCCGTCAGAGGATCACTCAACACGCAACTGAGGAGGGCATCTGTCAGCGGAGAGGCAGCAAACACACACACACACACGTGCAGACACCCCAGCTTTTTTCACACATATACTATACACACATACTATCAGCTATTCAAACACACCATCACAGGCCCAGAGACACAGCAGGGATTACAAATGCAGCTCTTTCACTGCAGAGAAAGATTGAGTCCAACACGAATGGGAGATGAGAATATCTAGAAAAAACATTAAAGGAGTAAAAAAACAAAAACAAACAGATAACACTTACAGGAATATGAGGTAGTGGCACTCGCCCGTTTGCTTTGGCACTTTCGTGCATCTCCCGTCTGTGTTGTTTACGATATCTGTATGGTGGGACCCCATCGCTACAACACAAACAGAATCCATAATTACCAATACACAGTATTGTAGAACCATTTCAGGTACTAGCATATAATGTAAATGTAAGGTTATGATAATCTGAAGGAGGGGTGGGGCAGAACCCAACACAAGAGTATCCAGCCTCTTGTTCTTCTCTCTCTGTTCTAGTTTGGAGGCTGCCAGGGAGATTTTGCACATTGACACCATTGCTATGAATTTGTTTAATCCCAAGTGGTGGTGGCCCCGCAGTGCTCCACTCTCCTGTGCCAGGGGCTCTGGAGCAAATAGCAGATAATGGCCTCTAATCTATCCTGCTTCAAACACATGTTTTTTGTCCTGCCGTGCGGTCTTTGATGTTTCTTAAACATGATTCCCCAGTGCAATCTCTGAACTTGGAGAGCTCTCGTTTTATTCCTGCCAACACCTTCTAGTTCAAAGACAGCACAAGGCCTAATAAAGCAAACGAACAGCTTGTGTCTTGTGTACTTTTTTCAATCTTCTGGTTGGCTTTGGACAGTAATCTTTTCCCTCAAATAATGGTGGATATTAGCCTCCCTGTCATCTTTGAATATGGGAGAAACATGCTTTAACACGGGGTAAATGTCCACGTCCTTGCGTCTCTTACTATACAGCGCTTCTCATAACTCCATGTTTAAAGCTCCCTAATTACCATAAGTAATGACATTTCAAAGCTTTCATTGGCGTGGCTAATGAGCTGACGGTCGGACTCGGAGGAGCAGAGATTGGTTCCTGGCGCCGGGAGGAGCAGGGGAATGGACTGTTCTGTACACTGGAGCCGCTAAACTGACACCAGGTGGACTGAACAGACGCTGAACTCAGCTGGCAATAACCAGCTCCTGTACTGCTGAGATTTCCCTACCTCCATTATCTGAAGATGATTCTCGAGAATGTCTTTGTTTTACCCTGAAGAACCGCGGCTGGATTTCATCCTAATCATGACACTATACTGATGCTGAACTGTTTATGCTAATTGTTTATAGTCGTACGTTTCTTATCATTTCCTTGTTGGTCAGTCAATTTGGAAATTTCAGGTTGGAGGTTCTATCAACACATGAGATCACCCGGTCGTTGGAAAACACTTCCATTGCGTGGTGTGTGTGTGTGTGTGTGAGTGTGTGTGCGCGCGTGGGAGGAGATAGTCGGCATACGTACACGCTGCTGTCGGTGAGGGAGAGAGTGTCTGCATCGCTGGACATGCTCTGCTGTTCACTGTCGTTGGCACTGGTGGCAGGGGCCATGGCATAGCCAGTGTTGACGTAGTATGGGTTGACAGGCTCCCGCCATGGGGCATGTCTAGGAACGAAGGATAGACAAAAGCCATTACAACCATTGAAAATATGCATGTCGTTATGTCAGAAATACTACCACTGATGGAGCACAGTAAGCCCTCCTACTGAGTGACAAATTTAACTGACTCAAACAGGACAAATGTATTTGAGTGTACATACTGTATACAATTGAGATAAGTACGAAATAAAAACGCTGACGGTGCAGCGCTGTAAAACGCATAAATGAATACATCCCAGTTCCCATAAAAACAGCCGAAGGGTCCTACTGCCCCTATCTTTTAAAGGGATGTCTATGGACAGATAGAGAGGCATAATTAATTCTTATCCGGCGCATCGATGCAGCGCCCATCATTGACTCAACCTCCCTCAACACACTCCTCAAACTGTTCACTGCACATGAATTATAGATTTGGAAGGTCTCTGTTCTCTTCCATCTTTAAACTGAGGCTCCCTGAAGAGCTCAGGATGAGTTTTCTCCCTGCATAGGAAGTGGGTATCTCCATGCGTACTAACTGCAACTTGTCATCCATACTGCGCGGGAATGATGATATCTTTTAAACTCTGACTCTAATAAATGACTTCAGTCAGTTTTCAAAAAAAGGTGTTTTGGATGTTTTACACACCTAAGACAAGGCCATTGCACATGAAAAGCCAAATACGAGATATCTTAAATGTTGGGTTATCAAAATTAAAATATAGTTGCAAGCAGTAATGAGGGGCCTAGAGGTTCAGCATGGCAGAAACTAGAATATCTCCATTGATGTATTACACATTCCCCATACACAATTATCAGTTTTAGAAGGCATGCATTAGCCATAAAATGTTTTGCTTGTTACAGCATCCCCCTAGAGGCCAAAGGAAACCAACATAATATGGTTGGTGTCAATGCATCAGAGTTGACCTGACTTCCTGTTGGGGTAGATTTAGATGTAACCGGAAAAAAAAATCTTTAAAAATACGGAAATCTGTGACATTAGTGAAAAATGACACAAATGTACAATATATAGATATTATATATATTATGTGTATATATACAGGCAGCCAACAAGATAAACACTTCACTTTATTTATACTCAACACTGCATTTGTAGCATGGATATCTATGTACAACAGCTTGTCCTCTCTGCCACCCCTAATGCCTAAGCCATACCAGCCTTTATCACTCCATAACAGATTAGGAGTTTAACATCACTCTGGAGTTGGAGTCTGGAGTCAAGCTTGCTCTATGGATATTGTGACCATGCCATTACATAATCTATCTAGACTTCTAGGGAATTAAATTATCCATGGCGAAAATGCTTGACATCTGCCCTTAGCTTACTAAAGCTGAAAGAGATTAGATACCAGAAGAGCAGAAATAGACTGGTTTGTAATGTACAAAGTATAAAAAATCTGTCATTATCTGTTCTTTTTCCAGTAGCTTACATCCATCTGAAATCTAGACCACTGTATGCTTAACATACCGCAACAAAGGAAAATGGATAAGGTCTTTGAGTTTAACTTTATCTTTTGAGATAAATGATACAAGAAGAGGTTCCACTGATGAGTCAATCCATATAATGTAAGTTGGAAAACCTAGAGACCATATCAAAATACAACTACCAGCTATCCTTACGAGTAGACGTGGAAATATAATGTATAATGTGAAAAATTCCTTAAACAAGGGGAACGTTGAAGTGAGGCTGACCTGGAGGCTGCACCATGCTGCTGAGGAGCACAGTAGGGGGCACGTGCCAAGCAGGAAGTCCTTTTTAAACCGAGCTTCCCCTTTGACCCAAGAACTCCCTGACAGCCCGCCTGCCTGTCTGCAGATTTCCAAAACCCTTCTCTCAAAGGCACAATAGGGGAAATAGCAGACTCCTTGCTACCTGAGCCTTGGACATTCCTCTCAAAGTGTGGCATCTGTTGGTAAGCTTGTAAGCCCACGGCAGAGAGGGGGAGTTAGAAAGAGGCAGTCCTCAGATTACTTCATCTTCTGATGATAATTCCCTGCACTCGAGCCATCCAGAACCTTCTAATGATTCACACCTCAGCAGCAGGCTTCTGAACGTTCTCAAAATCACAGAGACACAGAAGGGAGGGAGCCTGGGGGAAGATGTTTTCAGATCAACAGAGATGAGTAACCAGCAGTATAGTCTTCTGCTCCATTTCATGTAAAATCAATGCACAGCTATAAATGAGTCATTTCTTGTCATGAAGAATTATGACGTTTCATCCACTCGCTATATTCATTTGATTATGGAAAAATGGCAGGCCTATGAGAAGAGGAATAACTTCAAAAGTTCCTTATTACTTAAAAGTTAGTATCGTTAAGTCCATTTACCTGCATGGTAACAAATACTCAACTCTAAAAAGAGGCCCTTAAATCTTAACCTGCACATCAATATCATCCAGCCTATCCTATAGTTAGTCATGGGTAAAGATTGAATCCTTTAACAAGCAAACACTTCATGTATGAAAAGTTCAATGCATGCATTCTACTTTGATGATCTGTATAGCTGCACCACTGATGAGTGAATTTGTTTCCAGCGAAAGCATAGCTCCAAACTCCTTTGTTTCACTTTTCCATCAGACTACAGCCGCCTCTGGATTAGCTCTGATTGATTTATCAAAGGCTTGCTCATGAACAGGAACACAGGTGAGGGAATGAGCCTGCCCGGCACATTACACACTGCAGGCGCCAGAAGAGAAAATTCCTTATCTATCCCTGCTTGAACTCAGACAATCCCAACAGCAAGCCATTAGTGGACAATCTATAAGCCTGGCCAGGAACACAGTACCAAAGGTACTTGACGGCAGAACAAGTCAAAAAGATTGTTTATGATTGTAAAAACTAAACAAGATGTAGTTTAAAAAAGGATTAAAATCAATGACTACTAACTAATTCCTGATAGCTGAATATAATTACATTGTTGTGATTCAAAATGCACGAGGGAAAATATTCTTCAAGAATGTGTTTGATCCATCTTTGGGCCTCATTTGTAATCCCTCTTTGAAGACATTAGGAGACATATGACTGATGTAAAATTTAGTTTTAAAGAAGCCAAAAGGGTAATGCTAAAAGGCTATTTAAAAATGAAGTGTTTCTTTGTAATTCCAGCCAAATAGCGAAAACTACTAAAATAATCATTTGAAAACATCCGTGTTAGCGCTTCCTTAGTAAGTTCTGGGTAATCATATTCAATTTTGTCCCGGGGCCATTCAGTGTGCGAGTAGGGTGGAGTAGATGGGTTTTGTTTTGATCACAAAAAGTTGTCAGTGCAAGAAGCAGGCCTGGGGTAGGATCAGCCATGGCCAAATCTTGTTACTGTACTCTGCAGTGATGATTGTATAACCTGAACCTTACATTAAGACAGACCCATCAAACAAATCACCTCTTACCTCAAGCAAAACCTGTCTCAAGTGCATCCAAAGGAGAAGCAAAAATGGTGAATGGCTTGTAAACTAGATACTTCCAAGTCACTGTTTTGTAAACCCTGTAACCACAAACCATGTTCTAGCAGATTCTATGTCATAGTCATTTTATTACTGCATCTCCAATGTTTCAAGGGTTTTCTAAGACTGTGAAAGAAAAGTGGGTCAACTTCTAGGGATAGAATTCTGTAATCAGCTATCTCTGCACCAATGTTCGCCAAAAGTGAACATGATGTCCTTAAATATGAAAAGTATACAACATAATATATTCTTATATATTTCTGAACTGAGAAGTTTTTGACCCTGCCCTTTGAGACAACATATATAAGCCTTGGTAATGCAAATATTTATTCTGAATGTTAGGAAAAAAAATCACTCCCACGATGTTTGCAATGCAAAACTGAGTCTAAAATGCTATCTTTCCAGATGGTACAACAGATCCACAACACACAAGCAACCCTCCCAATCCTGTACATCCCAGCGTAAAAGAAAACATCTTGCCAAAGTCTCTACATCCATTCAACACCAAGACATCCACATCTAACAAAATGTTCCCTGACTAAAGCTTCCCAATATCTGCAGCAATTCACCACAATTTGGGAATAGCAGTTTAACATTGAACTTGTTTTAATCTTGTGAATCAGGTACATTTTCATAAATTCAAGTTCATGAATTCAGTTTATATACACGGATAGACACAGAATACCATGTGAATCACTGAACAGAGATGGCTAAAATCCCAGATGGACAGCTTCAGTTCCAATAGAGCAAGGATTTGAGTTTTAAGCAGCCACATCTTAAAATCCCATTCTGCTCATTGGGAAGAACATGAAGCTGTGGAAAACAGATTGGAATTGAATGAACACAACTTATTAGTACCCTCATATAACTGTTGATAAAAATGGAAGCCATGCTGCAGTTCAGATAGAATACTGTGGCATGTGTACTGTATGCACACAGTATATACTGTATGTGTGTGTGTGTATTCTGATAAAGATCATGTTCAAATTTAAGACGTCTCAGTGCTTTCTTTAGTTGAGATCTTAGTAAATTCCATCAGATGGGCAATGCTTCCTTCTTCCATGTTGAGCTTCTAAGGGGGGGGGAAAAACCTCTTTCTTCTACTAGAGAAACCTGCCATTCACAGGACACCTGCACAGGCACCACAAAGAGCTGCTGCCTCCACCTTTTACCAGGCAGCCAAGGCGCTCCACCGACCCCTGCCACTGCCTTACCATCACAGTCACAGGTACTTAGGAGTCTCTGCCTACACGACATTCCTCTCATCTTAAGCTGTCCGCTGTGCTAAACTCAGAAGCTCTTTTCATCTCCAACTTCAGGCAGCACTCACACATATGGGGGTGGGGGGGGTGGGAGGGGAATGGGGGGGGGGGGGGGGGGGCAGGGGTTAAAAGTTTATTTCTAATTCAGCACTTGCACAGAGAAGCCAGGTAGTTGAGAGGCTAGAACAGACAGGGGGCTGGGTAGATTTACCTGTACTCATGACCATCCTGGAATCTCTTGCTGCTGGCAACACGCGTGGGGGCAGTCTCCATGAGCAGCTTCTGAGTGAGCCTGTTGCTAGGAGTGGGATCACAATCCGGCAGCTCCTCCGGGTCCTGGTCGCATGTCCACTCTTCATCCTCATTCAACGTTGGCAGATACCCTGGTAGAATCTTCCCGTTGCCAGAAACGGAGCTTTGGTCGCTGTACAACTTAGGGCTCTCTCCCCCAGTTCTGGTGTATTCCAAATAGATGTCTGACTTCAGGAACAAAGGGTAGGTGTTCTCCTCCATCATTGTCTGAATCTCAGTCTGAGCCTGGTCAAACATGGCTGGATCGATGTGAAGCTTCATCACACAGTCTTTGATGAAGCTCTTAGTTGCTGGTTTGATCTGTCTGGACACTATTCCATTGCTGTCCAGAATGTACTTTTTATAAATGGCTTTTGCCAGTTTTAGTTTCTTCTCCTCATTACCCTCGTTGGCCTCCAGCTTCCGGAAGCCACTGCAGGCGAACCAGAAGTCCAGCATGTCAGCACACTCTTCTTGCTTGAGAAATGTTCTAAACAGGTGGATCCCATCCTGGTCGTCTAGGAGGGAATGAAGAGACTCTGCCCACTTCAAATAGGGAGGTGTGGGGGAGGCACTGCCCTCCGGCTCATAGCCCAGGTCCTGGTCAGGTCGCCTGGGGGTGGCCGTAGAGGCCTCACTCTTGAGGCTCTCATTCTTGGAGGAGCAGAAGATGTGGCTGTACTGGCGTCCATCACTGGACACCAGCTCACCCTCTTCCCCAGGGACTGGGGGTCTGGGGGCATCCTCAGTGAAACTGGCTCCCAGGTCCACCATGTAACCCCCCTTGTCGCTCAAGCTCATATTCACAGCGTCCATACACCCCGTCCATACACAGCCCGCTCCACAAAGAAATAAGATCCTGGCCTTTATCTATGCCACTATGAAATAATTTGTCCTGTAAGGAGAAAAGAAAAAAACACCATCAGTGGACAAGCCAAGATTAAAATGCGCACAATTCATATTATTACAGAAATAACTTGCAAAAGTCAGTGCCCTGAATGAAATGGACTCTTTCAAAAAAAAGAGGGAACAGTGTTTCACATATTCCACATCTACTTCTCCACATCAAAAAGTCTGTTTCATCATCAGAGAAGGGGTCTTGTTAGGTGTCTGACCTACATACATATGAATGATGTCCATTTTATAAAATACAGAACTGCCTGTTAAACCCATCATTTTGGCTTTCTCTGTAAGAAGCGTGAGTCAACTTTTCTTAACTTTCAAACATTAGAGCATCTTAAGCATGTAAAAGTAATAGCGCGCTCAAAATACTAGCATGTTCCACACCACGTACAATGCGAAAAGCCAAATCTTGAAAAATGCTTTTGCTGCAGTTGACTGTGCATGAAGCAGTCATCCAAGGGCAGACAGTTCTCAAGGTTAAAAGAGACACTGCGGGGTGCAGGCAGAGCACAATCTGCCATGACTGTGACGACTGCTGCTGTGGTGAGGGCGGGCACCCTGACTGATCATATCAGTGGACGACCTTGAGTCAAATATTTTTGGCTCCTGCTGAGCAGGGCATCAGAGAACTCTGACAGAGGCTTGTACAGTTTGCCTAGCTGCAGAAAAGCAGTAACACCGAAAATAAAATAACCTCAACTACTGTTACTAGGAACAGATAATGAATCTATTGCATGACTCTTGTTCATTAACTTTCATACTTTCACAACAGAATCATAAAACATGATAATGTGATAACATGACATCTTCAACTTCGACAACTCTAACCGACTGTGCGGAGTCAGGTGGCTGAGCAGTAAGGGAGTAAAGCTAGTAATCAGAATGTTGCCCGTTCGATTCCCGGCCGTACCAAATTACATCGTGTCCTTGGGCAGGGCACTTCACCCTACTTGCCTCGGGCGAATGTCCCTGTACTTGCTGTAAGTCGTTCTGGATAATGACTAAAGCGTCTGCTAAATAACTAAATGCAAACTAACGGCCTCGACTGATACTATACCTTAATGGCAAGTCAGATTTAAAAGTTTAAACTAATCGATAACCTACTATTGTTTAGCAAGTCTTTTATTACAAAAGGCCAACTTAATAAACTTATTGTCACAGTACAAAGCACGTGACTACTTGCTAGACCAATCTAATTTCCCCTGGAGACACTTCTAATCGCAAAAGAGTAACGTAAAGTACGTCCTGCGATGGAAATAAATCCAAATATTTTAACAAAGATT
Organism: Neosalanx taihuensis; assembly: GCA_030340665.1. Classification (NCBI taxonomy): domain Eukaryota; kingdom Metazoa; phylum Chordata; class Actinopteri; order Osmeriformes; family Salangidae; genus Neosalanx; species Neosalanx taihuensis. The sequence goes on from CM059298.1 coordinate 6,829,176, forward strand.
TTCCTGGTCCTAAGGAGTTCTCTAAAAAAGTACAGAAACACTCTCAACTGAGATCCAAACACGATCAAGCACATCTTGCTTTAATAATAAACCGATTTGTGATATTCTAGGCTAGTGATCTAGTTACCGTCAAACCGTTACTATGTCGCTACAACGGTATTACTAACGTATTACTATACCCCCTTTTTCTACCCTCCCTAACGCTTTGAAGTGAGCCCCACATTCATTGCATTCATGTCTTGGCCTCTGAGTATGAGAAGCACAGCAGCAGAAGCGGGTGGGGGAGGGGAGGCAGAAACAAACTCCGTACACACACTGCCAGGCCCTTCCGCAGCCAAACCGACAAGTACACAACTTTGCAACACTATTCACCTGCTATATTTTGCACGTGTACGCTAACGAACATTCCCTCACTCTGACAACCGACAAGCCAAACCATTTTCGCAATTGAAAAAAACACCAAGTGGTGGTTAGAGAACGCGATCCCACATTCAAGCGCAGACTCCCTTTACAGCAAAGCGATGGCACACATATCTCCAGCCTACCCGCAATCCCGTTCCTTGAGCAGGAAAAAAGTGGTCTATATCTTACCTGTGAACACCTACTTGCCGTTTTCGAGTGCATCGGAAATTGTGGCGTGCACAGCTCACTAAGAATCGTGTCATGGATGCGAATAGAAAAGAGTTTTAAAAATAACAAAGAAAACAGTCCGCTCTCCACCTTTCCATGGCTGTTCTCTCACTCCAGTCTGTGCAGCTTGGCGGAGCAGAGGATGAACAGCGCCACGCGCGTTCACAAAAAACACTGACGCCTCGAGAGAGAAAAAAATGAATGGGGAGTGGGGTAGGTTAGGCTGTCTTTCTACAAAGATGATCTTCAAGATTGCATCAGAGTAGACAACAGTTTTGACTAATCACAATCTCAGAAAGAAGCTTTGACCAACAAATGGTCTAATTAAAAGGGACGTAGGCCTATTTGGCCAGACGATGTGTTTCTGCTGCAAACAAGTCGAATTCCCCTGCCGTCTGATATCAATGGACAGAGGCTATTATCTATTCGTGTGACAGCATTGGGTGCAAAGCTGGGGCTTGATTGTGAAAATGTATAATCATAATTAGGATTTGAGGACGGTAACAAATAATCTATTTGTTTTTACGATCAATAATAGTCACTTAGGAGTCCATGTTTTTCTGTAGCCTTTACCGTTCTGGATGCTGGTAAAACAAAAACATTTGGACATCCTACTGAATCTTACAGAATTTGATCCAGGAATAGGCATGGGGGACACACAGGTGGTGAACACACTCAACAAAAAGGAATGCAGGTCATTTGCATATCACATTTTGATTGCACTTCAGGACATGATTGGATTGGCTAGGTCTGACGTTAATTGCAACTCTTGGCCACTGGCTGCCTTCTCACAACCTTTAGATATTCATTTATTCTCCTCGCCATATATAATCTTGCTTGGATAATGTGGAATGAATCAGGCTGCTGTTCAGTTTGCTGGACCCCACTGATCCATAGCCTGTCTAGAAAGAAATATGAGAGATACATGGACATATATCTGGATTGGAATAAGTATTGGAAAAGAGATACAATTTGAATTTTTCTTTATATATTGTTGACCTCTATATTTCACACCTGCAAACAATCAGGGTGTTTGCTGCACAGAGATAAAATACATAGGGAGAATGTAGAACAGACTTGATCATTTTATGAGATTTGATCACTCAAAAAGAGCACAGGTATGTGCGTTCAAACATACCTGCCTCAAAATGTAATGAATCATACTCAACTGACTAATGAAAGTTTTCTGTAATTGGCTATTAGTACAACATCTTTCGTTTTTCTAATTGGCCTACAGCCATATTCTTAAATTAGCATGACATCATCCCTTTTTAACTCAGTAAATCACAGTCACATATTTATTGCCAAATTAAATGTCAGTTTTCAGTCACAAGCTTGTTCTGTCTCAGAGACAACAGCAGTGTATTGCATCTGCAATAAAACACATTATTCTGCAAGCCTTGTTCATATTAACCATACAATCTTTCAACCAGAATCTTTGCATAATTTACACCTCCTAATGGCATTGAAGTTCTGAAAACCAGAAGGGGCTGCCATTTTATAGTGCAAACCTGAACCGCCTGCATTATGCCATGAATGTGTAACATTCCCATGAATGCATATCTTATGCAGTGAGAAAAGATTTTCAGAAGAATAACATTACAATTTGTTTCTATGTTTCATCATTTCATTTAGTCTAATTTGTTTCTGATTTAGGAAAGCCTATACTTTTGAGATTACACTTTAGGCCAGTTTTCTGGAAAACACTATTAAGTCATGATTAATAATATGCTTTACCTTCAATGAGAAGCTATTCCATTGGGGCCAGGATGGGTCTCCTTCAACAACACATCCACTTGCTAAGGTTGCCATCGCGAGGTCATTGGATGAATGAAGTGTCAGTAATGAAAGCATTATCTGTAGTACAACTGAATGGAAACTCCAAGCCCATAAGGAATGTTGCCATAACACAGTTTCTTCACTATCCATTCGGTCCTAAATCAGAAAAAGAGAAAAACATATCAGTTCATAGCTCACAATTTACAAACACCACAATATTATTTTATCATGCACACACTGCATGACATGTATTTAAACTTAACTTAAACTGGGAGTCAGGTGGCTGAGCAGTTAGGGTATTGGGCTAGTAGCATCAGAATGTTGCCAGTTTGATTACCGGTTGTGCCAGATGATGTTGTGTCCTTGGGCAAGGCCCTTTACCCTACTAGCCTCAGGGGAATGTACCTGTACTTGCCGTAAGTTGCTCTGGATAAGAACGTCTGCTAAATGACTAAATGTAACTTGCATAGCTTGTTTTGTCATATTACAGAAGTCTTATTGATGAATACTTTATGACAGTCTTTATGTCCACATCAAAAAAACACTACACTTGTGTGTTGTAACAAAATGTTTGTCTCAAGGCTCTGGTAGAGGAGACTCAGCCAGAGGTACCATCTTCCTCAGCTGCGCTCACAGCCCTTACTCTCCTCCAGGAGCTCTGGCTTTGATCACAGGGCCTCCCACAGTGAACCAAATGTAAGTCCCAGAGGAAGAGCAGTTTGACAGACTCCTACTAAGGCTTTATTGGCCACCACTATTAATGGTGAAGTCTAGCATAGTGCCAAAGTACAGCTATCTTAGTAAGTTTAGTTTCATTGGCTTTATCCTAGGCAAAACTTAATTTACTCAACCCTGATTTCCAAGTGAGATGATTCTTTAGTTGTATTGTATGTATGTATAATCATGATGTAGCAGTTTTCAAAGTGAAGTTTGGATTGTATCAAAGTTGATGTAAACCATCACATAGCCTAGTAGTTCTATTAGGCAAAACAAAATATACAAGGAGATTTAACTCAAGACTTTAGTTCTTATTTAGATTTGTACCATATTGTGGTTTACACTGTACAGTTAATGATCCAATTAGCCTACGAATGTCATGCCTAATTCGCGTAACTGGCTCTGACCTAGTTTATACGTTTTTAACCTCTAACCACAAAATCTTAAACCAATGACTTTGCATTCTGTAGATTTCAAAATACACGGGTGCATTCATTCCAAAGCTGTGTCCGAACTTCTAAATCAGAAACATCTATAATCCAATTAACCGAACAGAACACATGCAGTCACAATTTTTGTCTCAGTAACCCGAAGGACAATGCTGTTTAACTAATAAGTAAAAATGTTTTAGTACCAACTTAAACATGTGCCACCAAAAGGTGTGCATGAGTCCTCTGCTACAATTCACAGCTGGTGAAGATGATAAGGAAACCTACACCAACCCTGCAGACATGTTTTCTGCTATCCATTGTCTGTGACCCAGCCATCTGCACGCTCAACAGCATGGGAGTGTTTCCAAGGGAATTCCTCCACAGGGAAGTAGGAAATTGTAAAAGAACGAAACCTGAGCAAATGGACTTATACACTGTCTTGGACCCTAAGAAGATGGACATCTGCATGGCCTGTGGTATTTCAACAGCATCTCCCATCTCTTCCCTTCCTAGAGTAATCAGGAATTCTTGTAATGTTGCTTTAAAAGACACCTCCTCAAAGTTTAGCATTCTGTATAATTTTCGGGTTATTTAAATATACTCCAGTTGTCTTGGAGAACAACAAATTGGGAGGGAGAGTCTAGCAGCAACTGAAATTGTTCTGGAGGATACAGGTTACTGCAAAAGTGTGACAAAACAGATCTTATGTTACCATATCTCAAATAATGTAGCTTGTACTATACTTATATTTCATACAGTATACTTTTATCTTCATAATAGATTTATAAAACCTTGTAGCGTTCATAAAGCTAAACTACCTGAGAATGCAATTCCTTGTTATCATGCAAATATAATACTTTACCACGTAAATGATACAGATTCAACAATTCCAGATTAAGAATAGCACTGTTGTTAGTTGGGTATTTCGATAGCTGTTAATTCAAGTTAAGTAATTTTTTCAAATAAATACATTGTTCTGGTGTACATTTTTTGATTGAGGTAGTTAAAACTGTTGCTGAACTTTGAAAAGAAACGTTTTGTAATGTGCTTTTTGTGAGAGTATACATACAACTTCATATTTCTCACTTTCTTTTATGCTGCATTTTGTTCCACCTGTCAATGTGGATTTGAAATACTTTGTAGGCCTTGCTTTAAACAGGATTATCTTGGGTGAGACCTCTTCAACTATACCCCATCTAGCTATAAAAGTGCATGCTTTGTCACTAGCCACACTAAAGAGCGTGTTAAAATGATTTACTGAAAGTTTAACGGACGTATTCAAGTAGTGAGAATGGAAGGATTCATTAAATCACAGAATCAAAGATGAGTTCCTTCAGTGACAAATTAATAAACTCAGACAAAGTATTAGTAAATGGACAGTTGAGGCTGGGTGTTTAGAGAATGTCTAAACAGCTTGAACCTCTGAGCAACACCGACTAAAGAGTTATTTTACTAAAAAGACCTAAGAAAGTGTGTGTTTGGTGTATTCATACGTTGCTCTTTTAGGTCCTTGAAGGTCTTTAAAGGCCAACACCAAAAAGACCGTCAGAAAATGTATTCTGGAGTCCTGCTGATGTTCTTTGTCCTTACTGAATATGCTGAGACTAACAAACCCAGGAGTGGATTAGGCACAGCGGATTAAGTGATGTGCCGATTTGAGTGCAAATGACTGTTTTTCATAGTTTATCTTTTAAAAACCTTGAATAGAACTATCTTCAGCACAGATTTTTATCAGATTTTAAATGGACCACTGTTGACATGCCAATTGTAGCGATGCATCCAATGGCGAAAGTCGCTGATCGTGGATCTGTTGGGTTGAACAAATGCACACAAATATGGCATGAAGTCTTGTCATTATCTCAGACAGTCTGAGCTTGGGATGCACTTCAAACAGTCAAAACAATAGATGTGCTTTGGTTTTGAAGATTAGATTTTAAAACCAGATCATGTAGGCAGTTAAAACATAAAGAAAGCGACAAAAAAATGGATCGACAAACAATGCAACTTCAAAAGAGAGGCAATGGCAGCCTCTTTCACTGTCAAAGGATGAAAACTGTAAAGACAGGACACCTACCATTTGGATGTACCTTCCTAGGTGTCAATTGTTTTTGTTGTGCTGAAATGTAGACCGCCAAAACTGTCTTTCTGTGGATCACATCTCGCACTACGCAGTCTGCAGTATGCACGGCCGCCATCTTTAATCACAACTGAGTTCATCTGTCGATGGTTCTTCCCTTTATCCTCTTTCTTCCTCTGTTCTTCCCTATGTGCCAGCCCCCTTCTGTGTTTGTTGTGGGGGGTTCATCTTTTCTGACTGACATCAAACCGCCATATCGACAGGCTCATGGCCTGCCTGGTAGGAGGGTAGCACGAACATGCAGCAATTGGCGGCTGTCCTTTTTCACGCCTCAGATTTACTGACCATGTTTAGTTGTGTGGAAATCATATTGGATTACAAACAAAAATGAATCTCAAAACTGAGGCCTTTGATCTAGGCGAGGTCGGCCTCAAAGCTTCTCCATTGAGCCCATTGAAATATCCTCGCTGAGATGGTCTGAGTAATGAGATTTAGCTTCCACTGATCGTGCTCAATTTTGTACAGCCAAAACGCTTACAGTCACATTGAATATATTTATCTCTAAACCGTAATTGAACCAATACGACTTCATTGTACATTCTTGCTGTGTAAATTAAGAAATATATTCCAAGTAAACAAGAGCTCAGCTGGGGTTCTTTGATGGCGCCACTTGGAATCAAATGTGATTTGAGTGGCCTTTGACTACTTCATTTGTTAAAAGTACAAACATGCTCCTTTTCCTACGCTTTCATCCTGCCAGTGCATTTCATTTATACTGACACCACCCTTTTATGAGGCTCTTTCCTCTTTTATGGTCGCACATTGAATGTTAAGGCTGTTTACTGTCATTTAAATTGTTCGGTAGAGCACTTTCAATGAACAATAACAAGAGTTAAGTTTCAAAATGGGCGATGCTCTCACCTGCCTCTCCCGCTGAGTGTGTCGTCGGATCTGCTTTCTGTGGTCCGCCATGACTGGGTGCAGTCCCCTACCTGCTACTCTAGAGTAGACTACTTTCTTATACTCATGAACCTGTTTCTGTTTCTTACTAGTGTGTTGCTGAAAGATGAGCATCTTTACTTTATGTTGCAGCCCCAGCTCTGCAATCCTATTGGAGGATACAAGAACTAGAGGATAGTCTGCAGAATCATATCGTAACTATGGCAACAGACCCCGTAGGCATGTATGATCTTTTCTTAACTGCTGGTAAAACATGAGACAAATAACGTCAGCTAACAGAGAACAGAATCACTTTGTGTTAAAAGACTTATAAGTGAGTAATCCAGAAATTAAAGTGATTTTAAAACCAAGAGCACAAGGAAAGCTAAACGGATAGTTCAGTAAGCAATCCATTCAGTTTCCTTCAGCCATGGAGAAAAAAGAAACTCTCCAGCCATAATTGTAATGTTACCCCCTGAATGATGTGGTGTTTGACATTAATACTGAAGTAATAATTTAATGTAATATTTGTTTGCATAAAATTAATACACATGTGGGATTAATTAGGACTCGTAACATATGTGATTAGAGTTCTAAAAGAAATTTCGGGAAAGGGGGTAGAGATCATATTGCTTTTGTTGTGTAGCGTTATAGGCTGCCCACATTTCATATAGATTTCACACTTGCTTGTCGGGCAGCAGCCAGGGTCAGACCAAGAAAACCATTCACACAATGACTGAGTTTCCATTCTCACTACAGCAGCATATATCCATAGTGTCGCCTGCCACTTGCATTTGGCCTACATTGTGACATACCAACACAAATTCTACTAAAAGATTTTCACTTGTCAGTAGTCACTTAAAGAAAAAAGGAACACATTGAACTTCTACACCCCAGATACACTCAGATCCAAAGGGATTTTTTTAGAGGTGGATAGAGCAAAACAGCACTGGCCAAGTAGCAAAGGCAGGCCCCTCAAAAGTCAAATAAGAGTTAGTACATGGTCGGGTAGTGAGCTGTCAGAGTTTGGAATGGCAAGATAGATCTTAATAAGCAACTTACCTACAGCTGTCATCATCACACGTCTTTTTTCTCTCCAGAAGAATGCATACGTGCTGAAACACAAAGTTATTTATGTTATAACTTATAAGTTATACAAAATGTAAATCTATAAGCTATAACGTTTTATATTGGTATATTATTTATAACTTTGTGGTATTATGAATTACATTAGTGTTCTTATTTTTGGTGAACTTTGGTGGCACAGAAAAACCCTTAAAACTGTTTAAAAAAGGTGACATTGTATTAAAAGGTAACATTTAGTTCATATCAGGTAGCAATATTACCCTGATATTCTACCCTGGAAAGCTGTTGACGCAAAACATGTTGACGCATGATGTTGGTTTGCACAAAACCAGTGAGACTGTGGTCTCATTTTTCAGTATGGTTTATCTAGAGGGTGTGGCTAATTCAGGATATTAAGATCTAACCGTTCAGCCAAAGACAGTCTGGGTGTGTTCCTCATATTGTGTTTCATTTAGCTTCTCTTGTTACAGCATCTAAGCACTATACACATGAATGCGATAAAGAAGTAGTCCAATGAGCTCATCCAATACTGTATTATTCCCAGGCATCAGGGAAGCACGATTCACCACAAACCCCAGCTCCATTATCCATCATACTCATTTGGGCACAAGTTACATTTAGTAGAATATTCCCCTTGTTGGGTTAAGGTTAGAGTAGGTCAATCCACTCCACATCTTCAGGGTTACAACTGCCTGGTTCAAATTGTTGGGTATTTTTGGGAACGTTGCATAACTTTTCCATGTAATCTCTATGTATGACTGAGTCATTCCACAAAAGGAGGACATTTAAAATTTTGAATAGACAATTTATGTTTGCTACAATGTTATTACAAAAATTGTGTTTGTCTGGTGGTTAGTAGCAGTTAGTAAATCAATTGTGAAGCAGGGAATTTGCATTGGTGCAATTTGTGCAAATATTGTAAACAATGCGAATGCAGTGTAAACCCAAAATTCTAATTCAATTTGTTTTTCCTAAATGTGTATTTCACTCCCATTTCTTCAAATGAATGAGTCCTTTTTAGGGGATCAGAAAGTAATGATTTCCAAAGGGCCTCTTCTCCTCGTTTTCCCATTGTTTCAGTGCCTGAGCGGCATTTCAGTTATCAGTGTTCCCAGACCCCAAACATGGACCTCTGAGATAAACGCCACAGAATGGACTTCCTTGTAATTTTGTGGGGCACAAAGCCCCAGCAGTTACGTCTGACTCCAAATATCATCATGCCATTAAACAACAAGCATATAAATCAAACAAAATAACTTCTCCTCATTTCACCTAACACAGGGGGGTTTATGTACAGAGGAACGCCTGTTCTGCCTGCTTATTGTTCTCGTTCTGCAGGAGATAGTGTGTTTGTACAATGACAATAGATTTTGTTATGACACTGTCGTATCTATTGTGGTTACTAAGATACTTCTAAGGCTTCTAGCTCCAACAAAAAAACAAGACCATTTTTATTCCTCTAGGTGTTGATGATTAGGGATAAGCAGGTCAAGGTTTCATGCACAACATCTGTGGTTTTCACATTGTCTCATTCCCAATGGTAATGAGTCTTATTCATTTTTGAAACCCTTTGAAACAGCCCTTAGGATATCTGATCAAATAAAAGACCCCAAGGCAAGTATTTTTCTCTGATGTTTAGAAAAAATACAATAAAAGCATTGCCAGACTCATGCATATTGCACAAAATGGAAAGGCAAGGTAAATATATTTATTATAGCATGTATCCATTTGTCATTACTAATCTGTTTTGTGGTATACTTCTCATGAATAATATATATATACATATATATAAATAATGTTTCTTAGTTCTTATAATCGCAATTATGACATTAGGAAATGTATTTTTGACATTGTAATTTTATCAATAAATACAGACGTTAATATAATTGTCCAAAGTTACTTCCTTACTTGGGTTTCCACAATATTCTTTGTCCTGTGAGCCCATCCCCCAATCATCAACACCACCAGCCCTCAGCCCCTCTCTCCCAAAGGTGTTTGTTTATTCCTCCCTCCAGGCCACAAGACCAAACCCCAAACTCACCGTCAAAGAACGTTTTTGAAAGAGAAGATTAAAGGACACAGAAGACTACTGGGGTAGTGACTCAGTTGACACGGCCACATGTGCTCCACGTGTACAGGGCTAGTTCATTAAAAAGACAACCCGGTATTGTCATTGTCAAAATCATATTTTGTACAAAATGTACACTGAGTGTTGAGTAGGAAGGAGACAGAGAAGGAACGAAGGAAATACAGTGAAGAATGAAAGGAAGTTGGGGAGATATCAACAGAAAAGTGAAGGAGAAAAGACAAGTCGGGGGGAAGATAAATAATATAGTGTAACAGCTTCCCCTTGTGGTTATAAACACATTTTTGAGTATTTACATACTGTTTTTAAGCTTGCCTAAAAAGATTCAAGACCTCTCTTTCTATTTTTTTTTACGTTGCTTAGACCCTATATAGCAGTAAAAATATATTTCGTGGTAGTCGTTTTGTACATATTTGACTCAAGAAAAGCTTCTTTTATCGATAGTATTATTCAAATGCTTAAGTTTCGGCGGCAAAAGCGCAGGCGCGGTGGCCAAGTGGTAAGGCGTCGGTCTCGTAAACCGAAGATCGCGGGTTCGAACCCCGTCCGTGCCTTTTGAAGTTCATTAACATTCATATTTGCTGTTTGTTCAAATATTATGTGCTCTTCATCTCTACAAAAAAATATTTTCATGCAGAGACTGAAAAAGCAAGCAACAAACTTATTTGAATTTTACAAGCTATTCAAGTAAGACGATAGAGGGCGACATATTCACTAGGCTAACGTATACAAAATAATTACCTGCAAGATTCAATATTTTTCAGTTAAGGGTTTACATGTTGAAATGCATGCCACATTTTGTATTTTTTAACTAACACATGTTTTGAGAGGAATTTACGAATGTCGTTTGAGTGTACACCATTCAGAAAAATCCTAACAATTTCACAACTATCAGATCCGTATATTTTTATGTTTTATGTCCTATGTTGGGCGATTTGGTAACAGAAATGGGTCACATCGCAGGCCTACACGTCTCAACTTGTCTTTTATTGACAATGGCTTGACTCTCTGACAGTTGACAAACTAATCCATTAGGTGCTAAAATGTTTCATGTCAGTATTTTGCCGGTTTGATTTGAGTTGTTTACTTTGGAGACGAAATCTTACCCCTCTCGGCCTCTCATACCTCGTGGCGTAACCATGTTTGAGGAACTGCTACTGAGATGTTAGAATGTACTGAGTTAAATCTGCGAAGCACTGCTGATCTCACCACTAGGAGCACGTAGGCTATAGCCTACTTAAAGAAACAACAACAGATAACATCCGACAAGATGGTCATTGATACCCAGCTGAGTGATTTGATTTGTATCAGGGTAAGTTTAAAGCCATATTATTTTATACAGGAGGCTGTTCAAGAGTTTGTTCTTATTAACCTTGTGCCAGTATATCAGAGCGTTTTACGTCGCCTTTCTTGCAGGGCTGGGCAGGCAGGTGTTAGGTGTCCAGTGGTCTTTATCAGTCCGTCCTAAAAAAATGTTTTAGTGAAGATGTATCATAGGCTACAATTATATTTGTAAGCGCATATAAGTTGCATTATCTCGCAGGAAGTATTAATGATCAATGGGTGGTGGAAAATCCGTCGTTATATTTCCCAGGGTGGTCTGTCTGAGCACCAGACAGATTGTGTCTGAGTACCTGAACTCTCCAGAGACAAGCAGACAGCGACTCGTGCTGCAGACGACTCAATTTACTAAATGCGCAATAGAGCAAGTCGTGTTCTTTTAGCCCTCCAGTCTTCTATTGCAGTTTAATATGGAATATGTGCATTTAGATGACAGTTGATCTATTGTATTTTAAAAATGAGAAAACTGTCCGTTAAATGCACAGAATCTTGTATAATAAAACTGTTCTAGAGTCTTTGTTCTTCTTCTTGATTTTAAACAACATAAATATAGACACAATTACGGCTATGACAACATAATTTTATCCAGTGCTAAAGTGAAATGGTAATTTAGTGCTATGAGTAGGGGAGACCGGGGAGTGTTGTAACACGGAGTTAGTTGTGACACTGTCAGTGTGGCCAATTAGAAAAGAGCCACAGTAATGTCATCAATATCGTAGATTCCCATTTCCATTTCAAGCTCACATGAAAAGTGGCATGCCTCTGTTAGCAACACTGTGAATTCTACAACCAAAAAACAGATTTTCAGGTAAGAAAGTATTTTTTTCAATCCACATAGTTTTTTGTCTAGTGATAATTCTATTGTAGATGCAAAGTTGCAATTTATATTACCTAAAGTAATTTGATGCTCAGTATTCATGCTAACTTCAAACCCACATACCTTAAACAGTTAGCTATGTAATGGCTGGTTGTTGTGGGGCGTATTTAACAGAAGCAGCTGATCTGTTCTATGGGTTAACCCCTCGAGAGGTAACAATGAGATAGGCATAATAAAAAAGTAAAATATTCTCTTCATAATTATTATACCTAATATTAAGAGGTAGAGAATTTCTTTACAGCTATTCAAAACAATTGTTGTGGCTTTCTTATTGTCCCAAGGTGTCATACATCATTCATGGGGATAACATGTTTACTGATCACTTTCTTTAAGGTCAGGAAGTTTGCATACCAGTAGGCACAGGACAATAAGTGTACATTTTATAGTGTGGATCTTATTTTAGCAAATTACCTGTCATTGTTACGTACATCCCCAGCTGGTGTTACATCTCACCCAAGTTGGGGTCAGATGGCTTAATGGTTAAGGCATTGGCCTCATGATCGGAAGTTTGTGAGATTGAGCCCCGGCTGTGGCTAGATGATGTTGTGTCCTTGGGCAAGGTACTTCACCCTACTTGCCTCAGGGAAAATGTCCCTGTACTTACTGTAAGTCGCTTTGGACAAAAGCGTCTGCAAAATGAATAAATGTAAGTTGTGGGGTAGATTGTAACAAAGGAACTCTTTGTATTTGACACTAACTCACATAATCTGTAATTGTTTAAAATATGTAAAAAGTAGTTATATTTGTAGAAAACAGTTATGGGTAGTATGTATCAAAGTTTGAGAGACCCAGCACAAACAACCACTGAGTTACAGAGCTCAAACAAAATGTGTTACTTTCATCCCCGGTCTCCCCTACACCAAAGAGGACAAGCCTGAGTATTCATGCTGTTATTTTAGCAGACTACAAATCAAGTGGTTTATAGTGGTCTCAGTGACGGGATATTGGGGGCAAGATGAGTTGATTTAAATCCAACTGGCCCACAAAGTCCCGCTCCTGGCATACACGCTATCGTCTACAATGTGAAGGCCAACTATTTATATATTGCTCTGAAACACAAATACTTCTCACTAACCAATTCTATAGACTAAGAATAGTTTTAAACACAGCATGGAGAATGAGGGGCTTTTGGGGGCACTTGTGTGTTTTAGTTTCACAGTCATAATGCCCCTAAAAATCCTTATTGCTCTTGCATTGATCTCCTATGTGTGGTGATTGGGCTGTGGGATGTGAAACTGGGGTACAATGTCAATTCATCTAACACTTTACATGCTGAATAAATGCTAGTAATACTGTTTATGTGTTTGTGTGTGTCACAACTTATTCAGAGTATTACAGAATCCTGCCATATGTAGTATAAAAGGTGAAATACATGTCTGTTGATGAACATGGCTCATGAAACTGCATGGCGGTAGAATTGTAAAGACATCAATGACAAATTACTTCTTGTTTTCCTGGGTGGATCAGGGGGTTTCTCAATGTGGTTCTGCAATGAAAAAGCCACGTGTTTCAATTCAAAGCCCACTTTGTTCCATCCCAATCTTGAGGCAAACACCAACACATGTATTTTCACACACATTAGTGCAGAAGCATGTAGCACAACAAACGCTATCAACATTCATGTTACCACTGTTTTTCTCCTTATAAGGTGTTGGTAGAGAGTTGATGGTGTTCTTCATCATCAGTAATTTACCTTAATTGTCCTATTAATTTGTTTTGTTTGTGTACTGGTCTTATATGACATGGCCCTGTTGAGACTTTGCCGGACACACGCTCACTATATAACTTCAGAGCATTTATAACCCAACACATGATTGTAACAAAAATCTTTTAAATAGATCTGTCATGTTCGTAACCTTAATACGAGGGGAAACATGCCAGTTGTAACCTTTGCATCACCTCATGTTTTCTGCAAAACAACAGGAACATTCAAAACTGACCTAAGCTTGTGCTGTGCTTCTACCTAAATGACCACAACAAATGGTATTTTGGGTCTTAACAAGTTGAACCATGTCAATACAAAATGTATTATAACAGAAACATGATATGAGAGAGACTAAAAGTGAATGGGTCAATGCTGGTTACGGCTTTAGCTCCTCAGAGAAGTACGTGGCAAATCATTTGCACTTAATTAAGTAATTATCACACTCCTTCTAAATGGTTTGGATTCTCACAGCCACTGTTTAGATTCCAGATGGGACCAATATAACTTAGTCATTGAATTCCTTATAGGTCTGTTTGTGAATTGTGCACCTGCCTTTGCATCAACATATTTACCTCGATGACCGTTCCCTTGACTACAGGATACCTTTCAGTTAACTTTTGTTAAAGAAATGTAATTTTCATGTTTTAATACTCTTCAAACCCTCACAACAATCGCTACAACATTATGGGACAACAAGATAGATTAACTGGTAAAACCCCAAAAGTACAATGTTGACATATGACAATTGCATGAATAGAGTTGATTTGTAGTTTGTAGACCCTAGAGGAAGAGGAGAGCACCAAAGGCTCATTAGCTGTTTAATCATGTCGTCTGTCTGGCTTTTAATGTGGACCGACAGCTAGATACGACCATTTGAGGTTGGAAGAGGTTACAGATAAAGAGCATTCTCCTTCTCTGTATCTCTTTTTCTCTCACACACTCTCTCACAATAACCTTTTTTAACAGGTGTAAGTCAGGTATTGTAACAAAATATATTATGTTAAGCTAAAAGGGGTGAAACCATTACTCATTAGGCAAGACATTTGCTTTAAGTCATTGAGTCCTAAGTCTCTACTCGCATACTCTAAAGTCTAAAAGCTTTGACAATAAAAGCATGATGTAAGTATTCTTATGAGACAATGTCTGCTTTACATGAAAATGTTAAATTCTTCAATGGTCAGTGAGGCAAACAGTGTGAGTGCAACTGTAGTGCCTAGTCATAGAGAAAGGGAGAGTAAGAGATACAGTAACTTGCAGGGGACCTCTGCAGGGTAAAGTATATTGAAAAATCTCATATGACAAGCCACCCTCACACTGTGAGAAGGGATACATATACCCTTTCTGCGTCCACAGTTATATTTAGATCTTCAGCAAAACCATTCAACAGAAGACGTCATTATGCGTTAAGGCAGCATATTATCAAGCATTGAGGAGGAATTTGTTTCTTTCACTTTGAAAACTATATGTTTTTACTGAGTACTGTACAAGCATGTCTTGCATATTATTTGCATAAATGAGCATTAAGTACATTCGACTTTTCGACTGTAGTTGGTGGAAGCTCATCAAACGGTATTTAAAGGAAAGAGACTTTGGTCTTCCTAGGACATTTTACTTTTGCGTTTACAAAAGTTTAAAATTCACTAAATTGAGTCTTAATAGTATAATCTATGGTCAGTTACAAATGTATTTTATTTATTAACTGTTGAATCCACTGTAAACATTTGCTACATCAGTGCAGGACTTTGTTAACTGACTTGCTTGCTTATGACTGCAGTCTATTGTTCTCTTATTTTTCTATTAATGAATCTAAACGTTCTGCTCACTGACTAAGAAAGAGGATAATCTATTTTTTCATGGGGACATCTTATTTATATAATGATGATGTGAGGATCTTTTTATGATAATGATGATGTTCTGTTTCAATAGTGAGCATATTGTTATTTTGTAAAAACCTTAGGATAAGGTCATCAATCATTGCTTATACTCTGCATTCTCACAGAAACCTATACTCATTCACGAGTCATAGAGTTAAGAAGGAGGGAGGGGGGAAACACGTCAGGCAGAGCTGATATCCGCCTCCTCACCTGATCGAAGCAGAGCAGCCTGGGCCAAAACTACCAGCACATGTAGGCGGGCCTCCTGCAGTCATAACAGAACAGATACACATTTTGAATAGATGTCTGAAAAGTATATTTGAAGAATGACTATGTTTCTGCGTTTGCTACGAAATATAATTCTCTTAATCCTGGGGTAAGAACAGAATTTGGTAAGGCCTAAATTAAAATAAAACTATAAAAGATTGGGATTGGGCTGGATTCAATTTAAGTCAGATGAAGAATGTTCTTACTGAGCACAAAATGAATCCCACAAAACCAATCCTACAAGACAGGCCAAGACGTGTCACTGCAACTGAAATCCTCCGAAATGATCATACTTTCTTATACATTATAACATTTTCCTTGCTCGTCACACATTCAAAAAATAATTATGGTAATGAATATGGCAAATATCTCATATGGTTTTAGCTAGTTTTGTGGTTTGTTATATGTAAGTATGCCCTGAGTAGATTAATGACATGTCAATGACCTTAATGTTTTTCTAAAAGAATTTCCAAAAAGAAAGAAAACAAGCAAATGGAAAATAATGGATTAAAAGCTGTCTTTTCTCCTGCCATGTGACAGCCACAGCATATGACTTCCATAACTTCATTGCTCATTACCCAGTGAAGGTTGGACACAATTGAGCAAGTGTTTGTGGGCCATGCCCTAGATACTTGTTTCCCAGTACTGAGCTATGTCCCCTGCGCAACAGCATCCTCTCCCATTTCAGGCCAACTCAACATCTTTACGCTACAGGCTGTGAGGAGTTTCACATGAGAATCCCATGTGATCTGAAGACTGAGGCAGATATTTTATTCCACAATTGTTCCGGGGATAGGGGAAGTCTATCAGTAGTATCCACATTTTTAAAAGTTACTTTTTAGATGACCTCATAGGAAGCATTGGTATTCTTGACATAATTTCACATTGATCACATGATGCTACGACTGAACATGAATGAATATGTAATATTTGTGAAATGGGCCGGGTACATTATTTGATCGCACACTCACTTTGACACATCAGATTTGATGAAAACATTGATATTGTCTGGAAACATTATTCATGTATTTCTGAGCTTGAGAAGCATCTGCATTTTGTTGCCTCTACAGTGTTTCTGATGCATGAGTTTCAATGACTGAACAAGTGAATAACTAAGTGTTTGACACCCTCTGCTGGTGGGGAGTACTGTCAGATTTTTTTGCTAAACAATAAAGTGACAAGCAGATAGATCACTGTTCACCAAGATTTTTGGGATCCAGTCTGTCTGACTTATTTGTCATGATAAATAGCCAAGACAACAAGTCAACAAAATTTGAAAGAATTTTCCAAATCAGAAACATCCACATTATTCTTTAGAAACATCCAATCCCCCAGTCTCGTAGTGAATACCTAAGGTTTCCTACCTCCCTAATGCATACATGTCATGGGATGCACAACCAACTAAGCATTGGAAACTTTTAGAGACATTGTCTGTGTTGACATCCTACTAGATACACAGAGCATCATCTGAGGAAGATTTGGTGAAGAACATCTACTGAAAGCACATCACAAGTATACATTTATAGTATATAGATTTGGACATGTGCAATGTGGAAATGCAGCAATGCTACCCAAATCATGACATGAGGTAAGGTGAGTTTATAAATATGTCATAAACCCGTCTATAAAAAGTACTTCAAACGATAAGAATTTGAGAAGGGACAGAGAATTTCACACAAACGATGTAAGAAAAAGACTTGTGTTTTTGGCATACCCTACTCCACACTTTTTTATCCATGGCAACCCGAGGACTAGATGGCAGGCCTGTCATCCTGTGCCCACAGAGGGAGCCAGACCCCTGAGGAACAACATTTCCCACAAGGTATACAAGAAATAGCTTCAAGGATCATGAAGATTATCCAGTGATATAACATAAAACTTATGCTGGTCACTTTTTTGTTGATAATACTTTTTGTATTCTTGTATTTCAGGCAAATGCAAGGTAGTTAGAGCAAAAATGAGTTCATTCAGAATATGAAGGAAGGAAAACATAGCATACATTCTCAAAACATGAGTCAGCTGAGAATATAATTCTGACACACAGAGCAGAAATATAATGACCAAATAAAGTATTGTCTTAAAGTATCTGACAAGTAAAGTAATTGATCATAATTGATCATGAAATTGATTTTGTTCAATCGTTTGTCAGTAAGTATTTAACTGACACTACAGTACAATGAAATAGATTAATATATCACAAAAACCTGTGGACCAAACACTAAGAAAAGTACCTGCTTATAAACTGGTTGGAATGAAAAGTAACATTGAACATGGGTCTCAGCGAGTTTTAGGGAATGTGAGTAGACCCTGTGGGAAAAACAGGTAAGGCACTACAACTAGGTAGATAAGGACACTATTGTGAATACTAGAGCCACCGGATATAACCTTCTCAGAGAAACATTCCACCCTCTCCCTTTCAATAAAGAGCAGCCAACAGCCTAAAAAGGTGAAACCTTAATCCTTTTCTACCTCTTTCCATGGCAAATTCTGTGTTCTAGAGAGCAAAAACTATACAGAACAAGTTTATCATTCATATTCACAATCTATAACAAATAACAAAGATCTACACATGTCCATCTGCATTTACTGAATCAGTAAATATTGCATGTTGGATGGTAACATCCGCAGAGGAAATCCGGCCACAAGGCATATTTCTGAATGAAAGGTGCCTTTCGCAAACATTTGGCTGCCTCTCTGTCACACTTGCAAAGAATCTTCTCACATTTGTCTTTGAGATCATCTGGAACATAAACAGAAGAGAAGTTTCCTTCAGGAACTGAGGTGATATTTTAAGTGTTCTTTAGCTGAAGCTAAAATACATGACAATGTATGGTGGTTGGATAAACACTGCAAGGGTGTTCCTAGCCATGTGTTTTAAACGGAGCAATTACTGTGGTTCGAAAAAGCTTAAAATACATCCAAATATGGGTTGGAAACTACCCCTTTTCTGCCCATACCCTTCTACCTCTCCCACAGTATGTGCACTGTTATTGTTTATGTACCGGTATATATTTTTACTGCAACACACGCACTTGTGGCTCACACAACTTTAAAAATCCATTAAGGGGAAACCATGTATTCCAAATGTGTTGTGTTACAGTGTTAAGAATGTGTAAAAATGGCCTGTTTCTAAAAAAACCATTGGTGAAGATCACAAGGATTTCATCTAGGTTTAAAATGCACAATAAAAGTAACAATGTAAACACAATGGCTATTATACACTAATAACATACAGTACATCTGCTGTTTAAATTATGATCTCTTTAGAGATAGCATACCACATTCTGCAGTCTTGTCATCACACGTCCAGTTATACATGTGTGTTTTGGTCTGGCAGCCAGCAACTTCTGCATCTCCATAGCAGCAATCATGTTTGTGGCAACACCTTTATAAAAGAAAAACAAAAGAGTCTTCTCTCTAATTGAACTGTTATATAATTACTATATTAGGAAATGACAAACAACACAAACTGTAAGGGTGGCTCAGGAGGATGGCTGGGCATGCTAGATGCATGCAGAGCAATATCAGTGCTGATGTAAAGAGAATCGTGGGATTTAATGAAGCCGTTGGAGTTAGAGCTAAAATTGTTTGTGGTATAGACCTTGTCTGTGATTAGGGGAGGAAGGAAGCAATGCAAGAGCAATTTGGTGAGAAACCAGCTGTGTCTATTTTCAAATAGCAAATTAAGGGAAGGGTAGAATCTTGCAGTCTTTTGGCTTTTGCAGGCTGTGACACATACTGAAGAGAAGGTGGTGGTCTAAATATCCCAGTCCCCCTATAGTCATGCACTCAATGTATATTATGTTCAATTTACAGCATGCATATCATCTCATATTAAGGAGACAGTATCTATAATCACAGTCAAATTATATGTTGCACTCACCAGTCTGCCTTATCCCTGGGCCAGCCCTGACCACCCAGTCCACAGTAGCAGCCATACATCATGTAAGACAGGGCAGATCTACCTGTGCTACACTTGATGACCCCTGCCAGCTCTAGTAGACCTCGCTTGGTTCGAGGGGTTCTCTGCTGTGCCAGGCAGGCTATCCCAACTAAACATAAGAAAATACATGTTTGCAATTAGTTCATTGTTCACTTTTACTCAAAATCAGAAGTAGCTCCAATAACGTATACATTGTAATCTACAGAAGTTTGTAAAAGCTTTAGGGTAGCAAGTCATTGTAATTTATATTAAAGCACATGTTGCATAGTGGGAAACTGTAGCTTGTGTTTCAATTAATAAATTCACCTTCGTGGATTCTCTCTGTAGGGTAAGATACATTAGATATCAATATGCACAATTCTGTAACATTTTAAATATTTTCTTTCAGAAACGTGTGTTCAAACAAGTTAATGGATTTAATTAATTAAGGCACATCATTACACTTCATAAACATTCAGCAATAAACATGTTTCTCTTTTACCTGGCTTGGATTTTATTAAATAAAAAGGTAGCTATAATGTATTTGCTGAAAAGGACTATTGAAAGATCACACCATGGAGTTAACGCTGCCAGGGGGATTATAAGATTGTATCTGATTGCACAATTCCAGTTCATTTAAGCAACATAGGAGTGTTGAATTACTTTATAATTTCTGTTAAGTTTCGGGGTTTCACCCCCCCAAAAAAAGAGATACTAACTAAAAGCACCTACTTACCACTCAACAGAAGAAGCGCACGATAAAGTGTAGTCATGGTAAGATCTGCAACCGGCATCTACTGCGATGCCCCTTATTTACAGTCCGGTAGTTGGCAGCTTTTTTTAGATACTGTCTTGAATAATCCCTTGAGCATCACTCCCTCACTCGAGAGCGCCCCAGCATAATCCATAGGCAAAGACTGGCAGTGGCAAAGTCTTTTTTAGGAGTGATACGAATTAACGAAATGTAGATTTTTTTATGTAGATTGTCCTCATTGATTAAACTTTGCTCCTTTACTTCAGTCTCGAACATGAATGGTCTTTAATGAACTTGAATGCTAGCGGTAGATATGTCGTTGTTGTTGTTTTTTTTACCATGCCATGAACATCTGTCTTGTTTGAAGCTATTCAAATATATTTAGGTCCATCTCTTTTTATGGTGTATTTCATGAACGTCACTCAATTTGCAACAATTTGCACTACTGTGTATATACCCCCCATCCCACTTTCTACTTATGTTACTTGTACTTTATGTTATTTGTATCAAAACTGTAGTGTATTTTACATTAGATTCATTTGACATTAGTCACATATATTTGCTCATTACTGCCCCAGTGAATTTTGTGTTTGTAAATCTTGCATAGCGATTAAACCTCATTCTCATTCTGATTCTGAACAGTCGCCGACAGAAGGCAGTGTTCTCCACGTTCCTCCGGACTGGCCTGCAGTAATATAGAACCCTCTGATAGAACCAGTGCATGATCGATCATGCGGCCGCTACTAGAGCTGAGTGCGCGCGGCTAAATAGAAAAAACAAACTGACCACCTGCAGTCACACATGTTAAGCCTTTCCATTCCATGTAAGTAAGCTTCTGTAAAGTGCATGCAAGTGATGCTTTTCTATGCCATGTAAGGCTAAAATGGCTTATCAAGCTACTTTGACCATACTTCAGCTAGCCCAAGCTAACATGTCTAACTAGCGCTACAGTATGTGAACAGCATGCAGAACCTCGCGCTTCCTTGTTACATAGTTACGCATATTATAAATGCTAAACTTCGCTAATGAATGTTTTTTAATTTTATTTTGTATCTGTAGTGCAAAATATATCGCAAAAACCTAATAATGTTGAGATGAACTGTACACACGAATATAATCCATTCTGGCATACTAGCTATGTAAGGCTAGTTTGCTAAGGAAGTGGCATGTTGGCATTGTGTTGCTAGTTAGACAGCTAGCTAAGTTTATTAGTCTGCTTGTTCCTTTTTTTGACAACATATTAAATGATTGTGAGACGAGTTTGAGAAGACATAAAGGTTTATTAATGACTTAAATTTCTCGCACACAATTTCCGTATTCTTTTGCAGCAAAGCATTTTCTCTTATTATTAGAACCCTGTTAAGTGCCCTTTGGAATTTGTTGTAAACTTCTTTACTCCCCCAGACCATATTTGTACTCCACTAACTTTGGGTACAAGGACTGCGATCCTAAGATAGAATTGCATAGCAAGGTTGTCCTCCTGGTTGAATTCCAACTAAAGATACTGTTGTGCTGTTAGACAAACTTCAGAATCATACCATTGTCAGGTTAATGACTTGACATTTTGAGGCCCGGTGACCAATACACAGTCCAAAAGATAACATGACTCCTGTGTTTTAAAGGTGCTGACATCAGAACCTGATAACACGAGACAATGGCTACAGTGTGTCTGGACAGAAGCAGCCGGTGGCAAAGTATTCAGAACGGGTTACAGTTTATCCAGTAAGTGTTCTTCAGGATCCTCCATCAGACCATGGCCTGAGGGACTGGTGATGTTTGTCATGTTTCACCAGTTGTCAGTCTGCCAGCAAATTTAGCTAGTGTGGATTAACTCTGAGCATATCTGATCACCAGCAGCTCATGACGTTTTAGGATTCTAGACTAGTGTAGTAAATTAAATATGTTTGATTACCTTTTTTTATGATATTGGATTTTATCATGTGTCATGCAAAATTGTATTTGTGTCTAGGTCAACTCTCCCCTTTCCTGGAACCCAGGACCAATATGAGGTGATAAACCATTTCAGAAAGCAACATAAAATCAATTACGCATATCTTAAATGTAATTAAAAGTATTTTACATGTTCCTTCATCAGGTTTTCATTCAGGACCTTGTGAGAAATCTGTTTGGCGAAGGCAATGATGTTTTCAAAGAAGGAGAGTGGACAAGATCCATTGATATGTACACAGAGGCCTTGAGCATAGCAGAATATGCAGACTCAGAGGAGATCTCTGTATCCAAGGGAATACTGGAAAGCCTTTATGCCAATCGTGCTGCTGCATACCTGAACATTGTAAGAAAGATCCAGTTGATCCATTTGGTTGAACAGTGAGTTACATGTTATTTATTTTTTGACTAAGACCTGGTGGTTCTCTCCTCAGGGGCTCCATGACCAAGCATTCAATGACTGTGAGAAGGCCCTTCAACTGAATGAAGGAAACTTTAGAGCTCTGTACAGGAAAGCCAGATCCTTAAAGGAGCTGGGAAGGCACCAAGAGGCCTACGAAGCTGTTGCTAAGTGCTCTCTTGCAGTGCCACAGGTTAAAACACTGCTATCTTTTTGTCATATTTCTTTTGTAAACCATGCTTATGACATTCATTCATATCTAACAGCTACTATGAACCCTGCATTTGTTTTTCAGGATCCCAATGTCATACAATTGACTCAGGACCTTGCCAAAATGTTGGGATTGAAAATCCGTAAAGCCTATGTCAGGAGCAAGGTGAGTGTGTAACTGAGGACCATCCACATCCATCCTCATACTGTTTGATATTTGTATGTTTGACAAATACAAACTTTTTATATTTAATATTTGTCTTACTTATATGTAGAAGTGTAACACATTGATGATACGTTACACATCAATAAAACTGTTCAAAAACATGTCAATTCTTCCACAGCCTGCCTTAAATGCCCTGGCTGGGGCAGCCTGCTCAGTTGCCTCCAATGATAAGGTATGTGCACATGTGTTTTATAACCCCCCCCAAAATGCATTTATCTTTTTACTCTGTTTTAAGTATTATTATTATTATTATTATATTTTCAGTTTTCCCATGACTCTACATCTGTGGAAGACATAGAGATGGGTATTTCATCCAACTTTGAATTTCTTTCCTATCTTAAGAAAATTATCAAGAAATACAACATGCTGCTCATTCCACACCATTTTCTCCCCTAGAAGCGTCTCAGGAAACAAATGGAAGGAGTCCGGTGGCAGCCCAAGTGGTTAATCCTCCCGGTAACGAGAAAGTTGTGGCTGAATCTGTACCTTCCAGAGTCTCACCCACTGAGGCACATAACCTGAAGCCCACCTCAGTGCCTGTGTCTATGCCAATGGTCAATGGTATTATAGCCAGTGATTCCTATCCAGTGCCAGAGTCACACTTGGACTATGATGCAGAAATTATTGGTGATGATCTTGATGATCTTCTGGACCAAGCTGGTCCCTCGGACGCTTCCATTGTAAGTTGTAAGCTGTGAACTGAAATGTGATGTGCTCACCACTGATTGCTGATTTCCACTGATAACACTGATTAAATTAATATATGTAGTTTTTGTCACAGATATATCATCTTGTTTAAAAGGCCCAGTCTGATCTAACAACTCTCTTTCAGGGCATTCCTACAGTAAAGAGACCTATTCCTTTGCCGACTAGCGTTGCCTCAGTTAATTCCATGCCCAGTCCATTCCTGATGCCGTCTCACATGAGCCCATTCCTACATATGGGTCCTCAGTGCACCGTCAATCTGCCTCCTCCTTACCACAAGGCAGGATCAAGTGGATATTCTTTAGGTCTGAATTCTTTTGCCTCACCTTTAGATTCACTGGACAACCTTTCCATATCAGAACACCAAACAGGTATCAGTTTTCTTGTAGTTAATACTGTTTACAGACATAATATAAACTGTTGAAACCTTTTAACTAAGAGGGCTAACTATGGTGTTTAAATTGGTTCATTTTTATTTTCTCATTCAGGATATGCTCACCATCCCTTTGTAAATCAGGTATGTCTTCCTGGTTATTTCACTTGACTGTTCCAAACCTGTAAACATATTGATACATTTTGTTCATCTCTCTTAACTTCTCAAGGTGAGCACTGATGACAAGCCAATGGGAATGGCTGTGGGTATGCCTGGTATGAATTACTCTGCTCTGGATTTAGCCCAAAACCCATTGGTTGAAACGCACGAGTTTAAACAAGCATGTTCACAATGCTTCATCAAAACCGGTAAGATTGTTACATTTCTTCTTTTCTCCTTTTCACACTGAATTTATTGTGCAGAGTTTGTGCAAAGAAAAGGTTTTGAAATGTCCACAGGGCAGGGCGTGTTGGATTACAGGCTTGTTACTGAGGATCACAAATGCAAAAAGGATGTGTTACTTGGTCGATTTAAACACACCCACGACCAAACATGGAAACTTATTCGACCAAGGCCCACAAAGACTCAGTATGTTGGACCATACCACATCTGCAAAGGTAATTCGTTTTTTATTACACTTAGCGCTATAAAATGACAAATGACAGGCAAAGTTAGTATGGTGGAATTGGTCGTGGCTTTGTTTAACGTGGTAATGTAAATTGGTATTATCTCTTTGTAGATGTTTCCAGCGGAGGTGAGTGCCGATACCCTGGACACTGTGCTTTTGCATATTGCCAAGAGGAGATTGATGTTTGGACACTAGAGCGCAAAGGTTTCATCTGCAGAGATCAGCTTTTTGATCCGTTTGGGTCTGTCCCAAAGATCCGTCTGTCTGTCCCAAACATCTTACAAGAACATCATGGGACCTTCATGTTCCTCTGTGGTGTAAGTTCTGCCTTTGTCTTTAATATTATGCATACAAGTTCTGAATGTTGGGGTTTATCTCATGTACTTGCTCCAGTTCTCATAGTCTCAAGTCAATAGTTCACTTGGTGAACTTCAAACATCTCTCTCTCCGATTGAACATCATCACAACAGTATAAATGTGAAACATTGCATATAAAATGTGCATTTTGACATGACATCTATGAACTTATTTAGGTGTGTTTTGATCACAAACCACGAATAATCAGCAAAACCAACAAGGACAACCCCTCTCTCTGCTCCCACTCTTTGACAAAGCATGACTTTGAAGCGCATAAGTAAGTTTGTCAACTTGTTTAATTTTAAAATATTGAGAGGATGAGCACTGACTGCACGCATCATCTCCACCTCATTTAAGATTCGCAATCATGTTGGTTTTTAGGTGCCTGGTCCATGTATTGAGGGAGAACACTATCCGCTACTCCAAAATCCGCCCTTACGGTAAGATCCACCAGGTGGATCTGTGTCGGCACGAGGTGCGCTATGGCTGCATACGGGAGGATGAATGCTTCTATGCCCATAGCCTGGTTGAGCTGAAGGTCTGGAGGATGCAGCAAGAGTTTGGTGAGAGAATCTATAGAACTAATGTAGTATTAAACATGATATTAATTATAATGTTTAAATTCATGATTATCGGATACGCTGTGTTAATTTACATGATTTATCGACGTAATATGATTTCCTTATTTGTATTTCATTTGGGGGTGCTTTTACAGGTGTCACACAGGAAAGTATTGTACAGGAGGCTAATGTATTTTGGCACAGCTCACAGGAGGCCCAGGTAAAATATGGTATTAGTATAATGTTAAACAGTTAATATTCCTTCTTTTACATACATATTTTTCTGTTTGTAACACAGTTGAGATGTTTCCCTGCTCTAGCAAACCTGATTCTTATGAATGGGTTGTTACCAAGCTCTGTGGAAGCCTGATAATGACTTCATTTGAATCAGGTGTGCTTGAGCAGGGAAACATCTATAACTGTCAGGACAGTGGCCCCTGAGGACCAGGATTGGTGACCCCTGTTGTAACACAAACCTCTAATGTCTCTGCAGCAGTTTCCCACTACACCGAAAACCTTTGGGCCACCCAACCTGAAGATCCTCTTTGTTTGTGGTCAGTGTTGGAGAAATGGCCAACGTAGTGAGGCTGACAAAAGTAAGAAGTATTGCACTGCAAAGGCCAGGCACACGTGAGTAACTGCTTCTCTAAAGTCAAGCTTGAAAAACATGAAGGTGAGCTATGCATGCATATTGATGCATCTGATATCTGGTGCAGGTGGGCAAAGGACAGACGAGTGGTACTGGCTAGTTCCACTGAACGCAAAAAGTGGACAGTGATTCGACCGCTTCCAACAAAGAAGCCCATCCCATCTCAGTTTGATGTAAGTGTTCCTCAAATTCATATGTACTAAACTTGGCTACCGAATTATGACCAACCTGCTATACCACATTGTCAGCACTCGTTACCCATGGAAGTTACTTGTACAGGTAATTAAACAATTTCTCCCCATCTGCAGATTTGCATGCATGTGACAGCTGGCAAGAAGTGCCAATACATCGGAAACTGCTCATATGCACACAGTACCGAGGAAAAGGACATTTGGACGTACATGAAGGATAACAACAGTTAAGCAGAAGATTTATTTGCCACATGGTTGTACATGCTTCATTCAAAGGATGGGAACTGTAGATCAGACATTAGCACCTGTTCATGAAGGCCTTTTTTTTTCACCAGTTACAGACATGGAGCAGTTGTATGAGCAGTGGCTGCTGTTTCAGAAGCCTGGTTGGAGCGAGGAAACTTCAAGCAGTACCAGAGAGAACGGAAAGGCAATTCACATGCCCACAGATTATGCTGAGGAAGGGGTAAGGAATATATGGGATTTAAAATGTCACACTTATAATTCTTAAATTTTCTAATGATGATCCTTGACAAGCTTTATTGCATCCTAGGAATGGGGAAAATATATGTTCTTTAAAAAAAATATTTTACTTTTAGAGGATTATAAATGAAAGCAAAATTATGTGGAATTTTAATTTACATAATCTCACTTTTTAATATTTGCAGGGCAGACAATCCTAACTGTACAAATTGCACAAGGTTGCAGACAACTGAGAGCCTTTTAAGAAAACTTAATTGGGGCAAATCGGAATACAACTCTAGTCTCCTGTCAAAAATGGATCAAATTAGGTTTCCCTTTAGGACTACCTTGGGGATATTTGTGTCTAAGGCTCCACCAAATGGGTTCATCCAGTCATGGTCATAGATTATTCTTGTTTCATCTGAAGGCTGTAAATATCAGGTCCTTATTTAATCATTGTAATAAAGTAGTAAGACTGTGATAGCATGTGTTGAGTACAGCTATGCAGGGTTCTGGCTGTTTCTCCATAAGGAGACAGCTGGGAATGACTCTGGAAGCCAGATAATGACCATTCATTTGACTCAGGTGTGCAGGGAAACATCTAAAACTTTCAGGACAGGGGCCCTTGAGGACCAGGGTTGGTGACCCCTGGTGTACAGTGATGACCAATGGGCTTTGGCAAGATGGAAGGAAACTGAA
The DNA here is from genome assembly GCA_030340665.1 of Neosalanx taihuensis. NCBI lineage: Eukaryota > Metazoa > Chordata > Actinopteri > Osmeriformes > Salangidae > Neosalanx > Neosalanx taihuensis. The sequence goes on from CM059298.1 coordinate 6,857,068, forward strand.
AACATTATTAGTGATATTACTTTTATAATGTAATTAATCAATCCCATTATATTAACTTTTATCATTCTTCTTCTGCTTATTTGAAGGCTGGGAACCACTGTTGGCTCTGTGGTAAAAATTGCAACAGTGATAAACAGTGGCAGCAGCACATCACATCTGATAAACACAAAGACAAGATGTTTAACTCTGAAGACGATCAAAATGGCTGGCAGTATCGCTTTCCCACTGGCATCTTTAGAGTCTGTGAGAGGTGAGATGGTGACCAGTCAGCAAGTCTTGTATTCAGATTTTTCTGTGTATGGTTACTGATGGCTGACACATTATCCACAGGTACAGCAAAGGCACTTGCAAGGAGGAGGATATGTGTAAACTGGCCCATGGTAATGAAGAACTAAAGGAATGGGAGGAACGTCGGGAGTTTCTATTGATGAAACTGGCCAAAGCTAGGAAAGACCATCTCATAGCTCCCAATGACAATGACTTCGGCAAATATAGTTTTCTGCTTAAGGACATCAAGTAATTATTGGAAAATCAAATGCACTGTCTTCTAGAGTAGAACAAACAAGCCTTGAACAGGCCATTGTAAGAAATGGAGATTCAAAACACTGCATTGGGCTAAACGGAGCAAAGACTGCAGCATTTTGTTCGTTGCAGTAATTGATTTATTGCTTGTCAAAATAAATGGTGTGATAAACTTTGAGGGGCCAAAGTTCACAAACATCAATGCAGGTGTTCTAGAACGATATGGAAAGTATATTTAAGAATGTATAACTTTTTTGACAATACTGTAATTGTTTTTTACTAAACTTAAGTTTTGGGTTATATGCATCCTATCACACTATTCTGTCTGTGTGATTACACTGTTTGTGTCAGGCCTAATGCCATTTGTACAACGGAAAGAGATTACCAACCAAATATAAAGCCTAATATTAAACACTTGTTTTGTTTTATTTCAACTATAGATGTATTTATTTTGTCAATGACTGAAATCACAGAAAAACAGTTTTTAAGGACTTGTTTTTATGGATTTATTTGCAAGACAAACAACTTGTGAATTCAAATAATGCATTATTTGTAAGCACTTAACATACATACAGATAAACATGAATAGGCATTTATAGTTGCATTAACTTGATACATTAACATTTAACTTCTGAATGCACTTTATTTGAAAGAAAAAAAAGTATTTAAATAGACTGGATTTCATCATTCTACATAGCTGGTTATTTTTTATTTTAAATTAGACAAAATACATACATTGATATATCTTACTCATTAAATGTAAAAACACAGAAAATAAATAGAACAGCTCAGCTCAAAGACCATTCAGGTATTCTGTATCGTAAAGCAGGTACTATTAAATTTTTACTGTATCTATTGGCTCCTTCCTGCATACTTGGTAGCTTTTTGGCAGTAGACTCCCTGATGAAACGTTTCATTATAGCTCTTAAAGTGCATGCACCCCGACCCACGTTAGGTTAAACTCATAAAAATCATAGAGATAAACTGATTGTAAATTAAAATGATATCAGACAAGTGCAAGTATTCTACACATAAACTATGTAGTCTGTCATAACTACACATCATCACTGATTAATTATTAATACAAAGCAAACTTATAAAAACCAAGGCATGGCATTTAAATCATCGTATGTGTTATGGTTGAAGTGATCCTCAATGGCTGTTTGTCCACTTTAAAACGCTTATCTCTCAATTTAAAATCCATTTTGGAAATCACCACAAACTCAATTGTCAAACGTTACTTCACAGGATACGGTCAAATCAGTTTAATGTTTATACTATAAAATTATAGCCTGCGATATAAAATGAACAAACATGGAATTGTTTTGATGAACAGATCACGTCCTTCATTGCCTAGGGGCCTATTACATTTTTTTACATGGCATACCACAAATGGATGGTTCATTTAGCAGTGATTCTCACCATCATTACTAATGGCATTGGGACTGAGCTTTGATTTGGGCTCAACTTGAGGGTCTCTTGAATATTGCACCATGAGAAAGGGCTCTTTGGTCTCAACCTCGCCCACTATGCTTTCTTCATCCTCAGACTGGCCAATTCGTTGCAAGCGCAAGTAGCACAAACATCCACAGATCAGAGCTCCCAAAGCAGCGACAGCTATGAGTATTACAAGGACTGTCACCACCCCAGTGGTAGGGCTGTGATCCACGATAGGCATGTCGTTATCAGAAAGGTAGTAGACTCATTCAGACCTCGGACCCCTAAAAAAGAGCATTAAACATGATTACTGTAGGTTTTACCACATTGACGTTGCCCTACATATTTCGGATCGTTTGAATAAGCAAAACAAATACATCAAGCAAGCATGGCAATAACATCACTATTATAAAGTCCTATTTCAGACAATGGCCCTATTTTTTTACTCACATAAAACACCCAGGTCATCACAGACCCCCTGTCCTGCACACTTTAGGTTCCCTCTTCCAATAAATGTGATTCAAATGACCGTTAACCTCAGCAAAAGCCTGGTAACGACCATTTATTGGTACAAGTGTGTTGGAAGAGGGGCAAATAAAACGTGCAAGACAGGGGGTCTCTGAAAGAGGGTTGAGAACCACTATGCTAGTACTTAAGCATTAAGATGAGATAGCTATTTCATATTATTTTCAATAGCCTGTGAAAACCAGCAGTACTTACCATTAAAGGTGCTCTTGCATCGATAAATCTGGTATGTCAATTTATGTTTAACAAGTATACTGATATTTCATGACTGCGAGAGTTTCTCTGAATTCGTATTTGCCTTTTGATGCATCCCAGCGGGCCTTTGATGCGTCTCCGTATGAATGTCTGACAGTAGCAGAATTAAGACGATATTACAGTGTGCAAGAAATGACTTTGATATAGCGTAGATATCTGACGTTAAGGTTAAATATGTGTTGGTGAAACGGTTCACCGCACCGTCTACTGCTTCACAGGTGTCAATGCTGCTTGCGGTTTTCTCATGTGAGAGTTGATCTCAGGGACCGCCTTGCTGGGCGGCACACCAATTGAACTAAATCGTTGCCAAACCGTTGAGAATGAACTGGGGGTTTACATTTGGACGTAACTTGGCATAACGTCGGCAAAGATCGATATCCTTCGACGTTTTTCATCACAGGGCTATCAATTCTTTATGCCAACCTACTATAATTTAAAAGACCAACTCCTTGGTGGAAACTGGGTTGGTCTGCTCTTGGTTACAAAACGAGTGCATTTATTGTCCTCTTCGAGCTGTAGTACCTGATTGGATGATCAGATCAAAGTAAACACCCTATGAACCTTCTACTCCAATGAATTTAGAAGACAAAGGCAAGTATGCACGGGACGTTCTATGTTCTTGACAAGCAACGAGGAAGTTGGTGAAAAAGAGAAGCTCTTCATCCCACGTCGAGCCTTGATCGACAGTTTTTAACCAAATACTTCTCAAGCAAAGGAAGATTATAAGCCATCGGAAACTGAGCTCTAGGTAAGTCAACATATGGCTAGCTATAACCATAGTTAAATTCTTGGGATGGTAGGTTTTGACAGCATTACTAGACTTTGTAACCAACTTAGTAACGCTAGCCTAGCTAGAAAACGATACCATAACATACAGACAGTATAATGCCTGGCTTCCTCCTAGTCTGAATTTTACATGGCTAACTAGTCATCCATAACTTTATGAAAAAGCCATCCATCGACATTGTTCACATTAATGTTGGCTTAACATTTTATAACTTTGTATCAGCTACTATATAGTAGTTGGAGACAGCTGGTTATTAGGAAATTGTTCTATGGATCTTTAGTTTTTTTTCAGGTCTCGTCACAGCTGCCAGCTGTCGAGTACTATCACTGATAGTATCAGTCTAGCCGTATTGATTTGCATGTATTCATACGTCAGGACATTTGTTTTTCCTCTCTAGAAATCTTGTTGTCGTTGCTTCTGTAAACATGGCAAGTGCACCACCACTGGCGACAGATGATTTTGGGGGGCACCCTCAGCCACCGTCCTATGAAGAAGCAATGGCACCTCAGTATACACAGGGTCCTGGGCTTCCTCCAGCCTACACCAAGACAGCACACCAGCAATACCCAACACAAGTGCATAGTCAAGCATATCCTCCAGCTCCAGCCCATAGTCCTATCAATCCAATAGGTAACACTCCTTCCATAGACCAGTCAGATCATTAGAGCTTTTAAAGCCCAGTATTCTTGACCCACACCTGTTTCCTGGCTCTGGAACCAAACTATTATATTTGACATGTTAATGGGGGCAGTGTCCCATTTTAAGCCTGCAGGTTTAACACTCTTTGTTCCTTAGTGTCAGTACAGACCATTTACGTGCAGCCTGGTGTGGTATATGGGAGTGTTCCAGTGCAGACACACTGTCCTGCATGTACCCAGATGGTTGTCACTCGCTTGGAGCACAACCCTGGAACAATGGCCTGGCTGACTTGTGCCAGTCTGTTCATTTTCGGGTAGGGTTAACAATGTTCACATACACTGAGTCCCATTACAAAACTTAAATAATGAGCTTGCAATGCAATTTGTTACAGTGTGATCTTTTGAAGTGTTTTTCCATGTGCAATGATGTATAATGCAAATCTTCTGTTTTCGTAGTTGTTTCTATGGATGTTGCCTGATTCCCTTCTGTCTGGATGCTTTGAAAGATGTGACACATCGGTGTCCCAACTGCAGCACAGTCCTTGGTGTCTACAGACGACTTTGATATAATGTTTATAACATCCAACAGCAGATCTAGGCATAAGTCGACTCACCTTAAATCATTTTAGGCAGCACTTGGTTTAAAGGAGTCATTTGAGACCAAATGTGTTCATGTTAGGAATGAGAATGTATACATATAATTCACTAAGCCAATCAATGTAATTCATGTTGTGGACATAATTTTTGTTATCAAGTTATGAAAGATTGTTTATGGTTTAAGTTATATGTCTGTAGTATCAAAATGCAGTTACTGCCATATATAACCTTAAAAGATAATGGCCTAAGTTATTGTATTTTTTTTGTCCTTCTCAACCACCAATGTATAATAACCCATTTTGCGATTGTGTCAATTGCCATAAATGGAACAAAAATATGAGTATACACACAAAAAATGTTCAGATTTTATTACGATGCAACTCTATTAAGCACAAATAAATTTACATAGTTTACATATAAATCTGTGTCAAAGTTTTTCAAGTTATGATACAAGTATGGGAATACTAAAAGGTTTCAAAATATACACACGTTAAATTAATGTATATTGTCTAGCAGAAAACTCCCCACAGGAGTATCATTGTGAAAGCACATTCTGAATGTCTTCCACCTCAAACTTCCACATTCTTCTGTGAATCTCCGACGGTCCACCAAGGTTTGCCATCTTCACTCCACGCAAAACAGGTTCGGGAGAAAGTTCTTGGATAACACCCATCACCATGAAATATTCGCCTGGGAGAGAAAGATCACAAATCTAGCTAGAGCTTGCTTAACAACAAGAGTCAAGAGGCGAGCAAAAAAAAAGTCTCACCTTGACGTACACATGATTTGCCTTTAGGAATATTTCTGACTCCGTTGACTACGAAGGTCCCCGTCTCATCTAAAAGACGCGCCGAGTTCTCCGAATTCATTTCTAGCACTGTTCCTTGCATCCAAACTGCAGATACTACAAGTGTACTACTGTTGGCTTTGCCCAGGCTTTTTATATTACATTCAATTCTTCCTTGATATCCGTAGCAACACTGACCATCTCTTAGCTGACTCGAAAAAACCTTTACTGGGAAAGCTCGTTTTTTATCTACAAGGCATTTTGCTTTACCAACAACATCCATGCTTTCCAGATGGTGTTAAATAATGTGCGCGCGTGAAATAGTAGCTGCAGACCACATATGGTTGTTGTGGAGGAAGAGACATGGGTCGGCTTAAAAGGTTCCCCAGTGCCACAAAAATACAGACGTTCCGACCTTCTCCTTCTACGTTGACTTCTGATTTGACCGAACTAGTTATTTCTTTCAATAAATCGTTTTATATTTGTCAGAGAGTTTTATTTTAGAATAGTGTAGACCTCTGGAAGAAACGTGTATTTTTTCGCTGTTTGAACAGGGGGGAAACCAAACCAGGTTGTTGGAACAGCGACCCCTGGGCACAGTTTTCAGGATCGCACTTTCCTATAAGTTTGATTTAGATTTTTTAACTTTTGGTAAATGTTTACCAACTGGTTTTTATTTATTTAATACATATTTATAGGAAACGTTGGAACCACTGGTAAAATATTTTCTGGCAATTTTCTGGCAATTTGAGAATATCAAATATATAATTGGATAATCTGTTGGCTACCCTGTTAACTGGTGAGAATCATACATCCCAGATTTTTATATTTGTATATTTCGGTTTATGGGCTTTGATCGTATCTGATTTTCACTTGGAGTGGCAAGGTATCATGACACATGAGTTTGCCATTATTCCAACAATAATCATATTCATATTTTTATATTAAATTGACTATGATGGACAGAGGTATATACTTTAACACGGGGAGATTGGGGTGGCAAGTCTTTTGCAGCTGGGATTCCCAAATGATAAAGCTGAAGCTCTTACATTGTGATGTAATAATAAGCCATTCTAAAACATCACCTTGTAAAGTGAGACGGTTCACAATTTTCTGACTAATATTTATTTGCCACCTACCTACAGTAGGTGTACAGTCTCGGTCTGATATTTAGCTTAGTAAAGTTTTGGTTAATCGTTTTTACGATAACTAGGCTTACATAATTGATTAAAAACAAGAATGGATGAAGTGGAAGAGGCATCCACTTCTACGAAATTGCAAAGATGCAACAGGAAGATGAGTTCCATGACATTTGACATCTTCAATGAGTTACGACTGGAAGGAAAACTCTGTGATGTGGTAGTTAAAGTCAATGATATTGAGTTCAATGCTCATAAAAACATCCTTTGTGGATGCAGTTCATACTTCAGGTGAGTGTGGTTTGACTGTTCATATCAAATGAACTGCCATCTGGTGCAACATTTGTTTTTTTATGAAGACCTCAGTACAGGATTTGAACATGTGCATTCTGAGTATACAGTGTGTTAGACAACCACCTCAAAAGGCTGTTGGCTATTCATATTATAAAAAAAGAAGAAGCTGTAAAACACAAAACTACTTTGTATCTGGCATGTAATAAATAGATTATTCTGTTAACTGTTCATATGAAACCACAGGGCTTTGTTCACAAGTGGATGGAACAACTCAGAGAAGAAAGTCTACACAATTCCCGGTGTCTCTTCAGACATGATGCGCCTCATCATCGAGTATGCATACACACGCTCTGTGCCTGTCACTGCAGAGAATGTTGAGCAGCTCTTGGCGGCAGCGGACCAGTTTTCCGTACTGGGGATTGTGAAGTCGTGTTGTGAGTTTCTGGAAGCTAAGCTGTCCCTTGAGAACTGCATTGGCATCTGCAAGTTTGCAGAGTTCTATACGTGTCCTGAGTTGAAGCGCCGGGCCTATCACTTTATCCTGCAACACTTTGAGGAGATGGTCCGCTCCTCAGAGGAATTCCTGGAGCTCCCCCTGGCCCAAATAAGTGACATCATCGAAAAAGATGACCTGAATGTCAAACAGGAGGATGTGGTGTTTGAGGCAGTCCTGCGCTGGATCAGCCACGCACCCCAGGAACGCAAAGGATTCATACCTGTGCTGTTGCCCAAGGTGACCTATGCTGTCCATGTTAGGTTATGTTCTGTAGGTCACACCTGTTTCTGTTTCCTGACTGTTCTGTCCATATGCTCAGGTGCGCATGGCCTTGATGACAGCTGATTATTTCATGAACAACGTGAAGAACAATCCTCTCGTGAAGGAGAACGACGACTGCAAGCCCGTCATTATCGACGCCTTGAAGGCCATGTATGACCTGAATACGAACGGCCCCTCTAACTCCGATTTTTGCAACCCTCTGACCCGCCCTCGTCTGCCCTACGCCATCCTATTGGCCATCGGTGGCTGGAGTGGTGGGAGCCCCACCAATGCCATTGAAGCATATGATGCGCGGGCAGACCGTTGGGTCAATGTGACCAAGGAGGAGGAGTGTCCACGGGCCTACCACGGTGCCGCTTACCTCAATGGCTTTGTCTACTGTGTGGGAGGCTTTGACAGCGTTGACTATTTCAACAGCGTGCGCAAGTTTAACCCAGTCACATACACGTGGCACCAGGTGGCGCCCATGCACGCCAGACGCTGTTACATCAGCGTGGTGGTGCTGGGCGGCTGCATCTACGCCATGGGAGGCTTCGACGGCTACATGCGCCTCAACACCGCTGAGTGCTACGAGCCCGAGACCAACCAATGGACGATGATCGCGCCCATGCACGAGCAGAGGAGCGACGCCAGCGCCTCAACGCTTCACGACAAGGTGAGCACAGGAGAAGCAACAGCACAACATGGTGGTTAGACACACTTCTTCCCCTCAGGTGAACAGAAATGACGAGGTGTGTGCGCTTCTCTTACTCCAGGTGTACATATGCGGCGGCTTCAACGGCAACGAGTGCCTGTTCACTGCAGAGAGCTACAGCTGCAGCACCAACCAGTGGACTCTGATCGCCCCCATGAGGAGCAGGCGAAGTGGAGTGGGGGTCATCGCCTATGAGGCACAGGTCTATGCGGTGAGATGCAAATTTAAAAAGAATAGTAAAGTCCTGCATTGATCAAGGATGATTCTTGTGTTTGAACTGGACTCTACTTGTCCTGTCCTAGGTGGGTGGCTTTGACGGAGCTAACCGTCTGCGCAGCGCAGAGGCCTACAACCCCATGACCAACAGCTGGCGCACTCTGCCCAGCATGTTCAACCCTCGCAGCAACTTTGGCATCGAGGTTGTGGATGACCTGCTGTTCGTGGTGGGCGGGTTCAACGGCTTCACCACCACATTCAACGTGGAGTGTTACGATGCCAAGACGGATGAGTGGTATAACGCCCACAACATGGGAATCTTCCGGAGCGCCCTCAGCTGCTGCGTGGTACACGGTCTGCCCAACGTCAGCCACTATACCGCCCCCAGAGACACCCTGCAGCTGATCAGAGAGGAGCTCAAACTGTCAACCTCCAACAGCATCCTGTCTGCATGAGGCCCTTCTCATGCCCAGTGTAAACAAACATCCTACAACTGGCCTTTAGCAAACCAAAATAAACCGTACTAACTACCTTTCAAGTTTTATTCCAGTGTAGGAAAGTTTGGTTGTTGCTGGGTATTCTGAAGCTTAACAATGCTCTGGATAAAAGTGTGTTCTTAATTATTATTTTTTAAGACTGTAAAGTAATGCAGTGTTAGAGTTAGCCTGGAGTTGGCTCATTGAGGTGAGATGCTGCCTCTTAAATACAAGTTTGGGGGTTTGAATCCCAGCTGTTCACATGTAATATTTTAAAACACAGATTGGCAGAGACACTTGAAAAACACCCGGACAATAAGTCAAGGTCAGCTTGTAATTAGCTCAGTGAGGTGAAATGCTGCCTCTTAGCTGCAAGGTTGAAGGTTCAAATCCCAGCATCTAGGTGACACATTCTTAAGAAGGGCTTGGAAGAGACGCACTTGAAAAACGCCCGGAGAAAAGGTATGTTACCACTGAAACTCTGTGGCTAAGTGGGTTTGACGGCTGTGAACAATGAAAAGTCAGGTAGACTAATGTCACTGATGGGCTTGGAGGGCTGACTGTGGCTGGGGTTCAAATCCCTGCCATGGATGATTGGTCATTTTAGGTGGTCACACTGGGGCAAGTGTGATCATTTGCATGGAGAGATTGTCACATTGTCGACATGGAATGTCAGAGCGACTTGAGGAGCAGGCTGATTAAAATGAAATAATGTATATTACTATATACAACTATATACTATTTTATATGTACAAACAATATCAAGATTAACAGCACCACTATACATACTGTTGTGGGACGCTGGTCACTGTAAAACACTCTTATTCACATGGTTATATGATGTCTATCACATAATAATGACCGGATATGGTTGATTTTCACAATAAAAGTTCCTCCAAATGCAATATTTGTTGCCTACCACAATCTCTTTTACAATCTGTTCTTTTACAAAAATCCCAGTTTATAAAATCATGTTTTACAGAGGTCCCTGTATGGTGGATCCTTCTTGAAGAATCTTGGTGTCTATCTGTTGGTCTATCGTCGAAACAGAACACAAACCATCACCAATCACCTGCCATCACCAGTCACTCCATTTGCTACTCCAAATCTCTACAACGGTAGACTTGATCAACAATAAGGAGTCCGGCGTTTTAAAATATTTATTTATTTAACACACTATTTGCTCGAGCACCCTCCATGTTTAACAAATCGTGACTTTTACACAGGAGTCTGTCTTCCGTGATCAGTGACCCCCTTGAATTCCAGGTTCAACACACGTCAACTAACCGTGCCGTGATCTCTTATGAATGAACAGTGCTAACCCTCGGTGTTTTACAATAACTATTACCGGTAAGATCATTGATTAACCTACTCCAGTTAATTCATAGAAATAATCGGACTAACTGTACTGACTTGTCATAGCTGCAGCGTTCAATAAAATGTCGTCGTGTCGCAGTGTTAGCATTCCCCGTGCTGTTTTGAAAGCTAACGATAGAGTTAGCTACCTAGTATCCCGTTGTGTTTGCCCCCATTGGTAGTTAAAGAAATGTTCAAAAGTACCTTTATGTTGTTCGCTTCGCAGGCTAAAATATGACTGAAGCTAAGAGAGCCTTCTCACTGGTGTGGGATCATTTCACCCTGGTGAACCCCAGGAAAGTCCAGTGCTCCCTTTGCTCTCAGTGCCTCAGCTTTAACAAGAACACCTCGGCTATGCTCAGACATCTGCGGTCCAGACACCCCAGCGAGGCTTGGTACAACACCAGCAATTCTAGTTCTGGAGTCCTGGCCATGTTCCCTAACTGTTCTGGAACCTTCTCCACATTCCCTAGTAGTTCTGGCTCCTTCCCTGTGCTCTCTAACAACTCTGGAAGCTTTTCAACGTTCTCAAATACCGCTGTAGGACTCAGCTCACCATTGACCAGTTCAGCTGGGGTCAACCCAACGTTAAGTCCGAATAGTTTGACAGCACACGGTATGTCCTGTTTCAAGTGACACAAAAACCTTTTTAAAATGTACTTTGTCCACCCAATGTTACATGACTTGATAGTTTACACTTTTGTCTGATTATACATTCCTTGTTTCTCAGCCTTTTCCACCAGACAAGAGGACTTGGATGATGCCCTCATCAGCATGCTAATCAAAGACTGCCAGCCATGCTCACTGGTGGAAGATGAAGGGTTCTCTGCTTTTGTTATGAAGCTCGACCCAGACTATGTCCTCCCAACCAAGAAGGCCCTGAAGACCCGGGTGGCTTCACAGTGCGACATCATCAATGACAGTGTGGCCTCCGAGTTGGAGCGTGCTGACTTCATCAGTCTGACATCAGACACCTGGACGTCTACAAGCATGGACACGTATGTCTCAGTGACGGGCCACCTAGTGACAGAGACCTCCCAGCTGTGCACCTTCCTCCTGGGGGTCTGCAGGCTGCCCGAAAGCCACAGGGCTGTCCACCTGGAAGAGGCCAGGAACCAACTGGTGGCCAGCAAGGGACTGCACAGCAAAGTAGCTGCCTTTGTCACAGAGACCAGCGATAACATGTCCACCACACTGCAGAAGCTAGGTATCCTTCTGCTGCCCTCTTTTGCTCACGTGCTGAACCAGGTGGTGAAGATGTCCATGGAGGCCACCACAGAGCTGCAGGAGATCCGGTCGCAGGCTCGCACCATCGTGGCGTTCTTCAAATCCAACCCGGTGGCCAAGGAGCGGCTAGCTGCGGTGCAGAAACAGCTTAACCGCCCAGGCCAGAAGCTGCTCCTGGAGGTGGAATCCAGGTAGGTTCGGTAGGTAGACCTTGGGTTGATTGGTAGCCTTAGGTGGAAGGTAGGCTTCGGGTGGTTTAGGTTAGTAGGTCTTGTGCAGGTAGATAGGTTCATTTAATGTAGCTTGCCTCAGGTAAAGAGCCTACCTCAGTCTGCTGTCAAAAATTAATTAATATAGATTCTTTGAAGTATGTGTATGTATTTGCTTCACTTGTTCAGGTGGAACAGCTCCTTCTCCATGCTGCAGTGCCTGTTCTATCAACGTGAGGCTGTGGCTGCATCCCTCAGCACTCTGGACACAGACATCAGCCCCCTGGGCTCTGCTGACTACGAAGTCATTCACCAGTGTCTGGGCGTGCTGGACCCCTTCTACCAGGCCACAGGAGAGCTGGCCTCAGAGAGGCGCGTCTCTGCCTCCAAAATCATCCCTCTGGTTCGCATGCTGAGGGTCATTCTGATGGAGAAACGGTCTGCCTCTGTTCCCAGCCACCCCACGGCTGCACAGCTGTCCTCCAACTTGCAGAGAGCACTCCAGACCAGCTGCGGTTCAGTCGAGTCGGAGCCCGTGCTGGCCCTGGCCACGCTCCTGGACCCACGCTTCAAAGTGCTGGCGTTCGGGAACCCCAGCTGTGCTCAGGATGCGGTCAAGCAGCTGACTTCCGAGTGTGCCACCCTGATCAGGGTCAACTCTGTCAAGTCCCCGTCGTCACCGTCCAAGGCGTCTGCGTCCCCAGCTTCAACCCCCGACAAACACACCGCAACCTGGTCGGCGGAGACAGCCATGGACAAAACAACGCCAGAGCGGTTCACCAGCGAGCTTGGCTCTGCCACCAGTTGCCGAAAGAAGGGGTTGTGGGAGATGTTCGACAGCAAGGTTGGCGAGACGCAGAGCGTCCAAAGCAGCACAGCGGACGCGGCGGTGGAGGTGCAGCGCTACCTGAGCGACACGTACCTGCACCGCGGGGAGAACCCCATGCACTATTGGGAGAGGCACAGCAAGGTGTACCCACACCTCTTCAGCCTGGCCAGGAAGTACCTGAGCGTGCCTGCCTCAGCCCTGCCCTGCCAACGCCTCTTCACCAAGGCTGGGGAGGTGTTCAACAAGAGGAGGAGTTTGCTGAGTATGAACGCTGTGGAAAAGATCCTGCTGCTCAACGAAGGGCTGGTTTAACCGCTTGAGTTTAGTGTGTGAATAGGTAGTCAGTTAACAGGATACTGTATTTAATTGATTAACCACTAGATGGCAGCATTGCAAAGCCTTACTGAGATAGTTCTACTGATTATTCTGATGGTGTTCAAGAACAAAATAATTATTCCTGCTAGTAGTTATGCACTGCTTGTGTGTAGTATAGGGGCCTATACTATGAAGCAAAAAACGTGGGTTGGCGGAGGAATTTCAGGTTTAACCCTGGGTTTTTAGTGTCACAAAGGTGGGTCACTTCTTACCAGGGTAGATTGCTGTGACAGATCAACACATGAAATCACCACCTACTGACCATTTTGGAAATGAAAATTACTGATTAATAATTAATAATGTTAATAGATGATGCTGTGACTTGGGGGTGTAAATAGTGAGGTCAAGAGTCTGACAAAAAACTTTGACTTTCCCCTATGAGTATCGTCCTGAAACAAAGTCAGATTATTACATCAAAAGCCTTGTACATGTTGACTTTGTAAGATGTAAAAGTGAACCTATTTATTGGTTTTTATATGTTTCTACATCCTTCATTCATTTTCTTCCGCTTATTCCCGTTAGGGGTCACGGGTGACTGGAGCCTATCCCAGTTACTTGCGGGCCGTAGGCAGGGTATGTGTTTCTACATATGTTCATTATTTGCTCCCAAGACTGCTTTAACACTGTCATGCAGCTGAAAGAATGCAGCTAAACACCATAAGAATACACGCAAGGAACACTCATTAAATGGAACCGTCTACACACTGTGCCAGCTTTCCTTTCCTTAGGCAACAGCAACAGTGCAATATATTATCTGCAGAATAGGCCTCAGGTCCAGTTTAGCCCGTTTACAGTTTTATTTAATGACAATAGGAATAATTAAAGTGCTTCTACATTCAACTTTACTTTTCCATGTATATTCAACGTGATGCGCAATAACAAAAAGTCCTTTACAGCAAATTGTCTTTAAGTGTACAGAATACAATCTAAAAACATGTCTTTGGTCATTTTCTTTGCAGGTTAAATATTGATGCAAAACTGGTTACCAAACAGTTATCACCCATCAATACGGTTTTGTCTATTATTACTTCATATGATTTAATTTAATATGAAATATTCAAGTCCACACCATATTATGTGCATTCCAACAAGTTATGTTCTTGGGGCTAAATATATACATTTGTTTTCATTGCATTTTGTTTACATGGACTGAATCAAGCCGTTTAATTGAGGCCAGGCCACTATGAATCATACAGTTGGCTCAAATGGCCCATGACCCTATAGTGAGGCAGTCAGTAGCTGCACAACTGTTATTTAACCCAATGAGCCATATGCACCATCCTAACAAAAACACACAAATAATTACATAGCCATTCCAACAGGAGTTATTTTGTTGTAGATTAGGTTTCAGAATATCCCAGGTGTGGATGAATAGAGTTCTATTTAATATAATATAATAATCCAAATGCTAGAAGTGTATGAACTAACTGGCGGTATGTCCACAGTCAAATAAAAAAATGGCACTATGTCCATGTAAGGATAGTTCTTGCACATGTTGAGCATTCTAAACGTGATCTCCGTTTACATTTTCCATCTGTCTTTATCAGAACCTTTGAGTCTTTATGTAACAATAAAAGCGCTTTAAGGTACCGCTCGTTCACACTCCCCTCATCGACACACATGCCAGAAGGGCACGTGCCATCAGATGCGTCTTTCAGATCCTCTCTGACAGGCTTTTTATAGGACAGGAATGTTCTGCTTTGCATCAAGTAGCACCTATTTATAACAGCCTGCATTCCCAAGATGTTTCAAAGAGCTGGGTGTATTGTACAGCAGAGGTAGAAGCCAGCTGTGGGGGTATTTCTATAAGCCCTGGACTGACCCTCTGGTGTTCGCAGGTACAGATGCTGGCAGCGATCGTGCTCCATTTAGTCTTCATTGTTTTCCTAAGGCAGGTCAGGTCATTCATTGTATAGTTGATAAGAGGCCACATGTACACTGCTCCCTCTTGCTGTCTACTACAGCACCAGGGGGCTCTCAATGTAGTAAATCAATTACCTGTTTGCTGGCCAAAAGCAACATTCTTCCCCTCGAAGGTAATCGTTGCTATTTAGTTTTCTCGAGTTTCTAGTCGGCACACAATGCACTATATCCCAAAATAACTGCTGGTTTCTCTTAAACAGAGCACCATGTTTGGACACAGATGATGAGGCCCTGCATATTCTGGTTACTAGAGCTGTTTTTCCTCCCTGATGTGATGGATAAGTATGTCTTAATGGGCTGAAGAGGTGATCGCCTCTCTGCTTCCCCTCATCTGCCCTGATCTCAAAACGCACTGAAAAGGTGGAAACAGCATGTTAAATATGAGCTGTTGCAAGCTTTAATGAATAATCAGTGTAAACTAGATAACACATTTAACAGCACATGGTTAGCATGAATAATTGTTGAGTATATTAAAAGCCCCTTGTAGAGTTTGTGTTCTACTTTATACCAGTGGATGTCAGTAAAGGGTAACTACTTCCAGTCCTAATTGAATTGAGTCTCTCCTACATCTTGCAGCTGAAACTCAGTTTTAAAACCATTTATGTAAAACCCAAGGAATAGGTTGATACTTTATTTTCCTCTAATATCTACATATATCATTGTCATTGAAATGATCTCAGGTTAACTCCCAACATGTACAGTATGGAATATCTAACAGGAACACTACTACACCCATGTCTGTGTGGGTGCTGGCATCCATGTCTTTAATGAGACACCCTCTTCTTACCCATTGAAGCTAGCAGCCTCACACCATCCCGACACCAACCGGTACTCTAACAGCCAACCTCCACTTGGTCACCATGGCAACCAGGGGAGGTGACATGCATGCAATAGACTCAGTCGCAGGGGAATTCCTCCTGTTAGCGTTGCGTTCGCCAATCAGCCACGTAGAGGAGCTCTGCATAACCCCACTCCCTAGCAACCGGTTACTATGCTGTTCGATTGCCACGTGAGGAGTGCCATGCTTTTTGAGTGGGTGGCGATCTAGCGTTAAGTCCACCCAACCCAGATGTACATTTACGGACACACTCAGAACACACGCACACAAGCCTCAAATTCTCTGGCTTTGAGCTCTGGCTCAAGGTGACATTACACAAAGTGAGAGCTTTCTGTGAGCGAATGTTATGGTTCAATAGACACAGTAACCTTAGCTAACAGTCTTCAAATGCCTTTCTCCTCCTTTGAAGCCCCTTCAGTCTTTCCACGTTGAATGTTTAAAAAATTATATGAGTTATTCTCTACTTAACTGTGTAAAATGAGGCTGTCAAGAAAGCTCCATCCATCAATCATTCAGCAGCTAATCAAACGATCAGTAAGTCCACTGTGCCCTTTACAAAGTGTCACGTGCGCATGCTCGCGACACCTAACCAGTTTAAATGAGAAGGATGGAACATTCAACATTCTGGGCTAACATTTAGCACCATGGAAGACCCACAATCTGTCATGAAGCTGATTTGACAGCAATGCCTGGCCCTCTTCCAAATTCAGGTAACAGCCGAACAGAGTAAAACGACAGGATCAATCAACATGTTCTGGATTTTTTACAGTACTTAGCTGCTAGGAGCCAATAGGGGATGTGCTGCCTGGGGCAAACAATAAGCCTCCTATCTTGTGCCCCCAAAAAGGAGGACTCCACCAATGGCATCTCAACCCATTTAGAACCCCAATGTAGCTGCCTCCGCCCTATGAACTCCCCACCCTCACCTCCCTGCATCCCCTCTGCAGTCACCCATGTGTAGCTCCAGTTCTAAGTGTGTGTGCTTCTACAGAACCACAACAATCTAAACAAGTCATTATTCATTGTAGTGTGACGCTTCACTCACTGGATAGTAGGACACTGGAGGATGTTGAAGACTTTGAAGGTGAACAGTAGTTTCTCAATCCTTCTGTCTGAACGCTGTCCATATGGTACATTTGTTAAATGGCCCCTTAGTTTGAAACAAGCTCACGCATCATGTATACACAGTTAAGGTGTATGCAACCTCCAGTGTTTGCTGTGCCCAGAACAGGGTGTGTTTGTTTACAATCTCCAGCTGCACATTGCTACTGTGCTGTTTACTCATGCACCCATGAGGGGAGCAACATGTAGTTAGCAGAAACAGCAAACCTCTCCACTGTTACGCTGGCTGCCTCCTCCTCCTTCCAGGGGAAACGTCTTTCACCTCACTCCCCCTCCAGAGAGCCGATAGAATAAATGAACAGGGCGGGCTAGATTAATAGATAGACGGACAGGAGAGAGATCTGACATGGAGAAGGGAAGGAAATGTACGGCCTTGCAGAAAGGAAATCCAATTTAGATTATCGAGGGGTTCACAAGGCGAGATACCTGCCCATGGGACAACAAAAACAGTAAAAATTGAATTGCTCAAAAATCCTAGAGCTTGAGAAGTTAATAATGTGTGTGTAATGGGACAAGGGGTCCAGAGCCTCTGTAGTAAGACTAATCTGTCCTGTCATCAACACAACCTCACAAACAACCTAAAAGCTGTTCTCCTTCCATATGTGTTTGTTTTGTTCCACAGGCTGCAGCCGAGGAGTTGAATACATGCTGTACATATGCGTATGCTGTGTGTGTCTGACAGAGACAGTGTGGGTTCAAAGCTATTCACACCAAGGCTTAAAAGCTTCAGTGTGCCATAATAATATCTCATCGCCCTGATCTCTTCCCACTAGAGGCTACATATCTGAGATGATCGAGTAGTTTTGAAATCAAATCCCTGTGGTTCAACTTGCCAAACTGAGCTGTATAACACAAAATTATTGAAATTTCCAACAGGTCATCAAACCAGGACATAAAAAAACCTGAATCTCCTGTGTTACATCTGTAGGTGCCGTCTATTGTATGCTTGATAGCGAGGAAGGTTAATTCAATTTGGCTTCAGGTTGTATTGATGTAGGAGGAACAGGTTGAAGATCCCTCGAACATCCCATTCAATTTTTCATTAGGACCGCTTTCTCTTCCCACACATCTGAGCAATGACAGTTGTTAGTGCTCTGCTTAACTAGGCAAATGGGAATCTGTGACCTTCTCATGTATGAATTGTATTAAGGGGAACAACTTAGGCAGTGAGTCAATGTCAAGCTGCTTGATGGTGATGGAATGGCTGTCTGCTGCATGATGGCAGACAGTGTCTGCTGAATAGAGAGAAATCTCCAGAGATCCTGGCATCAATATACAATCAAGACTGAATGAATTGCAGAGCTTATACAACCAAATTGAGAGAACGTCCCTCAATTTCACCTGGCAATAGTACATAATTTTACAGCCACATCTGTCACATTCTCTCAGATAAAAAAAGCATGACGTTAGCCTTTGGATGCAAGGGGGTTTTTATGATCATTTTTCATCAATCTCATCCCAGTGCAGTTTAGGATGTCGTGTTCATCTTGTCCTTTCTCTGTGTGTTCTTTGTTTACAGGTTAGAGTTCAGCTCATGATAAAATGAGAGCATATGGTGGTTTGGCTTTCGAGTGCTTCCATAACACAAAGCTGCTGCCAGAACAACAGGATTTGTTTACCAATTGCAACTTTCCTATTTGGAAGAGGCTTTCAGCCCTACTGAAGGATGAAAAATGACTGTATATTTATGACATGACAATGCATTCATAAAGTGTTTACATTCATTACATTGTAAATGAGTTAACATAAAAGCTCTGGTCCAATGTCATGTAGTTATCCTATATGTTTTAAATGCCGCTTTGTCATTGTTGTCTGTGACCTGTTATTGATCAGAATTGCACCCCTCAATGAAGCCCTATGACACCTGGACTGAAAAGCAGACAGTCAGCAAGTCCAGGCTTTCAAAGCCATGAAACTTCCAGGGTCCTTATGCAGCATTGTGGCGTGTGAGGGTGTGTGTGTAAACGATCCCATTTTGTTTATCAATATCACATCCTTACATTTACAACACTTTTCCACTAAAATGTCACATTGCACTCATGGAGTCAGTTGGAGGCTTCCACAAAGATTGACCGGCCATTGATCTTAGCAGGGTTATTGGTTCTGGAAATGCAGTGTTAAAGCATTGAAACCCAACCCTTCATTGCATTGTATGGTTCTGCTCTCAGCCCTGGCCAGCTAACTGGCTTTGGCAACTTATCAATCACAGCTGTTAGGCTCTTATTCAATTAAGCATTGGCACTAAACAACTGGGAATTGAATCTATTTTGTGTTAGACCTCTTTGCTTTTCTGTTTGCTACTTTGACCATGCAGACACTGTCTTCTGATGCCAGAGTTGAATCTGCATCTGTGCATTTGGAAGGAACAGCATCTCTTTCTTTGTTCTTGTGTTTACACATGAATGACACCGACTAGGGGGGACATGTTTGGAAAAGCTTTGATGTGACTCATTTTATTCACACAGAATGTGTGGGGTAAGGTACACCACGTTTTGGTTCTGTGAAAGACTGGTAGGGTGGGTCCTCAAGAAAGACAACAATAAGCTGGTGTCTATTTTTGGGGATGGGCAATGTGTGTGAGTATGTGTATGCAAAGGGTGTCTGTGTGGAATGTTTGTATGTCTGTGTGGAACAGCAGACCTGTAGAATCGTCATTAACAAAAACATACTATCCATCATGACTCTTTCTGTGGTTTATAAAGATTAGTTTTCTTCTGGTGTGATAACTAAACTCAACAATAGATGACCTCCCATGCAGCCCAGGAGCGACTGGTATCTTCAAAATATACTACAGGCTTCAAGCAATCTGTTGATTTTGTTTGTGATAGCAGAGGATGTGCTTAAAAGACATATCTATCTAGTAGCCTGCCTGTCTGTCTCTCCTTAACCCTGACTATCTGAGTTCAGGCTTCTAAAAACCAGCCTTGTTTGATCAACCCATAGAATGGCTGCGATGTTTACATTCTGTCTTACATTAAAAGCGTCTGTACATTTTTTGGCAGGATGCAATCTTTTATGCCCTTATCACATGTTCTGATAACAAGAGCATCAAAGGTATTAGTAGAGAGGGAAATGGGAAGTATGTCAGCATTTGTCATTATGAAAAGATTAATCAATTAGGCTACCTCAACTCCCTTGAGTGGCTGCCATTCCTTATAGTTAAAAATAATGTGTGAACTGTAATTGAGATAAGCTCATGTATGAAAGGCATATGAAAGGCCCATGTTTGAGTTTGCTAGACAGATGCTATCATCAACCTTATGATAATCTTAAGGACAAGCCACAACCTGGATGTATGATGACCGTGCAGGCAAGAAGATAAGCCATTATTTATCTACAATCCTAGACAAAGCAATCCTACAGACGAAGACAATAGATCAGTAGGATAGTAAAAATGGAATAGACTGTTTAAGTGACTCACCTGCGAAAGCATTTAAATGACTTAGGTTTGCGATAGCAGATATTCCTTAGTGTTGAGGTATATGGACCTCAAATTGGATAGTACAGGCTAAAATAAAACGTCATGAATTCAGCTATTTTACAACCGTTCTATTTAGAGTCTACTAGGACTCAAGAAACAACTCACACAACCACGTATATATATGTACAGATAGGATATCTATTAGGCTATTATATAACTTGTCATTTGGCGTATTCAACTGTGTAGACTGCAGCAGGAAATACTACAAATCCCTTAAACATTATAAAAACCCATTATTGACCTGCATCTTCCTTGTCTATAGGCTAGATGAGGATACAAACCAAGTGGAGCGCCCGCCTCCATCATGTATAATGAAGCACCTCCCGCCGTAGAAACCTCATGCCACCGTAGAGCACTCGATCCGCACTGGTCGGTTCGTGGAATTGAGTAGGTCCCTGCGGACTGATGCGGGTTCGTTAGGTACGAGTCAGTGCTACGTTTTTATTTCCCTTTTGTGGCTGTTAGAACTTGACATCAAAATATAAATTTGTTTTTTGTTTGGAGCCTGGAGCAGGCGAAGAGGGACACTCGCGTCCAATTCAGCCAAAGCCACGCACGGGAGACAGCTGCCCTCGATAAGCCAGCACAACCGTTGTGTATTAAGCTCCATTCGCCTTCTCCGGACGTTCAGTTCGGTTCATTGTTGGACATTTCTTGCAAACGGGAAATTTACAGGAGTGGAGGAGGAGGAAACGAAAGGTACGTGCTGTGTGTCGGCAATGCGCGGTGGTTTTGTTTTACACCTTGACGTGATGAGTCCGATCCTCACGCCAGTCAGTGTGCTGTTGCCTTGCCAGCTACCCGCAATAAGCTCTCCTACCCTGGCTGCATCTAGTCGAGTCTATCTACTTAAACTGCAGTACCAGTACCTTACCCAATCTTAGTAGTAGCTTTTTGACATTGACCTTTTTTTCTGTCGTCAGCATTGCTGCAATGATTCAGTCACATATAAGAAAATATACTATGCGCATGACTACAATATACCAACAATATATGACAACCATGTCGCCCGGATAAGCCCAATGTCCAGACTGATTTCTCGGCTTAGTGTGGTTGGAATAAGGGACGCTTGTCACAGCTGCCTGTCAATATAGGCGTTGTTTGGTTCTGTTAAAGTGCATGCCAATAAAATGTTTGTTGTTGTTGATGTTGTTGTCACCTTGCAAATGTTATTATACTCGGCCTGGAATCGCTTTACAGTAATTGAACGATCCCGCACACATTTCAGAGCACGGGTATACGGGCTGACATGGCGCATGTTCACTGACGGGATGCAATCACCATTCTGGCTTTATCACTTCGCTGTTAGTGCGGAGCGGGAGGTAGACATGTTCTATTGCCGGGGTGGGCAATCCTGGTCCTCGAGGGCCACTGTCCTGAAGGTTTTATATCTTTCCCTGCTCTAGCACACCTTATAAGAATTATCAGGCTTCCACAGAGCTTGATAACGACCTGTTCATTTGAATCAGGTGTGCTAGAACTGGGAAACATCTAAAACCTTCAGGACAGCCTGAAGCCCTCGAGGACCAGGTATGCCCACCCCTGTTCTATAGCATGATACTAGGTATGTGAGGTGGTAGAAACAGGGAAGGATCCAGCTCATGCAGTGTCTTCATGCAGTTGGCTGGTGTAATGTGCCCTCTGCGGGGTACTATTTGTAAACGTGTCTATCTCGTATTGAAAGGGATCTGCGATGCAAACAGCTTTGTTGGCTGCATTCCGGACATCTTATATATTATAATAAGACTCAACATGAATAATTACTACATTGTAGTTGCACCGACTTTCAGTGTAGGCTTAAGAAGTGCTGAAACCCTAAATTTAGCCAGGTCAGGATTCTAAAACCTTTAAACAGGAAAGTGACTAAGTGGTGGTTAATACAGCATACCCACTCAAGTCAAATAAGCACAGTGAGGGTTGGTGCCCAAGGGTGAGATTCTTTATGACAGACACTAAGACATTTCTACCAAACTTTCATTTACATGCCTCAGGGAAGCTGTGGAAAAGTGATTAGGGGAATGGATGTGCAGTCTGGGTTTGAGGAGCTTCAGCAAGGTATTTTAACGCCTAAATGATTCAGCTGTCTTTCTCAGCAGCCTGGTCAAGCAAGCTGGGTGTCACGATGATGGAATCATCTAGAATTGGGCTGTCTGTCGAGGAAATAACCAAATCATAATTAAGTCCCGGCCAATTGATTTAGCGGCTGTGCTGGGGTGGTTGAATCCTTCTGATGAATAGGTCTGGTGGGACCTTCTCAAAACAGCAGGCAAGAGGCCAGGGGAGCTTATGACATTGACTTACGTTGGAAGCTTAATTCTACTTTCTGACCTGTAATGAGTGAAAAGATTTGGAAGAATAAAGGATTTGCAGGCTGCAGAGGGAAGCTAATTAGATCTGATGAAGAATAAATGTTATTTTTGTAACTAGGCTACATTTATAGTCCAGCAGTCCTGACTATGAATCCTGTTCCTACAAAACCTTACTGCAGTAGCCAGTTTTGATGCTTCACTAATGCAGGCTTCAGTGCAGCTCTGGTCAAGGTGGATTTAAAGAAAAACACACAGCTTGTCAAAACTAACAAGCACTAAAGAGGTAAAAAAAAAAAAAAAAGAAAAGAAAAAAAGATTTCCCATGATATCTTCAGTCTTAGAATCCCATCATGTTTCTTTAATCAAAGAAGTAACAAATCAGGCAGTTGCCAAGGATTTTGATAGCAATAATGATGTCAGCAAAAAAAGACGCTTTTAGGCTGGTGTTGATGCTGATTTCACTTAGAGCTGTCCTGTTGAGCAACCCAAACTCAGCTCTTTCATGCTTCACTCAGTGTGCTTAGGAATGGTTTGGATAACTGTTGGGCTTAAACATTTAAAGTAATTAAAGCATAAACACAGTTTGCCGTACCTGCTTCTCAGTTTCAATGAGTCTTTTGTAATTCCAGGAGGGTTTTTCTATCTGTGTTTATTTACCTGCTGCATGGCACGCCCAGCAAGTTGCATGCTCTGCAAATCTCACCCTCATCCACCACCATAGCCTCACCTTCAGATCCCAGTGCAGACACAATCTGCTGTGTGTGTTTACTGCCTGGCCAGCATGAGATAGAAGGAGCTGTATTCATCAACGACATGAGGCAAACACCCTCCACTGTCCTTCTCTGACTGTTCAGTCTGGTCTTCAAGTGTAAGCAGGGTTTAAACTGCAGGGATCAATCATGCCTTTGACTCCAGAACTATGAATGAAATTGCATGAAGTGTGGCTGTCTGCTGCGTTACTGTCACCTATTACAGGGTTCATTTTTGAAAGACCAGACACCTTTTTGTTGAAACACCAGAAGTCTGCTTCATGTGGCCGTGTGGGTAAGCCTATAACCACCACCACCGCAGTGCTTTTATAGCCTTGCGTCTGAACGCTCTTTGGTCCAATGTTCGTCCTCAGACTCCTTTATTGCACTCTGGTCTCCTGGCATGTGCTCAGATTATCTGGCTGCTCAGTGGCTCAGCAGATGCTAGTCAACACACAGGCTGACCTGGATGGGATTATCTGCAGGCAAATCTGTCTTCAACCTATTGTTCATGAAGACTGGAATGAACTTGTGACCCCATGCCAACAAATATGTGATTGAATGATTTATTTCTTTAAGGTGATTATGACATTTGGGACAGTTTTTGTGTGTGTGTTCTTGCTCAGTAGCCCACGGACACAGGATAGCCTAAATATTTATCTGTGTTGGGGAACATTGGCTTCTGACCAACTTTCTGTGCGTGAATTTACCTGGTTTGCCAAAAGCATTACATGGAGTTGCTTTGCTAAACTCAGTGATGTAGGGCGGCTCACATGGAAGATGCGGATTGAGATGGACTTTCCGTATGTTTGGAGAGCTCTTATAGTTATACCAGACCATCTTTTTCTACATTGTCCACAAGGCCCTCTTCAAAGCTGCTCACGTTCAAAGACATACGGAAAGACGTTTGACCTCTCTCATTCTGAAAATTGCGTTCAATGACTGAATTAACCACAGTTTTAGCTGGGGTAGTTAACTAAAACCTAACCATGTTCTTCTCTACTTACCCCATTTAAAAGTATCTGACGCAAAGTACTCCTGCCAATGTCTGAGAGGTTGTGTTCAGGCCAACTTGTGTGACAGCCCAACTGTCTTGACCCTCAATTACCCACAACCCCCTGCAGGTGGTTTCCCTCTGTGACTGCCTGGCGCTTATCTCTTCACCCAGAGGGAGCCAGCAGAACCAAATTATATTACCCACAATCCCTCAGAACACAGTTCAGCTGGCAGGCAGACTGGAAAGGACAGGAAGATGTAGAGGAAGAATGTTGTGTGTGAGCTGTGTTGTGTGTTTGGCACCCTTCACTTTTTCCCCTCATCTAAGCAGCATTCCTGTGGGCAACCTTTAATTACTTGTCAGAACCATTCAGCTTGGCTAATAACATAAAATACTAACAAGGAGACTGGATGTTCTGGGGGAGACAAGACCACACATAGGGATTAGGGTGCAGATGGCCTGTTTGAATTGGCTTCACACGTGTGTACGTGCGTTTCGTTCATTTTGTGCCTGTGTGTGCTTGTACTGTACATCTTCCGTTTGTTGTTCCTTCTATGTAGGCCATTGCTGATCTGGTCCTTGAGAGCAGAAACAGATGAGACGTTTTTTGTCGCAACACAGTATTGTTGCCTGTTTTGAGAACCGATATTGAAACTTGAGTCTCCATCCACATAGAGCGTGTTTAGATTAGCGAGGTTACCAAAGCACACGGCCAGTGCCCCTCCCCTGCAATAATAAGATAAGATCAAAGCCAATCGCTCATTCACTCCCTGAAGAGTTGCTTAGTGCCACATGAGATGGTGTTTACTAATCATTTCAACATTAGTAATCCCACATTATACCTGGCGAATTTAGACTTTCAGGTCACATTTTGTACTAAAAGTCCACACCAGACCAAGTCCAAAACCACGATGGATGCTAGTCAGAAGGCTCTGTGTTTGAACTGACTATCGACTCCTGTGTTGTAGACACTATAAATTATGGCATTTTGACGTGTTGTTTGCTCAACAACATAAAGACTTTGCTCAGCTGGGGTATGGAGGAAAAAAATAAGAAAATTTTGTGAGCGTCAGGGAACCAGGGCCTGTTGGAGCAGCACAATCTGCAGTTTCAGGATTTATCCTGGAGAAATACATTTTCACTCTGTGTATTTTATTCAGTTGCACAGCAGTTTAATTGAAACGGACGACTGAACAACACCACCACTCAGTATCCACAGCAATGCGTCACCTGCTGTCCACCTGGGAGCAGAGAAATAACAGACAGGCCACCATTCTCAGTGGACCGCATCGTTTGCCTAATGGAGTGGATTTGTCATCCGTCTTGAACGTTATCAGGGAAGGATGAGTGCGAGCCAACCAGCGCTGGGATTTGCAGAGTCTGCTCGTCAGAGAGGGGTGGGGGGTGGGGGGGGTGGGGGGGGGGATGGGGGGGGGGCGCGGGTCACGTTGTCTCAGCAAGGAGGATGAGGACAATTATGGGCTTTTCACTTTTTCTGAAATTGAAAAACCTCACACTGTGCCTCATTTCCTATGTTTTACCTACAACTGTGGAGCAGTAGTTCTGACGGTCATCTGATCTAGCATCTCCTTGATAGGCGGGAGTGTAAAGGAGACCATGGCGTCTTTCGTAAACTCCAGTGGAGTCGGGTCTAGTCTGGTCTGTGCTTGTGGAGTGAGTGTAATGTGCAGTGAGACCAGGACGCCCTAACCAGTGTTTCCTCTAAAGATATGAAAGCAGTTTGAACCGGTCCTCCTTCGCCTCCTCGCCCTCCCACTCACCTCGGAGCTCATTACAGCCCTGGTGGCATGATGCTGTGTGTTACCCTGGATTTGACAGCCACCATCAAACAGATTAATATGAATTCTTAAATGAGGGTTGGCATTTCACCCCCTTCCTACCTGTGTTCCTCTCATTGCTCTGTAGGCTGAGAGACAGACAGACGTGTAGGAAGGGACAGGGAGAAACTAAACATCCCCAGAAACAAATGTTCCTGGTAGTCCGGCACTGTGAGGATAGTGACTGTTTCTGTTGGGCACTTAGGGCAGAGGGCTCAAAAACTCAAAAGCTAGGCTGCTATTTTCCCCGCTATTCTAACATGCCTGCCCAGTGTTAATAATCTCAATTTGTTGTCCCATTTCCCAGCCCATGTCTCTTTCACCACCAGAAACGAGTCCAGAGCCAGCACCACTTCCTGCTTTTGTGAAAGAGAAAGAATGATGAGCTCCATACTTAACTGTTTCTGTGCTGAAATGTCGCAAGCCGCTTCCATAGAAATGGTCTGGTTGAACTTTGAACTCTGCACAAAGGGGATTCAGGGAGGTTACAAAGAAGACAGTTGTCTTTCAGTCTTAAATCTTTCTCATCAGGAACAGTTGACAGTTATTGCCATCTTTTACAACATGTCTGTCCTGTAACCTTTCACCCTGCTTGCCAGTGAGGGTAACAGACTTCCATTGTGGTCACTGACACTTAGAACAAAGGCAAAATACTTGGTTGAATAGATTAAATACATTGTAACCCAGAGAGTCATTTCATTTTGCTTAATTTCTTGACTTTTGGTCTACAGTGTATGAGACGTGCACCTGGTTGTGCAGTAAAAAGGTGTGACTGTGCATTACTAGAATGTTGTCACCTTGACTTATACTGACCTTTAACTTCTCCTTTGAACATTGTCAGTTGGAAAAGTTTTTCAGTGAAATGGCAGGCATGGCTCCTCTTTTACAGATCAATGGCCATATCTCTTTTTTAGCAGCAGACATCTGTTTCCTTTGCTGATAATAGAAGAGAGACACCATCTCCAGACAGACAGCTGTTTGAGCTCGCAGTAGCACCGACATGTTGATTTACTGGCCCCCTCAAGGATAATATCATGAAGTGAGAAGAACGGCGAGCGTGGTGGTCTCCAGGTATGCTCACACACTGAACACAACATTTGAGTCGGGTTCAGTGACTGTAGAGGGATTTTCCTCAGAGCCAATCCACTTTCAGGGTTTAGTGGCACATATTGGCACTGGACCTAATTGCTGAATGGTGCCCTTCCAATGCGGTTGTTTAAAATGGATGGGTAGGCCGTGTATGTGTCCCACATCTTCCTAATGTGTGCGTGTATGTTTGTGTTTGTGTGTAGTCCACAGAGATGAAGTGGCTGCTGAAACGCATTAGTACAATGCTACTATACTAGACTGTGTCCAAATGCATTGGCTACCTGCCCCCTCCCCCCAGCCTCCTCTCTGCCCATTACTGAGCTAATAGCACTAGCCTCTCTCCTCTGTGCATACAGTCTCCTGTCCATACGTTTCTCATCAGCTCGCTATCGCACACATTATGCCAGCAACCCTACCACCCCCCCCACCCCCCCTCCTCTGACTCCCTTTTCTCATCTGCTCCCTAAAGGCCTATCCGTCCATAAGCATGCCGTGATCAGTGACTTTGAACCTCCTCCAGCCAGCCCATGTGACCAGCAAGGGCTGTTTATTATGCAGGTTTATACAGTGGAGAGGGGAGGGGGGGTCTGGCTTTCAGCACGTCCCCATTCTGTCGCTTCCGCTGGAGACGCAAAAAAGGAAGAGGGATCTGGTGGTGAGAATCTCAACACATCAATGACGTTGAGAAACGCAGATAGAGAGGAAGGAGGAGGTGGCGGGAAGGGGGGGGGGCAGAAGGAGAGAATCTTTTTAAAGAAACCTTTGTTTTCCATTCTTAGCGCTCTCAACTAGGACCGTACACTTTACATTTGAGAAGATACGCAACACATATGTAGCCTATTGTAAAGCCATACCTCATGCTGTGGCATATCTGTACTTGGGTGAGGGAGTATAATGGCTTGCCCTCATTAGGACAATTTCTCTGGTGAGACAATAGGATGGTGACAGTCGGTACAGTACAAAAGGATTGTACTGGTGTTGGGTGGGTGTGGTGGGGGGAGTGGTGATGACCTCCTACTGTGGGGGCCAGTGGATGCCTGCACACTGCTGGATAATTAATGAGAAAGGTCTGGACTGAAAAAAATGCCAAAGACAGGGAGGGAGCCTGCACCCAATACCCACTCTGAGAGGAGGGGGAGAGGAGAGGGAGAGGATGGAGGGAGGGAGGGAGGGAGGGAGGGTGGGCAAGAAGAGACAGACAGAGAGAGAGAGAAGGCAAATATAGAGCAAGAAAAGGAATACAAGACGGGTGTAGAAACAGCAAACCAAAGGGAAATCAGAGCCAGGGCGAGAGGGAAATAAAGAGAGGGAGAGTTAGGCGAAGGAAGCAAATAACCTGAGAGGGAGGATGTAGATAGAGATCCACGGAGCTGTGGGTTTCATGTCATGTACCTAACAGGGAGGCAGATAGACTGTGTGCTGCTGGCTCATGTTCACTAAGAGGAAAGAAGTGCTTCTTCTTCCAGGTTGTCGTTTCCTGCTTGAGAATCCAGCTTGGAATCAGACAATGAGACACTCCGCTTCACAGTTGGATCTGTAGGTAGCCTGAGGCATGAACACCATCCTGACGCGCTCACCAGGTGTTTACACAAGATGAACTGCCATCTCTCTGTGTGTGTGTGTGTGTGTGTGTCACACCTGTTCCTGTTGCAGGGTGTGTCTTCTACTCTAGCGTTGGTGTTGTTTTTTCTGGAAGGTGCACAGCAGCACAAAGACACCATTGTTTACCCCACGCTGCCTGCAAAAGAGCTGCTGCTTTATCTGGTATAAGTTAGCCGTCATACGCGGAGGGAAATAAATGATTAATAACAGGGTAGTAATTATATAAACATGTATTACAGCACTTCTGTGAACAGGGAAACGGAAGTAGACCTACAGGACGGAACACTTTCACTGTCATTTAAAACAGGACAGTGTAGAAAAGGCCTGAGTGTCTGTAATTGTTGGTCTGAGGGGGGTGAAGCCATACTGAATTGGATAGGATACAATGTTAAACAAAGAAAGGGATCGAGACATGTAGACACTCTTGCTTTCTGCAGGCCTTGACCTTGGAGGACACATCTGGAGAAGAAGTGTTGATTTAGCCGTGGCGAATGAAGCGGTTATCACAGCCAGGGATCTCAACTGGGCCTCAGCTAGCCTAGCGGATTCTACAGTCTGCTAGCAGATCTGACACGCTAGCAGGTCTGGTATGAGAACGTGTTATCACAATGGGGATCTCCAACCTCAACTGAGGCTATTACATCTAGTTTCGCTGCGGATGCTAAGCTAGCACGTCTTAGGCTAGCAGGTTTCGACCGATCCCACAAAGAGCTGGAGCAGCAGTATGAGATAACAAGCTGCTCCTCTGGCCTCGTCAGCTCTGATTCCTATCTCCTGGCCTGTGGGGAACGAGGCCCTGAAGCACTTTCTAATCAACTCCCAATCAACCTTCATTCAGCTCTGGAGAAATTTCCGATCATTTTCCAATCAGTCTGTCTGAGCCTCTCCTTCCAGTACTGGATCAGGACTGGTGGTTTTGCCGGGACTGGAGAGTTCCCTGTGGCACCTTTGTGTTTTTTTCTCAGATCGATGAAGGCCACTTGGGGTGTGATTAAAGATAACTGCTAGAGTGGAACTGGTCTGTCCTGTTGAAAGAGGTCTGCAGCCCGTCGTTCCTAATCTAGGCCTGGGGCAAAGCACACCGCCAGAAGAAAGACCCGGAGAAAGTATCTTAACAATCTACAGGGCACAGACCTAAGACATGGTATAGCACAACAATCAAAATAGTTTATTTTGTATAATAATAGTTTATTATTTGTGTATTTCACAATTTCTTGTTGCAGACTTAAAAAGCTCTTAGATCTGTAGGTTGAGTCACCCCCAGGGATGCTTTTTTTGCATGTGTGAAGCAAAGTGCAGCACATGCATGAAAGGCTGGCTGATAAGACAACACATCTAGCAAGCTGGCCAAATCCCGCCTCCTCCCCTGCAGCCCACCTCAGATAAACCATCATGTCGTTACTCCCAGTTGCTACACATGGCCGCTTCCTGGAATCCGCTTCAAACTAGCGTCCTCTCCGTACACACCCACATTACTCTTGTCTTCTGATCTCCTCCCTGCTTCTCCCTTCTCTCTTTATGCCTTCATCTCCCCTCCTCCTCCCCCTGACCGCTCTCTGTCTCCCTCCTACCCTACACTCTCCTCTCCAGAGGGGAGCTCTTTCACTCCGTGAGAGCTGACAGTGATAGGGAGAGCCAGTCACTCTGGTTTAACAGTCTGGACAGGACAGGTGGAGCTGACTGTCAAGGCTTCACGCCTCACAGCAGAGATCTGCTTCTTAGCAGAGATGGGCTCCAGGGAGTAGAGAGAGAGAGGCAATGACAACCAATATCTTGTATTCCTTCTTGGTCCCTCTCCCTCTGTCCTGAATCTGTTCCACAACCCTCCTAGGGTGCTGCGATGATCATGCTTCCACACATCCCACTTTACTCAGATTGGGCACACGTCCTTAAGTCTGGTCACGGTCACGGAAGTGTAAAAGTTTGCATGAAAAACTGTTCTTACCCTGTAATCTTTTAACCTTGAACAGGACATTCTCCTAGATGTCTGGGTGGGGGCCTCTGCAGTGGATCAGTGAGCCCCAGTGATTATCCTTCATCCTGGCTTCAGACAGACAGTTGGGAGCCAACCAGAGAGCACCTGAAGGCTGGCTGAGCTGCAGCCACTGATTGATCTCCTTTATTTATTTCATCTGTGCTTTACGACGTGGGCCGTGTCAGAGCCGACAGGATATGCTGATTCTGCAGCTGGCTGCTTCGTTCATCAGCAGCGCCGCCGTCCAGAATGAGCTGACCAATCCTCTAAACCTCAACACTTCCAGGACTGTGCTCGATCTGTTTCTGCCTGTCAGCATCATAGCTCTCCGCTACCTCACTTCACGGTGGAGGTGTGCGGCGTTCATTATGATTGTGGAGGACACGCCCAGGGAGGACAGGGAGGCTCTGTTAGACATCACTGTCCAAGGAATTTGTCTGTCCAGGCTTGATTTGTGAAGGGTCTTTCCCGTGGTCGAAAGATCTTCAACCTCAGGAAAGTCGTTTCGAGTCTGTGCGTCTGTTTTGAGTTCCTGTTCCAAGTGAATGACTTCTTTTAGATGACAAATGAAGGACCGATTTAAAGGCGCGTGTCTAAAGCTGCACCACACACAGCTGCCAGCCTCTCATGCATACTGGGGGGATAAAAGGAGAAAGGGAGTGAAAGAATGAAAGGGGGAGTTTAAGAGCACCCTTAGAACCTCATGCTCCTTAACCAGTCTTACTAGCATTAGCCCCAGGGTTGATAACATCTGGAGTGGTTCAAGTCACACACTCAAAGGCTGCCTTATTCTCTTGCTTTCTCGCTCTCTCTCTCTCTCTCTTGCTCTCTCTCTCCTGCTCTCTCTTTATCTCTCTCACATACAATCTGACTAGGTTTCTACTCTTGGGAATAGCAGAGCGAAGCTAACTTATGAAACAGACTTGCCAGCAACATGTCCACACATACTTCCCTCCCCTCATCTCTGATCGTCCTCATTGTTCCCAACCCATTGTTCAGAAACCATTGTTCATCGACAGATTTGTTTCAGAAGAGTCCAGGATTGAAACTGAGGACAATGTGCACATTTTCTCTCCCCTGAGCGCCTAGTTAACACACAGACACAAAGACGCTGTGGTGCCACAGCTTGTCTGTAGGCCATATGTAGGCCATATGTAGGTAATGGTTAATATCATTTATATGTAAAACCAGTGTTTGCCCTGTCTGAACACATGCAACAGTTAATCGGTTTTTGTATTGTTTTTGTCCTGTCAGCCGTGATGCGTGGCCGCAGGCTGAGGTTAAGGGGCCGTTATCCTATCATCTCTACCCTCCCGCACACAGAGATTAGCACACTGACACACATTGGTGACAGGCTAGGCTAGCTAGAGACCGATGAACGCTCAGTCAAATCTGGCGGGGCAGCTACTTGCCTTGTCATATGGCAGCATAATATAAATGTATTGAACTAGAGATTCATGCAAAAAGATGCTTTTAATCTGAATGCGTTTATATTTAACAGTCTTTGTGTTTCACCATTAGCTCAAATATTTTTCGATAGTGTGACTTCCCTTTTAGATGGCACGTTCCAAAAGCATTTGGCCGTATTTTTTAATTAGAGTCAGTGGCGTAGGATAATCATTGTAATGTTCTTCTAAAATGGAATTCATTCCCATAGCTGCCTGGGCTGCAATACATTACAGATAAATGTGTCCTTGTCTGGCCAATCTCAAGACCTGACTCAGAGAGGGCCCTTTCAAAACCCCTTTCCCACTGGGGCTAAAGAAATGCCATTTTATTCACAATATTTCTTATCTGTGCTTTTCCCCCTCTCTCCTTTCTCTACCTTCTCAACATCCCTGTCACCCTTTTCTCTCTTCCTCACATTCCCTCCCTCCCTCCCTCTTCCGGATGGTGGGTTTGTCCTTGCTAGGGCACTGGGCCCTCTGCTGTTACAGCACACGGTGCTCTGGCTAAAAATACCCCTCCACCCCTCTGGCCCAGCAGCCAACACACAGCGTGGGAGTGGGAGGACAGGAGTCGAGGAGAGCAGAGGAGGAGAGGGCATGATGGAGGGGGAGCAGGAAGAAAGAGACACAGTGGAGGGAAAGGTGTGGACAGGGGGCATGGGAGAGTGGGAAGAGAGATGAGATGAATGTAAGGGATACAGTGATGCAACGAATGGGTGGAAAGATGCAGTGGGAAGAAAAGAGTGTGGGTGTAGAGGGAGGCAGAGAGAGAGAGAGAGGATTTCACCCTGTGCTGGACTGGAGCTTTTAGATAAAGCTTTTCCATTGAAGTTGAGCTTCAGCACAGCTGGACCTCTTTCAGTCCTGACCTGAGCTCTGTGGAGGAGTGACAGGCTACCTCTATCGAGGAGTCAGTTAGCCAATCACAACACAGTCTAGGGCCCGCCCACATGGACCAGGTTAGTAAGCTACTGTTTAGTCATGTACACCTGACTGCTGTACACTACCTCTCACAATATGTCCACTTCCTGATACCGACCTCAGAATTGCTAGAGAACAATCTGCCTTTAACCAAATCAGACCAAAATATAGTTATTGATTTCTCTAATGTTTTCTGCTAACCCATCCCTATCCTGAAATGAGTTCTGGCTCTTTTCAAGGATGCTCTTTCCAAATTTTGGGTAAGTGAACCAGAGAAAGACATATTGGAGAGGGGACAGGGATATGGAGTTCTGGCAATGAGCAAGAGCAGGGAGGGAGCATGGATAGGGATACCGGCATAGAGACCAGAGATGATAGAGAGGCTATAAAGAGACTGAGTGCAGAGAGGGAGAGAAGCTGAGGGGGAGAGAGGCAGCCTTGAGGGCCAGTGTGTGCTAATGGACACTCTAATGAGTTCTTAATTGACTTTGAGAAGAGATGCTCCCAGTCTCCCTCTCCCAATCTGGTTGCCCTGTGTCCGGAGGCAGACTGAGAGGCTGAGGAGAGGACAGTCTGGGCCACGTGAGAGGAGAGTAACAGAGGAGAATGGCGAGGAGTGAGGCGTCCCGCCCACATGAGGAGAGCAGAAGAGCAGAGCTGCAGATCTATGCCCTCCCTCGACATCTCTGTCTCTCTCTCTTTCTCTCTCTCTCTTTCTCTTTGTCTCTCTCTCGCTCTCTCTCTCTCTCTTTGTCTCTCTCTCGCTCTCTCTCTCTGTCTCTCTCTGTCTCTCGCTCTCTCTCTCTCGCGCTCTCTCTCTTTGTCTCTCTCTCTCTCTTTCTCTCTCTTTGTCTCTCTCTCTCTCTCTCTCTCTGTCTCTCTCTCTCTCTGTCTCTCGCTCTCTCTGTCTCTCGCTCTCTCTCTCTCGCGCTCTCTCTCTTTGTCTCTCTCTCTCTGTCAGTCTGTTGGGTGGTTGACCTGAGGGCCGCAGGCTAAGAGTTAACGGCCCACTCTACTGTACTGCGGGGCTAATGGAAATTGATGATCTAGCCATGAGATGTTTGACCAGCTAAATGATATCATCTTAATGACTTAAAATATGTTGACCTGTATTGTTTGTCTCTTGTCTGCGACAAGACATTTGTGTCAAACCAGCCTTGTGCATACAAGACAGTTGGAATTGTATGGCGACCAAAGAAATACATGCAAATGAGAGGAATGTTATTAACATAATGGCTTCACAGGATACCGCAATCTTTCATTCTCCACAACTCTCCCAACACGCAGGCATATCTCACAAGCGCACACACGTACACTCTCCAAGCCCTGGAAGAGTTGGTTTAATCACAAGCCCCTGGGCTGGCTAGATCGTCCATCTTGTCTTGTCTCCTTGCTTCCTTAGCGTGTGTGTAGTTTGTGTGTAGCGTGTGTGTATCTGTGTGTAGGTCTGAAACACAAAACGTACAGAAGCATCTCATTCAGATGGGCAGATCAGTGTATCACACCGGAGGGAGGTAGCGTGTCTGCTGTCACAGAACAGCTGGTGAGATTCTCACCATTAACTACTAGGATGAGAGAATGAAAACTATAAAAGCTCATCCTGTTTTCTGATACCAAATACCATAATCATGTTTTCTATCGCATGAATAGCCAGTGGTTGATTTAGCCCCCCAGAAATGGAGGGGGAAGCCAGAAGAATGATTCATTTCAGTTAATTCACTTCAGTTTATAGTTTAGAGTCACGCACACAGAGATCTGCTTACTTTCACAGCATTAGACCTGACCAGAGCAGATTTGGGTGTAGTGTTGGCCTGAAGGGCAAAGGAGCCATGCTGGTGTTTGGCTTTAGAATAACTGTTACTCTAGATTAGGACTCCAGGGTGAGACATGCCAGTTAACATTTATCAGCAGAATGGGGCCTTGTTGCCCTGGAGGGATTTACATATGGAAATCAACACCTCCCAGGATGAAGGAGATGACTGATTCAGGCCTCTTTGTTGGTGTCTGAGCTACTGTAGGCTTGGAAAGGCACAGGGGTAAACCAAGGGAAGATGGTATCTTCTTCTAAATGTGTTCCCACACGCTTGTCAGATAGTTTCTCTCATATAAACGCGCGCACACACAAGTCGCACACACTGTACACGTCGCACACACTGTAAACGTCGCACACCCAACACCTACACACACTCCAACACAAATGCACTCAAACACATACACAGACCCCCCCCACCCCCACCCCCACCCACACACCACCACCAACAACTCAGACACACTCAAACACACACACACACACACACATCTCAGGATCCCTACAGCCGTATCAGACGTGTGTCTTTTCAGTCACCCGGCGTCTTCCGAGTCACAGCCTCCGACCTTCTTCTCTGACCCCTTCACCCCTGATCTTCTGATTTCCCGTCTCACCGGGGCCGAGCGCCGCTCCTCGCTGTCTCGGGGGACGGCCTGCGAAATTGCAATTTTGCGCTCCAGCGGCTGGCCCGTGTGTAATTGACTTAATAAGGGGGACTTTGACGGGGGGAGGGAGGAGAAGCATTGCTAATTCTAAAAGGATGTCGCACCAGACAGCACTTCCTCCTGACTTGACTGGAGAAGAAGAGCTCCTTATCTCAACCAGCCAAAGCTACGTTCCGGAACGTTCTGCGTTTGTGACCCACAAATGAATCTCTTCTTGGTTCCATTGGGTCTTGTGAGCAAGGGCCAGCAAGCATCCTCTTGGTGCGGGGTAATGAGAGGAACAGTGGAGGAATGAGCCCGGTCTTCAGTGGAGACCAGCTTTGAGATCCTGTAGCAGAACTGATTACACAGGACTCAAGGGGGAAAGTCTTCCTTTAAATCGGCAGCGTTGGGCTGTATCAGCGATCAAAACCCAGCTGTACCAGCACTCTGACAGGTCTCTGGAGCTTCCAGCTTCACAAGTCCAAGCCAGTGGCGATTAAATGAAATGGTTTGTTTTCGTGGAAAGCTGTAACTTGCTATTCAAATCGGTTCTGACAATTGAACAGGGAGATGGTATACAAAATTTACTTAGGCTAGTTATGAAGGAGAGCAAATATTTTGGGAGGATATTTGATTTAGATTGAGGCGCAGTGTCTTCGTAAACCTGCTGGGCTTTGGACTAATGCTCTGCCAGATAGCTGAGCTGTAATACTGAGATCACGCAGTGCCCCAGAAGACAAGGATGTTTAAGGATCTGGGATTGGAGGAAAGGGCTGGGTGTGGTGGGGGGGCCTGGAGGAGAGGGGCTGGGTGTGGTGGTAGCGCTAGAGGAGGTGTAGTGGAAGGGTGGAGGCGGCTGGGTATGGTGGTGGGGGCCTGGTGGAAAGGGGCTAGGGGTAGAGGAGAATGTTGGGGAGGGCATTGGGTACAGGGAGAGGGCAGGAGAATGGTGGGGGAGGGCTGGCGTTAGAGGGGAGGGCTGGGGGGTGGTGGGGGGGCTGAGCCCAGACCCGCTGAGATATACTCAGATTAATGGATTGTGACAAGGGGGGGGTTGGACACTGAAATCTGCAAAGGAAGGGTGAAGAACAAGACAACTGTTACGTCTGATTGGAAGATCTCTGAGCTGATACTGTCCAGGGTTCAGCTCGAGAGGGTCTGTGTGATTTGTCAGTTGAGACATAGCAGCTGAATGGATAAGATGACCATAGAGGATCCATCAACTTTACAAGGGGACTTGAGATCGCAGATTTATGAAATATTGTTGCTTATAATGATGATTAATGATTATAATGAAACTCTCAGCTTTTTAACAGTTTATTTTTGTTGTTGTCAATTCCAGATTTTTTTTTTTTTCTGACACTCGGGCTTGAGCAGCTAACAGGAACTTTCCAGCCTTTACCGTTACCATGGTGACAGCAGCAGCAGTGGGCCGATCGGGGGTTGGGTGGTGGTGGGGGGGGGTGGACATTTCTCTCTTGATTTCATATCAATGTTGAGGCTGGGCTAGTACTTTTCCCTGCTGGTCCACTGTCTTCAGAGTGCCATTAACCGCATCAAAGACGCGTCTCAACAGACAGCACCAGGAAATGGCTACGATGAGTCAATATCCTGAGGTATTAAGATGACAGACCACCTCTGCTGTTTATCGATGGGATGATAATAGCTGGTGTTAGTCACTGAAGGGAGCCATGTTCTACTGGTGGGGGGGTTGGTTTGGGGGGAGGGGGTATGGGTTGGGAATCAGCAGCACGGTACCCCAAGCTTGTCTCAGAGCGAGCGGGTCCTGCCTTGTGTTGAAGGCTGGCCCTGCAGACCGTGTAATCTTTCCATCTTACTCACAGACATAGGGGGGTGGGTGGGGGGGTGGTGGGGGAGGTGTTGGGAGTTTGTCTGCAGAATGCTCCCTGTGGCTTTGAATTAGTAGTTCGTTCTATGAAGCATGGGAAGAACATCTTAAAATAAGATAAGATATGCGGATGCAGTATGCCTCCCCCCACCATCATCGTCTTGTAATCAAGATGTTGATCTGCTCGAAGGCAGATGGTTTGCATGGGAACCCTCCCGCTCCCTCCCCCACTCCTCATGTCCTCCCTCCTCCCGCCCCTCTTCCTCACTCCCCAGCTCCTGAGCTCCTGTGTGTGTGTGTGTGTGTGTCTCTCTCTCTCTCTCTCTCTGTGTGTGTGTGTGTCTAGACCAGTGCTAACTCCACTTACCAAAATGATCACATCCCCCCTTTGCTTCATAAAGTCACACACAGTTTGTGTGCGGTCAACACACACACACACACACACACATTTGCACAAAGTACAGGACATTCCCTTGTGTACACACACGCACTTCCATGAGCCTTGGAGACAGTGTGGAATTGAGGTCATCCATCTAGCTGTGGAGTGGCTCAACCTTAAGGGGAGCTGGTGAGGTGCCAACAACTGGAGGTCCTCCTCTCAGAGACTGGAGACTGAGGGCTGGAGGAGGGGCCTCACCACACCTCCACATCAGCTGGAGGTCCTCCTCTCAGAGACTGGAGACTGAGGGCTGGAGGAGGGGCCTCACCACACCTCCACACCAGCTGGAGGTCCTCCTCCCAGAGACTGGAGACTGAGGGCTGGAGGAGGGGCCTCGCCACACCTCCACACCAGCTGGAGGTCCTCCTCCCAGAGACTGGAGACTGAGGGCTGGAGGAGGGGCCTCACCACACCTCCACACCAGCTGGAGGTCCTCCTCTCAGAGACTGGAGACTGAGGGCAGGAGGAGGGGCCTCGCCACACCTCCACACCAGCTGGGTGGATCCCAGTGGGTCTGCAACCTGTTTTTTCCAGATAGCAGTGGCTTGTTGTGAGAAATCATGACTTATCAGCATGTCCCTCACCTCGGAACAGACAGCGTAACCAGAGATATGCTGTCTATGCTAAGTTTGATTGTGGGGGGCGTGGAGATCGATAGAGGAAAAGTAATAAAGGGGGGAGAGAGAGGTGTCGTACTGTACTTGATTGTGTTGAAAGGGGCTCTGCTACACACAGGAAAACAAATATCCCTGATCTTCCGACTGCTGGAGATCTCAGAGCAGTTCTTTCTCTCTCTCTTTGCTTTCTAAGCTCTCTTTCTCTGTCTTGTTTTTCTCTCTCTGTCTGTCTCAGCAGTATGGCAGTGTGACTTCATGGGTGTGCTTGTTGCTCCAATCCCAGTGCCATGGGTACTCAGCCTCGTAGCATGCCATTGGGTTCCCCCAGTCACTAGTCATGCCGGCCGCAGGCTTCCTTTTCATCTCCATGTCCAGTCTCTCTCAATCCCAAAAGACTCTCCGCTCTGCTGGCTGTAGCCACCCAGGTCTCCCCCCACTCCCCTTTTCTCCCCTGACAGCCTCTACAGATAATGGCCGTTTTGTTCCGAGTGCTCGCTGACTCTGCGTATAGCATTTACATAAGTGACAGATCCCGTATTCTCCCTCCTCCGCCGCCGCAGGGGCGACACCCTCATCTGTGTGTAGGAGTCAATGGCTGCCCTCTCAGACACAGTCAATGATCTCTCTATCTGTCGCCTCCATGCTTGTGTGCCCCCGCTGCAAATCAGTCACGCAAGCGTCCTGCCTAACAGAGATCTCAAACCTGGCAAAGCAGCGGCCATTTTGTGGCTCAGGGAAGATCGTGCGCTGGCATTGTCAGAGAGCGGTAGTTGTAATGATCAGTTGGTTCAACTTCTACTGTTTATTGTTTGCGGTATGTTGCCTACTTTCCTGTCGGCGTCACCAGCCAGTAAGAAGATGTTTAAAGTGAATCAAGTACATTCAATTCAACAACATGCTCAAATGTAGCCTTGGCTGTCTATATTCCAATTCCAATTCCATTGTTGCATCAAGCCGGATGGAAATTGGTCCTCTTAGCGGTATCCTCACAGGACAGAATGAAACGACAGAGGATGTGTAACATTTTTTGCAGTCGAGCGGGTTCAGGTGGAGCTGTGTTCAACATTGACACCCCCCCTCCCGTCGGTTACGGTCTGGTGGGCTGTATCACGCCTGACTACCGTATGCGCTCACATGTCGCATCCAAACAATAGGCCCAGTGCTGGGCT
This sequence comes from Neosalanx taihuensis, assembly GCA_030340665.1. Lineage (NCBI taxonomy): Eukaryota > Metazoa > Chordata > Actinopteri > Osmeriformes > Salangidae > Neosalanx > Neosalanx taihuensis. The sequence continues at coordinate 6,897,029 of CM059298.1, forward strand.
GCTCCAGAGGAAACCTGAGCAGAGGAGGACGAGGGCCTCTATGCAGAGCGCTCTTTCTGTCTCTCCCACTTGGTCCTTCTGAGGAATGGCTGGCCTCGCGCCTGTTCTGCCAGAGGTTTAAGGTGCATAGAGGAAAGAAATACAGAGTCGGGGTATATGAAATCAGACGACCGGAGGAACAGGGGATGTTCAGGAACAGGGCCAGGAAGACTGAGAAAACCCATTCTGACAGATGGCTTGCTATCAGGGTTTCTTTTAAAATATGTTTGTTTGGGCTTGGCTTTGTCGCTGTTCTTTAACTCAAACCCCCCTCTTCCCTCTTTTCCCACTCTCCCTCTACCCCTTCTCTCTCTCCTCTCTGGAGAGAAGCTTCCAAGGGGCCTACGGCTTTGTCCTTAACCTGACTCCAGCTAGTGTACCTCTGGCCTACATAGGCAGCTAATGTCTTCACCTACCTATTCAATGCTGCTGTTCCTCCAGGGCTAAATAACCAAGCTCACTCTGCCACTGACTGTGTCTGAAACCTTTTTGATCCACCACAGGTTATGCAAAGTTTTAGAAGTAGGTCCTGTTGCCTCAGTTTAATCATCATTTTCTTTATCTAGGTTAATTCTCCTTTGATCCTAATTTCAGTTGACTAATTAGCTCTGGTGCAGTGAACCAGTGTTGGTCAGGTGTGACGGTTTTTTAGAGTTTGCAGTTCTTCAGAATGATCTAACGTCTCTCTGTGTGTGTGTGTGTTGACAGGAGCCACCAGAGTGAGTGATCCAGGAGATGGAGTCCTGAGAAAGGCTTGGCCCATCGCTGCCCCCCACCCTCCCATCATCTCTCAGTGGGAACTTGTCCCCTACTCATGGTAGGTTACTAAGTCCCTACCCACATACAGCTACTACCTACACACATACTCACAAACATGCAACCCACCCCCCCCCCCCCCTCGCATAAACACACGCGCATGCAAACGTTTTCATGTGATTTCCATATCATGTGCCATTGTTTACCAGGCGCTGAAAAGACCTCACACAATGTCCTCTTTATGCACAGAGAATAGTTAACAACAACGAGACACTTAATCTTGCGATTCACAATAGGTGTTCAGTCCACAGTGAACAGAGTAACCGAGCAGTGGCTGAGTGGATCCTCTCAAATTCAGACAATGGCTTGTAAAGGGACCTTAGAGCTCTTTTCTAAACCATGTCTGACATTTTTGATAGGCACACAACAAGACACAGCTCCATTATAGGCCTTCTGGACTGGACTCCACGCCATAAATTCCAAGTTTTCTCTGTTCCAAACGAGTTTCTTTCTACTGCGCTCCAGGTCCAAACAACTGGGGGTAATGGTTCCCCAGGTAGGTCTTTGGCAGGCCTACATCAGGCTATGGCCATTCCATATGTGGTGTAATTTGGGTATCTTCATGGAAAGTAATTCAGGGTTTGGGGACTGAAGACCTCTAAAGATGCCGTATGTCTATAGGAATTCATAAAATGGTGGTCTTGTTTTTTAATTAAAAGTTTGGTCGCACAATATCATTGACTTCCTTTTTTTGTGTTCATTTAACCTTCTCTGTATCTTACATGCTTACTGCTGACAGTTAGGGGAGTAATGAGGTGTAACTATGTGTAAAGATGGGACACATCCTTATAGACTGCTGGGAGCATTCAGAACGGTTACCACCAGCCGGCACTCAACACCCCAGCCTCGTTAACACAGGAGACAAGTGAGAGACACACAGAGACAAATGAAAGACATGCTGAAACTAGGCCTGTTTATCTCTCTCTCTCTCTTTCCCTTTACTCTCTCTCTCTCGCCCTCTCTCTTTGTCTTCTTTCGCCCCAGCTCTTTTAGAGGAAAAACACGCTTGTTTTCGTCAGACGGTCGAGGGCCATGGCCAGCGTCACCACGTCCGCTCGCGGCCTCTAATTATCCAGCGGCCGACCAGCCGTGAAATTGGCGTTTGGCTGTGAAATGGAGCCGAAGTGGCTGGAGGAGACCACCATTGTGCTAGCCTGTTGCTAGCTACAGTAGCCATCTCCCCCCTATTTAAACTATTGGGCAGTGAGGGAGGAGGACAGTGGAGAGGAGACAGGCTAATTGGCCTTCAATGTCAGTGAGAAACAACGTGTCTTTATATAAACTAGGAGGAGAAAGTCGAAGATCGGATGCTAAGGTACACAGTTGAGCCTCACTAAAGCGTCTGTAATGAGCATTGCAACAATGAGGGTGTGTGCCACCGTGGGATGATGCCCAGTGGATTACCAGGGATTATTACCTCGGATCTGTATGAAGAGGGAGGGGCCTGGCCCAGACAATTACACCGGAGACAGCCAATTGACTTCTCCCATTGTCCCTGTTGTCAAGGGGAAGAGATCATCCAGTTGGTTGAGATGTAAAGATGTGACAGCAGAAGGAGGGTAGCGAGCGTGTGATTGTGGGGCAGAATACGGCTCTTTGATTGGTTAGAAATGGATCGAATTGAAACACAACAAGGTGCCCTAATTTGAACCAAATTTCAGCAGCATCTGGGTTTTTCCACTTTCTTAAATTAATATTTATGGTTTGAATGTATTCATTCTAAATGCCAGAGGCACTCATATGGCATGGCCTACACCAGATAGGGAATCAGAAAAGTGATTACAGAAATCATGTGTATGTTTCATTGAGTCGTTTCATTGAAATGTCAAATCAACAGACAGACTGGTGCCAGGCTAATTGTTTTAACATTTCGAGGGGATTTTAGAAAAGGAAAACCTTCCTCCCATTATTAGATTAAGCTCTCATCAGTAACTGTTTTTAACTCTGAGCGACTTGAATAAAAAGCAGTGCTGACTGTGAACTCTTAACAGGCTGAGCTAATGTTTGAAGTGCATTAATGACTTCAGTTTATTCTTTTAGTTTATGACTCTATCGGCCAATGAGATTCTAGAAGTGCTGTAGCCTAGTTTCATGGATGGATTGAATCCATACAGTAGGTTGGATTTTATACACTGTGCAAATGATCCAGCTTGGCTCTGTTCGTGTCTTGATGGTTGCTGTTACATTACTCAACCTATTATTACCCCAGCAAGCCTCTTTGAGTTCAGGCTAATTATGTGTTCATGAGGAAGAAGCCTGCATAAAAGCACTTAATCGTTCAGGATTCAAACATTCAATGCAAAGCAAATCAGGAAGAAGTCAGTATATCTGAGCTCTTTGTTTGTGTGTGTTTGTGTGTGTGTATGTCCCTGCATGATGTCTCACTTTCTGTGCACGGCTGAGGTGTTGAAGTGTGTTTCTCGCCACCTGTGAGCCAGTGACAGAGCTACTGTAATGTGGGTTATTTAAAGATCAGCAGGCATCTGTTAGCTCAACAGTCTGCTGTTTAGCTGTCTCGGTTTTAAAGAGACATCTTCAGCTCTCACACTGCCTACAACCACAGTGGACCTCTCTAATCTAGTCCACTGCTGCCTGTTAAAGCCCTGGCGCTTCCCATTCACACTCCTCAGTCTCCTCTGTAGACCTGCTAATCTCTAAACATGATTTGGTAGGTTTTGGCTCGGTAAGGGCGTGGCACTTCCAGACATCAAAGTCCTTGGTTTGAGCACCCAAAAAAAGACCAAGGTCATTGGGCCAGTCACACTATTCCAGTGTGCACTCCCTGACCCACCCTCTGAAAGGAAACCACTGTTCAGAGGCATGATGGTATGGTGATACCCAGAACAGGGATGAACATTCTTGTACAGACTGTATCCAGACATGTGGGGGTGTTGACCAGCTGTTCTCCCTGGTGGAGGACGTGCTAAACAATCCCAGCTTGCAGCCTGTTCCACGCCACGATGGGGCTGTCATGTACATTCACTGCAACCAACAATTCATTTAACTTTGACGGCCCATTAGACTGCACGCACGAGGGTGTGTGTGTATGTGCGCTCTGAATCTTTCAGGCGCTGAAGTGTTATTTAGTTATCAATTGTTCCGAAGGCCTAGAGTGGACAGATGCTTGAAACGCAGCCTCCTTATCCACTCTCTAACATGTAATTGGCTGCTCCAGCTGTCTCTCCTGATTAGACCGGCAAGCATGCACCGGGATTGGCAACACGTCAGGCAACACTCCTGAGCTTGACGAATAAATGAACAGGTCCGATTTACGAACCAACGTTGCTATGCCAAACCTCCCTCTTGGAGCAGTGGATAGAAGCGACTGAGAGGAACAGTGTGAGAGGGCAACTTATGAGACAGTAAAGGTGTCAGGGTCAGCTCCCATCCCTCTCACCTGTCTAGGTTGAGCCCGCAGAGCTGAGTAGAGGAGGGTGTGGTGTTGAGGGAGCATAAATAAAATGGAGCGAGACTGTGCAGCCTTCTGCCTCTCGCTTTTTCCATCATCATCAGACAGGTAAGGGTATCTGGGAAGGGTCGTCACCATTACAGCAAGCCCCCATCTCTCTCTCTCTCTCTCTCTCTCTCTCTCTCTCTCTCTCTCTCTCTCTCCATCCGAGGAACACTATAGCAGACATTTTGTGAGTAATACCATCATCATGACCATAAACTCCTCGTTATTACCCTTCCTCCTACCCTTACTGCTTCCATCTTCCTTTTTTATGGTTCTCTCTGTGGGGACACGGAGAGGAGGCGAGTAGAATTGAGAGAACCATGTCTAAATCTGCAGAAGCCTTTTCTCTGCCTCTCTCCCATGGACAGAGATAAGTGAATGGAGGGCAACAACAACATCTACAGTAAACACAGTCTTTGTGTTTGGAGAGCCGCAGAGGCGAGCAGATTTGTTTTGGAGGCAGTGGGAGACCCAGTAGAAGCGGGGAGTGGGCGTTCTCTCCACAGGGGGGCTGCCTCATGCCACAGCTCAGGCCCGCCGGCCCCGGTGGTCTTCAGACACAAAAGCGTGTGCGTCCTCAAAACCGCTCACAACATGGCCTCTCGGAGGGACGGTTTGATCTGTAGGCGAGGCCGCAGAGAGAACCCACTCGCTCGCAGCGTTGGTGTCGCTCGAGGATGAAATGCGCCGACGTGGATGATGGGATTCGCTATCGGTTCTGATCAGCGCGGTGATGATGATGATAAGCGTCAGAGGTTCTGCTTTGCTGGAGTCTCCAGCCTCAGATCTGCCTTCACACCAAGCTCCTCTAATCCTCCACCTGAAACCAAATATCCTGCAGCAGGGAGGAATCGAACACCATGAATAATTGATAAGGCTTATAAAGAAACTTCAGCTGTCAGATATATTTTTGTATTCCTTTCTTCTGGTCCTGTGTTGCAGTAGATTGAATCAGCTATTGGCTGCAGTTGGATTAGTCTAGTTCTACTAACTGGCAGTATGCACAACTAGCACGCTTTGTAGCATTCCAGTGACAGTTGCTATACGAGGCAGCTCTGTGCAGCTCCTGGTCGAGGACTTCAGAGACCTCCCCGAGGAGTGCTGTGGTCAGGCCCGACTGATCTGCCTACCACCTGTGACTGTCTGTCATCTCCTACACTTTAGTCTTGAGTTCCAGATGCCCTGTGAACTCCTGCTTCTCTCACCTCTGACCTCCAGCCAGGGTCAGCTCATCATTGGTTCAGGAAGTAACCGAAGGGGGAGACGGTGGGATAGTTATGTAAACAAGGAGATGTGGATGACAGACGCGAGTCCACCAGGGAAGACAGAGGCCAGGAAGTTCTGCTGAAGCAGACAAGGCAACGACTTGATTATAGTTCCTTCTCGTTGTTATGCCAACCAAGGACAGATCATTTTAAGATGAACACATGGTCCTCATTAGCATCGACCCTGCTGTTTGTTGCCGGAGGAAGAGAGCATTGCTGTGTGAGCCAGTGCTAGGTAGGTGACTAGTTTAACAAGATGAAGTGGAGCATGTGTGATGTCGTGTCAGTGCAGCAGTCGAAAGGCTCTCCTGGAGTTCTGGGGCCTTCTCTGTGTGGTGTGGTCATTAGATAGAGGCTCCTCTGTGTTCAGATCGAGTCTGTTGGTTATTTTAGCATCTTAGCCATGACCTTGACTCATGACTTTGAGTCTCCCTCCCCCCATTATTTTCAACAGCCCGCCTCTCTTTTTCAAAGAGTCATGTTTTTATTTGTCCTGAACCATCGCTAATTAGAGGCGTTCGCTAGCATTGGCGTCTGTTTCCAGTCAGGAAGCCCGGTGTCGCCAGACCCACACCCTGGTCTGTGAAGGCCTGGGCTGGAGCAGAGCACCAGTAGTGAAAGGGTGTGAGAGCTTTTACAGACCACTAACATGGACGTCTGCTTCCGCCATCTCTCTCATTATCCCCTCCGCCTCATGTTGGTAAGGTGTTAGTGGTTAGGGTAACATGCTCAATACACACACACACACACACACACACACACACACACACACACACACACACAGGCACACATGTGTAAGCAGATGTGGGGTCACACACACACACGCAGACTCACACACTCACCAATACTACTACCAGCTCCAGTCTTACATGTTTGCTTAAAGAGAGACTCGGCTCCCAGGGTGGGACTCATGAATAGGTCTGACTGTTATGGTGCTAATCTGTGTTGGTTCTCCGTCCCCTCCAATACATGTTTATTTTGTCACCCTGCTAATGAGATAATAGCCCAACCACGGCATGCCATGCTTTGACTGAATATAAATACTTGTCACAGAGACTTCTGTCACTAGCAGAGGAGAGATGGTGGGGAGACCTGGGTCGTTTTGCCTCCCACCAGACACCACACTGTGGAGAAGCTTTGTTGGGTTCTGTCTAAGACTTGTTTTTTTCCCTCCCTTTTTCTCCCTTCTCCCCTGACTGCGCCAGTGTGTTCACTAGACAAGGAACAAGATGGCCAAGACGGCTGTTGTCTTCTGGAAACTCATTTAGCTCCAGCTCCTCCTGTCAGGGAGCCCCCACAGTCTGTTCAGATCTTCCAGTCACCACAGTTGCCTGCCTAGAGCTCCCATCTGTGGGCTCTTAGCAGAAACCAGCTTATGAGCCAAAATGGCTGCCACTGTCTCAATCTGACATCTTCAATGTACTTGCTGTAAATTGCGCTGGATAAGAGCGTCTGCTAAGTGACTAAATGTAAATGTGCAATAGGTTAATCTAGAAAATAAGAATATAATAACAATATATTGATTCTACTGTTTGATGCTTTTCTGATTACCAAACAGATTATTGTCTATAATGTCACCTGACTCTCTTCCTGTTTTTCCATCTCAGTCCAAATAGGAGAACTGGCAAGGGAATGCTCGTTAATGTGGGTGTCACATGCTTGAGCAACAGTGTTCAAAGCCAGGCCCTGGCTAATTGGAGCTCTATGTATGGAGGATGTATGCAGGCAGTGTGCCCCAGGGGCAGGGGTGGGGAGTGTCTGTAGGGTTGGAGGCCTCATTAGACCTCTGCTGGTTCACAAGCGAGACCAGAGGTGACCCAGGCAGACTGCTGCTAGTTTGTAGGAGTAGTAGCATAAGGCTAATCACGACACCTTTAACACACATCTGTGCTGCCCAGCCGCCATTTTAGGCTCAGAAAGCATGCTTTCAACAAAGGGGAAATGATGACCTACTATTTGACTTGCTTGTCAGTTGGACGCAGCCTGTAGGGTCTAGTCTTGTGCATCCAGTCTAGTAAATGCAATATGGGTTTTTATAGTGCTTTACTGTACCTTCTTACGCTCGTATGAGAGGATTGAGATGGCTGCTCCGGCCATCTCCAGTTTTCCAAGTGTCAGGCGCTAGCAGGCTTTTCTCTCTCAGCCATTTGTATTCATCACCGTCTTCACAGGGTTGAGCTATGAAATGTCTCTTTTACCTAACAGAAAGGGTCTTTTTTTTTACACTTGGTTAATTGTGTGAATATGTGTTGGAGTGGTGTGAAAAGGATTACAAAAGGTCTTACTTTTTGACCTAATGATCCTAAAGATACAGACAAAATATAAATTTGGCTTTCCAGGTGCAAGGTGTTACTACATGAGAGGTGAAGGGGTTTTCTGGATATTTCTTTAAGGTTGTGTCTCATCTGTATTGCTACACATGCTATCTTTGTGCCATTGACTGCTATCAAGTTCCATCATTTTGGGTATTTCCGTGTCTGTTACTTGATTCTTTTTTCACAGGCATGTACACACATACAAATACACACACACACACACACACACACACAAATGTTTTATCATGTGTGATGGTGTCATTTGTGTTCCTGTGTCCGTCCGCCATACTCTCCAGAGACACGCAGTCTGGCTTCTGTGATTGATTGACAGCTTGTGAAGCCAATACAACAGGCCCCGTGGGAGGGTGTGGCCATCAGTAGTGTTTATGCTAACCAACCAGAGCATTATAATTCCCTTGTCTCTGGAGAGTTCTTGTGCTTTTGTGGGTAAAATGCAGTTTGATCATGTTGCTGGCACTATACCTCGATTGTCACTGATCATTCCAAAGCAAGAGAGCAAGGAATTTTCTCATTATTATACTGCAGCAATCAAACATACACATTCTTTATCTTAATAACCTATTATGAGAAGTCACTCCTGACCAGTGTGCTGCCTGTGTTTGCCTATCTGTCTCTTTTTTTCCTGTATCTTTCTTTTTCACTCTCTCTATTTATCTCTTTTTCCTCCCCATCTCCCCCTCCCTCTTCCTCTCATTCTTTCTGTTTCAGAAGGCTAAGCCTGTAATCACAGGGCCCCAGCCTCCTAGTCTGTAATGATACGCTTGACAACGTAAACAATTCCCCCAGAAATGAAATGTCCTCCCCTCTGCCCGTTTTAGAGGCGGTGACAGCCAGAGTGCGTCTCCTAGTCCGTGGTGCTTTCCGGACCAGCGTCTTCTGGACCAGCGTTTCAACGGTCCAGAGTCGGGACATTCCCGCTGCTTTATTTCACCAGAGCCATCAGTGTCTCTTTGTTTTTACAGTAGAGTTGATGAACACACCCTGGTCGTTCACTTCCTCCTGTGGCAGACTCAGTGGCAGGTCTAAAAATGTTCCTGCCAAGCAATGGCTTCACTAGCTGTCGGCTGATACACATTTCCAGGCGGTAACGTGCAAGGTGAATGAAATTGGTCTTCGTTTTAACACAGTATAAAGCATCACAGCCCTGTTAGATTGTGTGAAAGGGTAATAGACTGGATGGAATTGGACCAGTGCTGTGTTTTTCCTAGACTCTTTGTAGATAGGCTTACTTAAGTTATTCTCATTCTGCGGTCAGGGTTGTCTTGGAATCCTAAAGAGAGGACACCATTTTGTGTGTAAGACCAGTATAGCCTAACCAGGCGTGGTCATCATTGTCTATGTGGACCTGATGTGACTGTGGTCTATGTGGCTCTGCAGGTTATTGACTGAGCAGAGCTGAATACGGCAGTAGTCTAAATCACTGGGTTTCTGGCCAGTGCTTCACATTGCTGTTCATTTGTGGGTTGTGACCTAAATCTCATTGAACCCCATCCTAGCTGTTCCTCCATATTGTTCTTGTTCCAGAATCTACTTTCTGCTGTTTTGTCATCAATTCCACCTCTTTGCTCTTTTTTTTGTACAGCTCGCATTGCTGGGCAGTGAAAATGCAGCCTGGTCTTAACAATACTTCATCCTATAGTGCCCTTGATTTTAGTCCCCTGTGTGTGTGTGTGTGTGTGTGTGTGTACGTGTGCATCTGTGTGTGTCAGAGGGTGCCTATGTAGTGCTGAAATGGACGTGGTGGAGTGGCCTGGGTCTGGTGCAGCACAACTAGGTCAGCCTGGAGATGTATGGTGGCCTGGTGACTGTCCACTTACTGCCATTAGGCTGGGGGCAGAGGGGACCCCCTTGAGCCAGAGTCTAGCCTACACACACACACACACACACACAGGATAACATTCAAGATCACAGGATAGCAGCCCATGTCCAGCAGCTGTGTTGTCGGAGGCTGGGGGAGGCCGGGGATTGAACCTTCAGTCAAGTGTTTCCTGGTTGTTGTGTCTTTACGAGGTCACCGCTTCCTTTGGCTTTGTCCGTTTGACCGCTATGAGTCTGAACGACTGCAGAAGAGCAAAGCTAGCTGCACTCCATTCCTTTTGTTTGCTTACAGAAAAACACAGTTCCTATAGGATATCCTTGTGTGTATGTGTGTGAGTGTGATTGTGAATATGAATACAGTATGAGTGTGTATGGAGATTAAGGTGTTAGCTAAAACCCGCCCTAAAGCAGCGTATTTAATGGTATTCTTCCAGCTAAGCCCTTTACGGTGCCTGTGCATGGCTGGGAGGCAGCGGTGCGCGGCACCCGTGTTGTCTGATGAAGACTAAGCTGCTCCAGACAGCTTTCCCTCTCTGGAGTTTCGCAGGTCTTGATGATGTACAGGCGCCTGGTACAGATGCCTTGGTGATTGAGCAGACACCTTGTCAGAGCGAGCTCGGAGGAGCTGCTGTGTTTTGTTGTTCGTGTGCCTGAGGGTATGGGTGGGGAGTAGGCGATGGGAAGGGGGGGCGGGGGGGGGGGGGGGGGGGGTACTGTTGTGAATTGAGTTGCGTTGAGGTTGCGTTGCCTCACCTGTATGTGTGTGTTTGTGTGTGTGTGTGTGTGTGTGTGTGTGGGTGTGTCTGCGAACAGGTTTGGGTGTACTAAACGGACTACAGACTAACAGACTAGCTGTGGCCTAGAACAGCTTGCTCTGCAGAATTTTTTTCACTTATTTCTCTCTCTCTCTCTCTCTCTCTCTCTCTCTTTCTTAATCTACAAGATGACGCTTTCTCCCCACCCTCTCTCTCTCTCCCCCCCTCTCTTCCTCCCTCTCTCTTTCTCTCTCTCTCTTTATCTTGCTCTTGCTCTCTCTCACAATGACAGACATACGCATATGAAAATCAGTGTCCTCTCCCTTTCATAATCCCAAGGTTGATTTTGCAGCCTTTGTCATGGAGAGCAGACACCAGGAGTGTGTAGGAGGTCTGACTCTCCTGTGAAGAACACAGACGAGTCGATTCAGCTGGACGCACACGCACAATACAGCTGCTGTGGATTAGACACATGGAGAGAGACAAAGGCAGAAGGAACGAATGAGCAACACACACGCATACGTGCTCACTCTCACACATGTTCACACACACACACACACACACACTCTGGGGAAGTGGGAGAGGGCCCACTCTTCATTAGCTGTGAAGGCTTAAGAGTGTGGGGTACATGCTCAGTGGTTCAGGAGCAGCATCAAACAGCTGTCACGAAAAAGGGTTAGGGGGCTAAATAAGCACACACACACACCCACACACACACACACCACGATAAGGGTGCTGCATTTCTTCATCGTTTCAATTTAAAAGGTATTTCACATCTGTCTTGTTTACTCTTACTCAACCAACCTGTCCCCCCCCCACCCCCCCCACACACACACACACACACTCACACATCCGCCCACAAACATTTACAGTGTACCTCTCCCTCCCTCATTTCCTTGCAGCGTGATACTCCTGTTGCTATGCAACCCGTGCTGTCGCTAAGTGATGCATTAATTTGAGTTTGGATTTCAATACAATCGTTATCGTCTTCTAGAACTGCCTCGTTCGACATGTTGGTATGCTGCCCAAAGGTTTGGCTACGCTTGCTTTCCATTGTAAGCTTGTTATAAACATACCATGCCCCCGTCTCTGCCCACCTACATACTCATTTACAAGCTTTCGCTAACATGCCGTAGCAGAACGAGGCATTCACACACACAAACACAGACACACAGTGCTACTGGAACCCAGGCAGGAACAAATAGTCTTACACGAAACAAATCGACTGCAGCATTAAGATGACGCAAAGCAGAACATTGACACATGCACAGATCAATTTCCCAGCATCGCACTGGGAGTTGGTGGAGGTATGTGTGTGTGTGCGAGCGCTTATGGAGGAGCTTGATATGGGTGACGTGATACATTTCCACAGCGGGGCCATTCTTCATGGAGCACCATTCCAAGTAGGAGGCTCCTGTGGTGAAACCAGCAGTCCAGAACTTTCCCATCAGAAGCCATTAGACAGAAAAGCTCCGCTTCCACCCCCTGCCAGGCAGGCTGGCACCCTGGCATCCTCTCCTGCCTCTCTTAACAGAGCAACAGGACACACACACACACACACACACACACATGACCGGCTGTCTCTTATGCGTCAGACGTTGCCTCAGGACAATGCTGGAGAATGTTAACTAGTTTTCTCCATCACAGCTGAAGACAATAGAAGTCAGCTTTGTTCCAGGATCTCATTAGAACTACATTTGGAAACATGTAGTAACTGCCATTATGTTGCCATCCTTCTCTTTGCGAACCACAATACTTTGTAGAAGAAAGGTAGCCCTGGTTAGCTCTGCTAACATGATACTCTTTTTGTGCTGCTATGTTTAAAGTCTGTGAGCCATGCCACCAATATACTGTATATTATCCCAGTTGGCCCACCATATTGCTAGTGGGTATTTCAGGACACTGTCTCTGAGAGCGTGCTGGTGTTGGACGTGTCGCTGCCGTTAGCCTGCCAGTGACGTGTTCTTGCCCCCGTGAATAAAGCATGATCGGAGTTGACATAATTACGTGTCAGCTTTTTGGCAGGAGGGAAGATGTCATTACAGCTGTCACACTTTGTTGACAAACTCCTTAGTGTTAATGCGTGTAAACACACACACACACACACACACACACACACGTATATACAAACACTGGTTACACACAGGACCACGTGAGTCTTTTCTGGTTCTAGCGCCATGACCTGAGGTAGCTCTCATGTTCTCCTCATGTTTCTAGCATGGTCAAGTGAGGACAGATGCTGTGCATGCAGGTGTGAATATACAGCTAACTGGATGTGTTTGATCAAGAACGGTCTCTTTTAGTTATGGTATCATGAAGTCCATGTTATAACTATAAAACAAACGCAGGTCAGTGGAACACACACATGCACACTTAAATCCCCGCTGTAGTGTTTGTCCCCAGAGCTCCTTCCTAAACCAAACACAGGAAACATGACTACGAGCTGGGCTGTAAATTCTCTCGGCACTCGTTTCCCCTCTCCTCGTGTGAGATCGGCCCCACAAAATAGAAGCCTGCAGTCCTGGGTACTTCTACCCCACAGTTTGGTTAGGAGGCTCTGTTAAAGCAGGAATCATTTTGCAGTGACAGTTTTGTGTTCAGTTTTGTTCGTGTGCCATGATGTGTGTTGTTTGTAGGTAGTCCCTTGTGTGTGTATATGGAGGACTGATAGAGAGACTAGTTCTGTGTGTGTAAAAGAGACGGAACCCAAAAATGTGGAGTGTGTGTGGGGTGGGTGGGTGGGTGGTGGTGGGGGGTTCTCCATTCACTGTGGATATATTATCCCAGTATTATCAGAGTCTGAAGCCACTGAGCTGCTGATTCTCTCTGAGATTAGCATAAACAGCCCTCAGCTCCTCTAATCTGAAACACTACAAAGGCTCCCAGTCCACCAGACTACTGCAGTCTAGAGGAGAAAGGATCCCAACTCAGACTTCCAACTCGAATAAAAGACACAGTGTGTTTGGGATTAGAGAATAATGGACTGTTTCAGTTTAAATTCTGCTCATCCAAATGACCGTCTTGCGGACAAATGCCTTGCTGAGGTACTGTAGTGGGGCTGTAGTACGCTGACTGAGGCTCTGTCTGTGACTCTCTGAAGTTCTCTTCGTGCCTCTGAAGTTCTGTCTAGTTTCTGTCTGCGTGTGTAACTCTGCACAAGCATCGGCACGGCAGCCTTTGCCTCTTCTTTTTCCTTTCTCTTCTTCCTTTATCACCTGTCGAGAGCAGTAAAGCCTGGATCTGGCTGACTGGCTGGAAGATAACGATTGGCTGGCAGGGTACCCAGCCGTTAAAGCCAGCCAGTCAGCCAGTCAGCCAGTCAGCCAGGCAGTCAGGCAGTCAGGGCCATCGACCGGTGCAGCTCTACAGGGGAGGTGATTTAGACAGCCTTGTCTGCTCCTCAGTCAGACCTCTCCAGAGAAACAGGGGATTGTGGAAAGCACAAAACAGGCGGTATAACCTAGCCTACTGTGCGTGTGAGTGTTTTTCCTCTGTTTGTGTGTGTGCCTGTGTGTTTTTTGTGCGTGTGCGCTTGCACAAGTGTGTTTTCAGCGCGTGTGCGTTTGGAGGGAATTAAATCCCAACCTAAGGCCTTTTGAGTGAAAACAATTTCCCCCTGCGATGTGTGCTCCCCTGGGTGGGGTTGTGGAGAGGCCGAAGAGGCGCGCCTGAATCGGACATCTGGGCCCTCGCCCGTGTGTGTGGCTGTCACGCAGCACTGGGACCATGGCCCTCTCCCTTCCCCAGCTCCGATCCATACTCCCTCTCCAGCCCACATAAAGCTCCCTGTAGGGTTCTCCACATCCCCCCCCCCAGCCACTCATCCCTCTCTCCCCACATGCCCCTCTCTCCACACTCTCTCTGTCCATCCCTTGCCTGTCGTTCAGCACAGTGGTAGCTTCACCACAGAGGAAGAGAAGGGCTTGTGTTGTTTGATTGGGTTCCTCCGGTTGCCTGCGAGCGCAAGACTCCCTGCGAGGTTTGTCTGGACTAGAGTAGAAAAAAAAAAGCACAACTGTGGCTTTGTTGCTTTTAAGTTCCCTCGATTTGTCCGTTCGAAACGTCTCCAATGAAAACAAGTGAAAAAGAAACAGTTGAACGCAGGGGTCAGATACGGGTGACCAGCCTTTGGATTATCGTTGCCTAATTACGTACAGGTCAGCACTCTCGTACCTCGCCACAGTCCGGTCTCGCCAAGGTCAGCACGTGATGTGATCTTGGTGATGTTTGTCATCATGGAAGACATATGGTGAAGAGGCCATGGTCCAGTGTAACGACCACTCCCGTTGTTAGCGCTGCTAGCTGCACCCCTCATTAGCTCCAGTCATCAAACCGGCCAGTTAGCGTCTGATTAGACTGTGTTTATGTTTGGAGAAGGTCTTTGTCGGGGGGAATGGCTGATGCTAATTGCGACCCCTTTTAAAATACCCCTTTCCGGAGGATGGTAGATTGGTGGCTAAAATGTTCAAACATGTGCCCCTTCACCCCTCATTATTGCACAGGATCTAAATCTCTCGCTTTTTATCTTTCATTCCTCTCTCGTTTCCTTTTCTCTTCCCATCGTACCTGCTGCCATGTCCTCCCTGTTTGCATGACTGTGCAGTAGATCCCACAGACTTAACAGTGTGAGGAGATCGGTGCTTTGTGGCTTAGCTGTGACAACACCAGCTGGTCCGGCCCTTTTCTGCTGGCCCCACCGCCACACTTCTGGAAAGCTCTGAGGCCTGGCCTGGCCACGCAGCACTGTGATGGGCTTTAACATGACCCATCCTCCAGGAGTTCAAGGCCAGCCTGCTTTTGAACCATTCTTTGTACCCTGTGGTTGTCCTCAGCTAAGCTGGCTCCAGCACAGCTGGCTTTCAGGACGAGAATGAGGCACTCGTGTCTGCTGGGGGTGAAGGCAGCCTAGCTGACATTCCTCAGTTGTTTCACCAGGCAGCAGGGTGGACAGGCAGGGCCTGGATAACACACAGGCAGGCATGTTCTACTTCTGATACGTCAAGATCCCCCTAAAGTGTCCCAATCGAGTCATTCTTATATATCAAGTTTGTTTTCATTGTTTTCCTTCCTAACCACCCCCCACTCCCACCCCCCACCCGCCATGGCAACAAACTTTGGTTTGGCCCGGCTCCCAACGTCTGGGAGAGGAGCGAGCGGATGAGCGCCCCGCCCACCTGGGGAGGGGCGGGGGGGGACTCTCCTCAGCGCTCAGGAGCAGCAGCATGTGCCTCACATCTGCTCTGTCGGCGCTGGGATGCAGCGTCGCAGAGCTTTTAGGGAAGAACACCCACAAACAAACAAACAAACTAACACGCACACTCCAGCTGTTACGGTTTAGGAGAAGGATGCATGTAGGGGTAACGTATAAGACTTCATACATGTTAACATGTAGGCCTTCGCAGGGTTAACATATGGGACTTCGTAAATGGCTAACATGGTCGTTCATACAGCCGTCCCCTAAAATGACCTTAATGAGGAAATATACAAGATAGTGTTTAGTATCTAGGATAGAGCAGCAGCCCGCAGCTACACGGCCTCATCAGTATTCATCCTCACATCTCCCCCCCTCCTCCCTCATCGCCGTGCCGACGATGCCCCTCATCTCTGATAGGTCCCGACCCTGGATCGTGTTTCTGCTGACGTAGTCGAACATTAGACGCCGTTAGGCACTACGCTGCCGTGTAAGGTCACTGTCTCCGTCGCCACGGCAATCCCTGGCTTATTAATTACACTGCACCACGCTCCAGCAAATAGCCATGTCCCCTCAGACATGAAGAGCAGAAAGAGAGAGCCAGAGACAGAGGGAGAGACGGAAAGAGAAGGAGGGTGCATACTTGAGGCAATAACACAGGCCACACTATTGGATGTCTAAGCTTGAGTACTTGATCTCCCGAATACTGATACTAGTTCTCTTCAGCCTAGAAGGATGGCTTACCAATTATGGCTTCTGGACGGTTCTGAAGGGTTGGACTGCACCCCTGTCCTGTTGTTAAAGTTGTTTACACAGATGTTGGCTTGGTTTCGTAACTTGAAGTTCAGATTTTGGTGTTCCGGAAAGCCCAACCTGAATGTGGTTCCTTCTAAACGCACCCTGCCTATTTGTACGACATCACTCAGCGCCACTCGCCTTAAAGCCACTCGGGACAATAGTTTGTGCAGTTCTAAAACCAGATCAGTTAGGCTTGATTTGTTACCTGAAGGATTGAGAGTGCTGAATCACTGGAGGTAAAGAGATACACCCACACGAAAAAATACAGAACATTTACAACCGTGAAAAGCCAGTATATCTCGACTCTGCCTGTGTTTTGTTCCCATCTGTTTCCCATCGGTGCTGGTCCTGACAGCAGTAGACCCAACAGCTACCTGGGCCAGCGTGGGGCGGAGGGCCCCCAGATCAGGTTCCCTGCTATCACGTCCAGTGTAAACACAGGCCGCTACAGGGCAGGCTTCTCCTCCACCCTGCCTCCCAGAGATCTGCTTCCTCAGATACACAGGAAGAATATCAGCAACACTGGGAAAGATGACTCTGTTAATGGCGCAGGATGAATTGAATTGAATGTCAGGGATTGCGGTTGAACGTAGATAAATCCATCCGCAAGTACGAGGTGGGGTTAGGATGTTAGGTGACTGGTGAGGGTTGGGGGGTGTGGTGGAGGGACTAGCCCTGTGCCTGGTACTGATGGCGCTGGTGGAGATGGGTTTCTGTCCTGATGGAGGGCGTGGCTGGGGAAAAACAAGCACGGCTGTCTTTTCTTTAAGTCACCACCCTCGTTATGCTTTCTGTTCTCATCTGGCTGGCTGATTTATTTGCAGGGAGGGTTGTTTTCGAGGCAGAAAGCGAAAGGGAGGGGAGAGACAGAGTGCTAGTAGAGTGGTAGTAGAGCAGGGCTGGGATATGTGGAGCAGATTAGAAGAGTCACCTCCAGCTGGGAGAGTGAAATGAGGCTGAGGGTCTTTATAGTCTCCTCCTGCCACGACACTCTGGAAGCGTGTGTGTGTATGTGTGTATGTGTGTGTGTGCATGTGTGTTTCTGGAACAGAGAGGTTTGGTTTAGGGATTTTGGGTTGGGGCAGGGGGGCGTGGGGTGCTGAAAGAAGCTGTCGGTTTCCAGGAAACATCACTGGGGGTTGTGTGGTCAGAGGACGGCCCCAGACCCCCCCACTAGCCCGGGGCAGAGAGAAGGAGGGGGGAGAGAGAGGAAAGAGGGGCAGACGGATGAAAATGAGAGGGAGAGGGTTAGAAAAGCAGACGTTGGAGGGGAACGGGAGACAGGGAGGGAGGGAGGGAGGGAGGAGGGAAAGACGGGAGGGAGAGAGTGTGAGAATGGGAGAGTCTGCGGGGGTGGGGGGGGTGCTGGTGGTAAACAAATAGGTAACAGCAAAGACCAGAGTGCAAATGAGGACAACAAGGGATGGAAGGAGGAAAGAAATTAAGAAAAAAACGAGAAATGGAAAGAGAAGCTACAGGTGGGGGCCGAGAGAATAAAGGAGAGGATGTTAAAAGGCGAGGTGAGGCAGGGGGGCTGCAGAGCGTCCTGCTGGCTGCTCTGTGTCGAGGCTGTTTGTTAGCAGGCAGCCAGGGGTAGAAGCCACAGGGTCCAGCACTGTCTGGCTGACTCATTCTCCTGCCTTAACGTGGACCATCTGCTCCTCCGGGCTACAGCACCACACTGCTGCTACCACTAACAACACGCATGTACACAGGCTAAAGAACGCAGATCTTTCAGACTCTCCTCCCTCCCCCCCCCCACACACACACACACACACACACACACACTCTCTGGTTTTACTCTCAAATGTCGGGAACACTCTAATCCAGTTGCTAATTGACTCCATTAGCAGCGCAGGACTTTGGACAAACAACAACCTATCTGTGGCCAGATGCCTTGAGCTTGTAGAGTGGAGGTGTGAGTGTGTGTGTGCGTGTGTGTGTGCGAGTGTGCGAGTGTGTGTGTGTGTGGGGAGGGCGCAGAGAAGCACAAGGTCCCAGTGTGTGCCTCTTGTGTCCGGGTGCCGTGTGTGAGGGCTAGGGACATTACAGCCTCTGTAGGGAGCTGGGGAGAGGCCAGGGAGAGGCTGATCCAATCTTCATAAAGATTGAAAAGTAAAAATACACAAGCTAGGCCAACACGTTCCAGGTTTTATTTAGGTGGTAAAAGAATTCCGCCTGTCTGTTTTTCTTCAGCAGGATGTGTTACGGTAGAGACGAGATTTGCGGTATACACCGGCTGCGCTTCACAAATGTCAAGTCCGTGTAGCATGACAAATCTCATGAATGATCTTCCGTACTGTAATTGCAGCCTGCGCATGAATACGGAGCGATCGTCCCTTCACGCTCCCTCCTCTCCGGTCACCCCTCTGCCTATCACAGCTGAGGGAACGATCCTCCCATAGAAAGCAGAGGATTCGCCCTTAGTCACAAAGAAGAAACCAGACATTACATTATTTATATTTGTTCATTTAGCAGACACTTTTATCCAGAGCGACTTACAGCAAGGGACATTCTCCCTGAGGGAAGTAGGGTGAAGTGCCTTGCCCAAGGACACAACATCATGTAGCCACAACCGGGAATCGAACTCACGACCTTTCGATCATGAGCCCAACGCCTTAACCCGCTGAGCCACCTGACTCCTTTTCTCTCCATAGCAGCAGGTCCTGTCTTGACTGTGTTGTGTTCCTCCTCCTCAGGTGTGTCCCTAGCCTGAGCACAGCAGAGCAGCCATGTTCAGAAACAGCTTGAAGATGCTGCTGGGCGGGAAGTCCAACCGGAAGAACCGCAACAGTGGTGAGTAACCTGACCAGGGTGAGCGTGCGTGTGCGTGTGTGCGGTCCTCCGACACTCCGGTTAGTCGCTCCGCTCAAGCCACGCCCACTCCCGGGGTCGACCAGCCTCTCTACCTGCCCATGTGACCAGGCGCGACGAACAGGGCGAGAAACGGGGGGCGACAACGAGACGGAGGTGCGAATGACATGCCAGCACTTCCGTGGCAACGGCAGAGCCTCCCGGGAGCCGGGGAGTCGTGCCGCACGTGCCGCACATCCGCAGCGAAGGCGTGAAGCGCCGGCTGCGACACGAAGCAGCTGACTCCTCTCACTGCTCCAAATACATTTCTTGTCAAAGGACGGTCGCAGACAGTCTCAGATGAAAGCGTCCTGCAGCGGGGCGGGGCTAATTCAGAGTGTGGTTTTACAGCGTTGCTTTTTTCCGGAACAGTCCGGAAAACGCTTTCGAAGACCTCATGACACTGGAGGACATTTGTCTCCTGACGTTAGTTTAAACTTCTCATAAACCTGCGTTACAATGTTCTTTACCTGCCCTTGTCTGGTCCAAGGTTGGACTTCACTACTGATTTTTATTCTGTCCCCCAGTATCAGTTGGGTAATCTGAGCTGGGGGCCCCATCTTTAGTCTGGAGCTGGAACCAGAGAGTCTGTTCACTGGCAGAACCTTGTCTCTTCCCTCCCGACACGTTGTCATGTCTTTCGTGTGTGTGCTTGTGTACTATGCGCATGTTTGTTTGGTAGATGTGTACTACTCGTTGGCAGTTGTTTGTTTTTGCTCCTAATATGAGCGCTTAGAGTTCCACCTCCCGGGTCTATTTACCTTTCTCGGGGTGTGTGCTTGTGTGCGTACACACTGCTGTCAGCCAAACTTACCAGAGGCCTGATTCAGCAAACAGACAGCTATTCAGAGCACCCGGTCCACCTCAGAACAGCCTCTATGGCCTCCACCTTCCAGAGCCTTCTACCAGGGTAGTTATGGTGATGGAGAGCTAAAAGCTTGCGGTATCTCTGCTCTCCAGTTCAGGTGACCTCTCCTCACTCTCACTTCGGCCTCTGTCCTGACCCACCACAGTAGGCTAAAGGCCTATAGAGGACTATTGAGGCCTGCAAAGGGTGATTAAGGGCCACAACATTCTACAACCATGTGCTATTGAAGGCTTGTAAGTTACAGGGGTCAAGGAGGTTTTTTTCAACTGGCACACAGCACTGTTTCACTGTTTCATGTAATGAAAAACTGTCAAAGGACATCGATCAAGTGTGCAAGGCAGAAAAGGGTGCCAAAATTCTCTGGAAACGGTGCCATGTAGCCTAGTTTGGAGTTGGTGTGTGTGTCTCTGTGACGTTGTCTGTCAATTTGCCCTGACAGGAATTCAGGGCTCAATCATCACTAGTTTTTGATCAGCATACAGGGTATTCCCAGGAATAGTACCAGTATTAGCTGTAGGATCAGTGTGTGTAGCTCTCCTGTGCCCCCCCCCCCCCCCCCGCCTCCTCCTCCTTTTACCAGTCTGTTTTATTTCTCAGGAACACAATATCTCTTTTAACCTGTCACTTATTATGGGCAGACCCCCACCAGTTATGATGACGCATTCACGACACGCGTCTTTCCTTTTTGTGTTGTTCTCCTCCGTCTTTTTCTCCGTCTCCTCTTCCAGATGCAGTATTCTGGTCCCTGTCCCTGTCCCCACCCCGCACCCCCCACCCCCCACCCCCCAAACCCCTGTTATGTTTTCATAGTTCGTAGTCTACACACCAGTCCACTGGAACCTAGATTGGCGCAGCAGCACATGTTCGCAATAAATCAGGTCTCGACAACCAGCCGGTCGCCGAGCAGACTACGATGATGTCACTCACTCCGCACCAGGAAGTGTGAGAACGGAAGTTTTAGAACCCAGGACCGTGTCCTTAACTCTCCTGAAAGGAATCAGCTGTCTGTCTGCTCTGACTGTTATGGGACTGGAGCGGGGGGGGGGGGGGAGCGGGGGGCCTGTGTAGCACTAGAGTGGATTTGCAGGAACGCAAATCCTGCCATTGTAGGAGCACAATCCCACCCTGAACAATCCTCTCACGCACGCACACAGACACTCACCCACTGTGGTAAACATTTACGGCATGCCACAACACATGTGCGGAGGGTCGGTCAGATGTTGTTGTTTACTGGAGCCGGCCCCAGCCTTCGTGTCTCTCATAGGCGGGAGGGTGGCACCAGCCCAGCCCAGCCCTGCTCGCTATGAGGAGCCACTGCCAGTAATGTCTCGGTAAATGATGGCCAAGGCCATTTTTTAAGGCTTCGTTTCCTTCAGGTTTACAAGATCGTTTTGCTGGCCTCCTGTGACAGTCATATAGCAGGCTGCAGAAGAGCTGGGGGGGAGGGGGGTGGGGTGGAGGTATGGACTGGGCAATAGATTGGTAGCTTTTAGAGGCAGAACCCTTTACTACTTTCCCTACAGAACCAAGGGAAAGCAGGGAAGGTTGTGGAAGGCGGCTTCTTCTTCTGACTCTGCAGCCGCCCCGCCTAAGCTCTGCTCTGACGAGATTTGGTTACGGAAATGCACGCGCGCACACCTGCAGAGAGCTGCCAAGGGACCTGTGCTGTAGGGCTAAGCAGCTTGTAGGGATCCAACCTTGAAAGAGGATGATGGAACCAGACCAGGAGAGATAAAGAAAGTCTGTGTTCACGTGTGTGTGTCATTAAAAGCCATTGCAATACACACATACATGCAAACACACACACACAGAGCTGGGCCAGGCCCAGCACCTCCTACTAATTGCTGGCCTTTCTATCTGCAGCGGTGATTAAATCCAATCAAACGTAGCGGCTCAGGCGGGCAGGACCAATCAGGCGCTGAGCCAAGTGTTATGTAAGGAAGCTGTGGGGTCGACAGTGGATGGGATCATCGCTGCTGTGAGGGGAGGAGGGGCAGCTTGGTTACTAGGCAGTAATCCCAGCCCTTCCATGATGCCCAGGCAGGATTTAGGAGACAGGTAGCTTATTCAACCATGGGTTTATATAATCTGTATACCGCTCTCTCTCGCTCTCTCTCTCTCTCTCTCTCTCTCTCTCTCTCTCTCTCTCTCTCTCTCTCTCTCTCTCTCTCTCTCTCTCCCCCCCTCTATATCCATGCGTCTCTCTGTCCCTCTCACTCATACTTCCTCACCCTGTCGTTCTCTCCCAATGAATCAGTAAGCTCGTCAGCTAAGGTGTGTGCGTGCGTGCATTTGTGTGTGTGTGTGTGTGTGTGTGCAAGGCTGAGCTGTAAGTTTGTGTGTGTGTGTGTGTGTGTGTGTGTGTGTGTGAGACCCTGTCCTCGTTGAGTTGCTGCCCCGCCGGCCAGTGTCATCTCCCATCCTGCGCGCTCTGCAAGCTCTCGCCTCACACATGGATACACGCATGCTGGGTTCCTAGTCTGAAGCCAGGCATGCACTCTACGATAACACACACGCAAGCACACTTTTATCCACGTACACACACCTGAGAAGAGAGGGTGGGGAGGAGGTTTACAGAGGAGAGGTGGGTGGGGTGGGGGTTGAGAGGAGAGAGGGGGGAGGAAGGATAAGGAGAGTTTGGATAGAAAGTGGAGGGGATGGATGGAGTTGGAGGGAAGGAAATAAGCTGTGTGGAACAGCCTTGATTTGGACAGCTGTCGATACCTGACATGACGCTTCCATTCGCAGTCCTCACACCCAGCTCTGTTCATGACGCTTTGCTGCTGCTAGTCTGGGAATCTGTTCAGCAGGCTCACACTGTCCTTATGGACAGATGAAAATGTGTGTTTTGCTTATCCCTTTCACAAACACAATTCTAGTCTATTAGCTGCAGGATCAGTGTGTGTGTGTGTGTGTGTGTGTTATGGTGCTTCAATGTAAAGTAGCTGGCTCTACACATGACTGAAATCTCCTTCTACATCAGTGGCCTATTAGAGAGTGGTTGACTGTAAATGATGCCTGCTTCTCTATGGCTATAGGCTGGAATACACACACACACAAAAACACTCTATATATTTAGAAGATGCAGCGTCAAGAAAAATCTTAGAGAGAGAAGGAAGGAGTGATTGAAAGGGAGAGGAGGAGGGTGAGTATCCGCTTTGCCGGCGTGCCTGTGTGTGTGTGTGTACTGTATAAGCGTGTGTGTGTGTGCGTACGACTGCGCATGCGCTAGTACCTGGCACTCTGCTTCGACACTGCAGACAGCTCCCTTTCAGTCTGTACCACCTCTCCTTACTGTCCTCTAGTTCTCTCTCTCCCTCACCTCCTCCCTCTCTTGCCGTCTCTGGTGCAGCAGTGCTCGCCCGCCCGCTCGCTCGCTCCTAGCTGCTCCGTATGTCCAGGGTTTCACCATGCTGCCGGATTTAACCAGCGGGAGAAATTACACCAAGGTGAGCCTTACTAAGACTGGGGGAGGGATGAGAAGGAGGAGTAGAGGAGGAGGAGGTTGTAGGAGGTGAAAAGGAGGCTCGGGTCAAGGGAGAAGAGGAAAAGAGGGAGGGGGAGTGGGTTAGTAGACCAGGGATCGGGTTAAGGGATCAAGACAGGGGGGTAAGGGGACCAGGAGAGAGAGTGAGAGTACCAGGGAGGGGGGGAGAGTGCTAAAGAGTTAGCTGAGAGGGCGGAGGGCGTCCTTCTGCATGTCAGAGCTACCAAAGGAGCGGAGAGCCATTTGTCTTAAGCACAATGGAAGGGCTTGCTGTTGGGATGCAGTATTATGTGAAACTGCTTCAGAGATAATCTGTGTGACAAAGGGATGTGTGTTGTTCTGTATCTGGGCCGATTTACACGCACGGGCTAATGAGACATCACAAGCAACTCAGTACTACAGCACATTAATCAACGTGTGTGTGTGAAATTGACCAGTTATTGGGTGGATGGTGAACTCGCACAGTCCCAGTCCCCATGTTCTGGGTAGGAAAGCTGTCCTCTCCCAAGCGTGGTCTGGTACTGCTGAGGCTGCAGGAATGGTTTCTTGTCTTTATCATGCAAGTCTTGTCTGTGCTCAGCGCACATTAGTCTCACTCTGCCAGCTAACAGCCTGGATCCCTTCCCCTCTGCTCTGGGAAGCTTCTGGAAGGTTTATACACTAGTGTTATGTTTCATCTCAGTTGTAGTCTAGGTCAAACGACGTCATCCGATTCACCTTTCTTTTTTGCGCGGGGGGGGGAGGTCGGGGGGATACATCTACCTATTATTCATAATGTCACAATGTATACTCCTTTTTATCTTTAGCTTTGTCTCCCCTTCTCTCTCTCTCCCACACACCCACTTTCAACCTTCACCAGTCCAGCCTGTGATGTAGAGAGTTAGTGGTACTGAACAATGCAAGACTACGCCCTAGAATCTCCTGTCGTCAAACACACATACATGCACACACACACATGTACAGGCACACACGTACAGGCTTTACAGGGGTTTGAGGTTAGGTTACTAAATCGTAGTAGAGTTCAGCTCTTAGTGTTCCAGTAGTTCACCAGTATCACATCTATGGTTATTGAATCTCCCTCAGCCGCGCCCAGCCCCCCAGTCTGAGGTCCATCATCTCTTACACCATCCCTGGATGGCAATGGAGCCTTTATTGGCTCATTAAAGAGCCTAAGTGAACGGCTTGTCAAAGGAGAGCGTCCACACATCGACGTCAGGCCTGGGTTACTATTGATCACTATACTGTGCGTGTGCGTTTGTGTGTTTGTGAGCACGTGCCAGAACCATAGCTAACAGTTGGGTTCCAGAGAGAGTGGATTTGGAGACTGGAAACGCCATACGGTGTACTGGCATGCAGCCGTAGCTGTGACACAACCTTTCTCCCTGGTCACACACACACTCACACGCACGGTGGTGGTTTCAATGACAGCTGCTTGTGTCATGGGAATGCATGTTTGGTGGTGTGTAGCTGTGCTGTGGCCATCCTCTCTGTGAGTCCACAGGGTTCGGGGACTACAGCCCTACACGGTCGTATCCGACTACGATACAGGATTGTGAAGGTGAAGAGAACTTGATTTGGTGGATTCAATGTCATCTGTAGCTTGTTGGGCTTGTCTGTCCCTGTCTCAGCCTAAAGGCCCCACAGATCTCTCAGTTCTCCTCCCCTGAGTCCCAGCATGAGGCAGTCTCGTCTCCTGATGAGCAGGGCGATCGCGGCTCTGTAGCCAGGCTTCGCACTACGACCACCCAGGGAGCTGCAGGGAGAGGGAGGAGGAAAGCTACTCTTCATCCTCTCCCCCCCCCCCCCAACCCCCCCTCCTCCCAGGGGCAGCCTTAATGGGTGCTGGCCCATGCCCACCTGGGATGGACCCACAGGCCCCAGCTGACATCAGTTGCTGTTGGCTGGTGCCTGGGGGGGGTGGGCGGGGCTGGTATGGTGGGGGTGGGGGGGCTCGTTTAGGGGGTTTGGAGTAAGCCACCTCCAGCTGGTCAGGGAAATGAATTAGCATGCTGGAATGCTGCTAATATCCTGTACTTGATTCTGGCTGGGGCTGCAAGCTCATCTCAGAAGTCTTCTCCTCCCACCCCCCATACCCCCCCCCCCTCCTCCGCCCTCCCCCCTCCTCCTCCCCCCCACCTCCTCCTCCTCTCTTCCTCCTCTCCATGCCTGTAATGATGGAGTATGCAGCCTGGGCCGGCCAGCAGGGTAATGAATGATGTAGGCTGCTGTCCTCTGCTCCATTTCGGTCTCAAGGACGCTGGGCAGATCACAGATCAGATTTACTGGAGTGCTTTCTGATGAGGTGAGCATCCAGGGAGATGCTGTACGTAAATTCAGATGGCCACGGATCTACATCACGGTTCACACCTACCAGCCTTGTTTATCACTCTGTGGATGGCTCTGATGGTGTGTGTGTGTGTGTGTGTGTGTGTGCATGTGTGCACTAGCAGGAGAGACACACAAGTGCTGTTGCTCTCAGAGGTCATTGAAAGTGACTAATCACCCGGTTGATTCTCCCAGCAGGGCAGCTGAAGTTTTACCTTTCTCAGCTCCCCCTCCTCCTTGTGCTGCACCATGCCTGACACACGCTGCCACTCTCTTTCATCTCCCCACAGCGTCAGGAAACGCCTCGCAATCCCCCCCTCCCTCTTACTTCCTGACATGCGGGATGTTTGGGTGGTCCTGTCCAAAGGCCCGCCCAGGGGACTCAGCGAGGCTCGGAGGCGGGGCGTCGATCCCGGGACTGCGGTGGTTTGTGTAGCTGGAGGTCGCAGGTTAGACGACTGTGTGGTTCCACCCCCGGCACACGCACACCCTTTATTTACTGTAGCCGCTAAGAGAGGACGACCGGGAACGTTTCAACCTCGTTGTTCCTTCCTTGTTCCTTTTTCACCCACAAGCTCACGTTTACGAGGAGCCATTGCAGCTCCATTGATTCTGATACACACATGGAATTACAATGAACCTACATCCACACACACAGTGACACGCCCACAGTGACACACACACACAGTGGCAGACACACACAGTGACACACACACACAGTGGCAGACACACACAGTGACACACACAGTGACACACACACACAGTGACACGCCCACAGTGACACACACACACAGTGGTAGACACACACAGTGACACACACACACACAGTGACACACACACACAGTGACACACACACAGTGACACACACACACAGTGGCAGACACACAGGGACACACACATACAGGGACAGACACACACACAGTGACACACACACAGAGACACACACACAGGGACAGACACACACAGTGACACACACACACACACAGTGACACACACACACAGCGACACACACAGCGACACACACACAGTGACACACACACACAGTGACACACTCGCCACATGTCGTCTTCCCCAGTGTGGAGCTGCCCGTGTGTCCTGCCGGACCATCTGTTGTTGTACGGCCGAGCGGTAGACGAGCTCAGCAGAGATGCTTCCTGTCTGACGCCATCTGACGCACAACCCTGTGTGTGACTGCGTGCGTGTGTGTGTCGAACCTTATTGTACCATTTTTTTTCTGAATCCCATTGGCATTCCTGCGTGACTACAAAGACAGCAGGGCTTGTTTGAGGAGGAATGTTCTAGAATCTGTTGAGCTCCGAGCCTCAGTCCACTGGAATGGCCCTGACAGTTCTGACTTCAGTAAGTCTCTGGTTCAGTCCTGAGGCAGCCATGAGATGCAGCTCGCTGTAATGCTGGACCCACTGCGCTGTAGAGAATGTGAGGACCTCGAGGCTGTGCGTCTATTAAGCCCTCTCTCCTCTATGTACCGTCACCTGGATCTTATCTCTTGTGGGGGGCAGTAGGTATGGAATGTGTGTAGCTGAGAGGGTGTGAAGTGTTCCCATGTCCAGACAGCAGTGGTGGTGTGTTGATGAAAGCAGCCTTCGGTCTAACATGGCTTCTGCTGCCATGAAAGCTTCTTAATCCTACCGGGGGATTCGGTGTTTAGCGTTTGCGAGCGCATTCGTGTGTCTTCCTGTCCTGTGTGTGTCGATGTAGGGAGACGTTCAGTCTTCCCTCCCCCTGTGTGTGTGTGTGTGTGACAGCCCCCCCAGTCATTTGTACCCTGATAGGTGAGGTGTTACCGCAGCACCTGTCACCTGACTTGCCCGTTTGACAAGGTGTCGTGTCATCTCTCGTGCCCCGCAACAACGCGCGACAGTCGATGTCACCCGGTGTTGTTTCACATCCTGCGTTCCTCGCCTTCCGTCCCAGCCAGGGACGGGGTGAGGGCGTTGAGCCGTGACACACAACAGTGAACGGATCCCTGGTAGACGGGGGTGGGGGGGAGAACACTCCTGTTCTCTGCTGTTTCCGTGTGAGGCAGCCAGAGCTTAGCTGAGGAGTAGCCGACTTGGGATTATCTGTGTTGGGTAGAGAAGAACTGGGGAGAGGCCAGACAAACTAACTCCAGCCTGCAGCTTTGTGCTTCTTCCTCTGTGATACTGCTTCGGTAGTATTAAAGTACCAGCCATACTGACTTTAGACTGACTTCAGGACAGACTTTAGTCTGGGTCCTGTTTTTTTTCCACTGGAAACATTCCCCCTGTACATGAGTAATCCGTGTCACGGTAGCCTGGAGTGGATCTGCTCCAGGACTTGTCTTATCAGTGTTTGCCCTTCCCCTCCCTCCCCTCCCCTGGACTGGTCTCTGTCAGGCTGCTGCTTGTCTGAAGACACAAAATGGAGGCTTCTATCCCAGCAGGCAGGCAGGCAGCGTCAGAGCCACACCAGCCGGTCGTGTGACGACCTCATCTAGTCCTGCACCTCAAGGTGTTGACGGGGCCCACAACAGGATGGGTTCAGGGTTATTAACTCAACGCACCATGAGCATGTGCGTCTGTGTCTTAGCGCTTCTGGATGCGTGTGTGTGTGCGTACTGTGTATTTTAGCCCCCAGTTTGTGTGTCGCGTCATGACAGATTCTGTCTTTGCGTTTCTCACCGATAAAGTGTCTTGCTGACAAGGATCCACGGCTTATGTGTGATTAGTGATGCTAACTCCCGTGTGTGTGTGTGTCCCGCAGGCGGCAGCTCTACAGAGAGTGACGGGCTCTTCGAGGGGGACTACGGCGTGCCTCCGCTCCCGGTAACGGAGGGCATGCAGCACATCCGCATCATGGAGGGCGTGTCTCGCTCTCTGCCCTCCTCGCCACTCCTCTCCCACCAAGCCATCAACATGAGACTGCAGCCCACCAAGAGAATGCCAGGTACCAAAGCCCCTCACTCTCCTCTCTGATACCGAGTTTAGACCAAGGGATCCGAACAGCATCAGAATCGCCTTTGGGGAAAGCGGTTAGGCTTGAATGAAGTGCTCCGCTGAGGGAGAGTCCCTCTTCTGTTTCTTTGAGCCTAGACGCCGTCTATGGGCAATTCTTAACCGCTGGTCCTAGGTCAGATCGGACCGTCTGAGCTTGGAGATGACACGATCCAGTTGACTGTTCTCAGATCTGCCCTCCGGCGGAGGAGCCCTGTGCAAACTGAACAGCAGCCAGTCGAGCAGGACTCGCATGTTGACACAGTGCGTTCCCATGGGCGCACCTCCTACAGCAGCTTTGGTGCTGCAGATAAGAGCGTTCCTCTGGGCTGCTTCGGTGGCTCGCTAAGGGACACCTCTGCTTAAGAGGGTCCCTCTCACAGGACCGGAGATATGGGAGCTGTGAGAGTCTGTCCCCCCCGCAGGCATGGTGTCAGCATGGAGCCAGCCTGGAGATACCTCCCCCCCCCCCCCCCCCCCTTTCCCTGTGGACGCTTCATTAGGGCCTTCTGAAGGCACCCCACAGGGAGGGAAGATGGGTACTAGACCCCCCTCACTGGGTGTCAGTATATCAACTACACACACGCACATTTGAATGTGAGGTAATTGAACACCACAAGCCAGTGAGAGGAGGTGAGAGAGATATGAGGTGTGTTAGTTTGTGTGGTGTCGTTATGGAAAGAGCGTTCAAGGGTTGTCAAAAGTATGTGTGTGTGTGTGTGTGCATAAGCGTGAGGCATCCATGTTAAAGGCTTTCCAGCGTGAGGCAATTTGGTGTGTTAGAGTGGGACAGAGCGTGGTGTGTGTAGGTGTTTGGTCATGTGTATGAGGGAGATAACTTATAATCACTCACACCTCCCTATCTACAGCTAGCCTAGCTGAGCTTGGGATTTAGCTTGCATGCGAAGGGTAGGGATTGCGTTTATCTGTAGTTTAATGCACCAACTTTACCTTCCAAAAGTGTCACTTTTCCCAGCAGCTTTAGAGAACGTACACTTGGGTGAATGACTAGACTGAGGGGGGCAGATGCTCTTCAGGAGAAGCTGGCTGGTTCCGTCAGTAGGCTGGGCATGAACACAGATAGGTCCCAGTGCTGGCCACCAGGGGGCGATGACTTGGACTCTTCTGTTCACAAAGGTCCTTTTCTTTGTCCTCCCTTCTTCACAGTACGGACTAAAGTTGTGACAGTTGGTGTTTTTTCACGAGTTTATGTTGAGGTGATACTGTCACAGTGCTGTCACACAGTGCGCGCGAAGGTCAGACAGACATGCGGAGGGATGTGTGACAGGTTTGTGGATGTGTTCCGTGGCCTCAGAATACAGGCTTTGACATCCTGTCTGTGTGTCTTGTTTATCTGTATCTGGCAATATCTCTGTCTCTCTGTCGGTTTTTTTCCTCTCCTGCTTCTCTCCTTCTGATCTCGTCTGCCAATCTTTCTCAGTATCCCCCTCTCTCTCTCTCTCTCTCTCTCTCTCTCTCTCTCTCTCTCTCTCTCTCTTGCTCACTCACTTTCTTATATATGTGTGTGTGTGTGTGTGTGTGTGTGTGTGTGTGTGTGTGTGTGTGTGTGTGTGTGTGTGTGTGTGTGTGTGTGTGTGTGTGTGTGTGTGTGTGTGACATCACATGAACAACACAGTTACACTAGAAACTCAGTTCTGGGCAACAATTTATTTAAGTTTGCGTTTACAATGTAACTACGTAGGAACACCTACCATAACGTTAAGTATGTTATTGCTAGGTGTGTTATTGTTACCTGGGACAGGTGTAATGGATGTTTCAAAGGTTTGTTAGTCGTAGTAGTTGTGTAACCTTAGTGTAAATCTTTGCCCAGTTATGTCTTCGACAGTTTCTATTGTGTGTAGAACGTGACGGAGAGCTTTGGTCGTTGTGTTTGACTCACTGCTGCCCTGGTTCCACATTCCACATGGTCTCATTCTGGGTGATGACAACTGATAGAGGACTCGGTTTAGCATTGTTCAGCATTGCACCACTTGATAAATCTCTGTTTAGTTAGCCCATAAACATGCTTGCTTAACGGCAAAGCTTTATCACACATGGCATTCGTTTCTCCCAGCTAAGACTTTGTGTTGAACATACACATTCCTATATATAGTATGTACTGTGCATTGGGATAGTTGTGAAATATTCCTGTCACTCCTGGGATGGTTACTTCATGAATCAACTCATAACAGTGTCGGGGGTTGGTACCGGGCAATATTGTAGTTTATGTTGTGTTTCATGTCCCACCTCACTAACCACATATACACGCACAAACGCATTCATGAGGCCAACAATGCGAAGGCAGCTTGCTCCCTAGGCTGGAAGGTGACCTCTGACCCCTGACAGATGAAGATGACCTCATGACATAAATCACACTGCCTGTCTGCGGCCTTGTCTCACATCTGACACACACCCGCGCGCACGCACACACACACAATCACACTATGTGATTGATGTGTCTGGCTAATATCATTTGTTCACCTTTGGAATGATCGCCCCCTGACGTGGAATACACTGAGTCAGGAGAATGGAGTCAACCAATATGTTTGTTGGCCAAACTTCAGGTTGGGCTGGGAGGGCCCTCTCCCCTTGTAGGAGGAGAGGGAGATGGGAAAGACAGCGTAGCCACATTAGTGCCGTTAGCGTCTAGGCTAATCCAATAGGGTCTTGAGCAGCGGTAGTGCTGGTGATTCAATAAGGATCCAGGCTGCAGTCAATAGGCCTGACCTGCAGACAGCCTGAGTGCTGCTGTTACACACACACACACACACAGACACACACAGAAAGGACACATACGCTTACACTCAAACGCCACTGCTCGAGCACACACCAATCCAGGCATGCGTACACAGACACACACACGTGTACCTGCACTAGAGATAAAGTCTCACTAGGCCTTCTAAGATAACACCGGGAATGATAAGGAGAGAGGAAGAGAGAAAAGTGTAACCAGATTAAAAACCAAGCTGATGTTAACGACCTTCGCTCCCCCGATCTCTCCACCTCCACCATCCTTTTACACCATTGGCTGATCGCATCAGCATCCCCATACCTCTAATTACTGCAGCTTATACTTTCCAGTCCGCACACACACACACACACAAACACACAGCCACTGTCACCTGAGTTGCCATAACAACAGAAGGACTGCTTATCCTGTGTTTGTCAGCTCTGGTCTGACGGCAGCGAACCGCCTTCACTCTAACATTCAGTATACCACCAGTTCCTTGCCGTGTGTTTGCGTCTATAGATGAAATCCCTTGAACGGTTGTGCTTCTTGTTTTTTCTGTACCTCTATACTGTATACTCTGTTGTTGGAGAGCCGTGAGCCCGTGCACCATCTGTCTCTGGAGATATAGGGATGCCACGAGGCCCAGAGGAGCTCCCACCTTGGTCTTCCTCCTCCATCCTCCCTCCATCACGAGCTGAGGATTCTGGGAGGCGTCATGTGATCGCACTACCTCCCGTCTTCCTCTCTCCATCCCTTACTTAGTCAGCGCCCTGGCTCTCTCTCTCTCTCTCTCTCCCGCTCTCTCAGCAGTCATTAGGGAGATGTTGTGGCTATAGAGAGGGGGAGGAGAGAGAGGGGGAGGAGAGAGAGGGGAGGAAATGATCAGTTCTCAGAATGGTTTTCAGTGGAAACATGTTGGATCAGATCCTGTAGCCTCTCTCGTCTTCCCTGCGTACAGAACAACACAGCAGGCTGGTTTGGATCAGATCTCCGCTCGTCTTCACCGGAGGAAGGGTTGCTACAACGGTTGGGATGCTGTTCTTCTTTTTACCTCTCCTCCTCTTTCTCTCTTGCTGTCTCTCTCGCTCTATCTAGCGATCTATCAATCTCGCTTCAGACTTTTTATACATCTCAAATGTTTATGTATTTTTTTGTGAACTTGGTTCTTATAACTTTCAATTGAAATGTGCGAGGGTTAAATTGTTTATATTTGTGCCGTTTTTATAACATGATTAGAGACTGGGTGCTGTATTTTCAGGCTGCTCTGTGTCGTGAGTGTGTGTGTGTATGTGTGTGTGTGTGCGTTACAGAAGTGTTGGCACGTAAGTAATGGACAGCTGTGTGTGGGTCGCTGTGACATGATGTTCTGTGTGGGAAGGTGCCCTGTGGTTTCGTCCCTCACTAGCCAATCACCAGCCAGGGATACATCAACCAATGAACAGTGAAGAGAGCCAACACTTAAGCTGCAGGTGTGTTTCCTTGGGAAATCCCCCAGAGAAAGGGAGAGCCAATCAGAAGTCCACGTGGGTGATCATGTCAACTTTGGGACACACTCTCCTATGTGGCTGGGTTGCCACGGAAACCATTTACATAACAGAATACCAGCGTAGGAAGTGATGCTCAGGGAAATGGGCATCTGTCATAGCACACACATACACACACACACACACTCCAAATCAGCATGTGATTCCTCTAATCCTTTGCTGTAAGTCAACAGGAGAGGATGGAACCTGCTGTTGTATGGGAGGGCCTGGTTCTCAGCTGCCACTCTGTCTGAGTATATGGCCCTCTACCAAGCTCTGTGGTGTGGGTTAATAGAAGGGCTTCATTGTCCCCTACAGGCCTGTTTCATACCACCTGCCATAGCCACTGGAGTGGCTCTATAATGGGACCAACCAGTCTTGTTACCTCTGGTCAAAAACGACTCCTGTAAGTCACCCTTGATAAGCATGGCAGGTAATTACATAATACCCAGCTTCCCTGGGCCTGGGAGTGAGGCTGGGCTGGGAGTAAGGCTAGGCCAGGAGTGAGGTTTGGCCTGGGCTAGGCTAGGCTAGGCTTGACCCTGTTGGTCAGGCGGCAGCCTGATGGATGACCTTGTTGAGGAGCACCATGACAGAGAGGCCCTGCCCTGCCTTCCCTGCCCCCCGCTCTACCTTAATGACTGGCTAATGGAGTGTGAAGGGCCTGGGTGCTGCTGCATCAGGGCTAGAGGTCACTTAGGTGGGTGTGGGAGAGAAGGATAGCTTAGATGTGTGTGCTTCATGCCTAAACTGCTTGTC
Organism: Neosalanx taihuensis; assembly: GCA_030340665.1. Taxonomy (NCBI): domain Eukaryota; kingdom Metazoa; phylum Chordata; class Actinopteri; order Osmeriformes; family Salangidae; genus Neosalanx; species Neosalanx taihuensis. The sequence goes on from CM059298.1 coordinate 6,931,022, forward strand.
ATGATTGATCAGCCCAAGACTCCTAATGCTGGGATATGATATGGATTTTTTCAAAGCAAGTGCGCGCACACACCCACCCACACACACACACACACACACCCAACTGGCTCACAACTCTTCTGTGCGGGCTGCAGTTCTGCTGACATATTTCTGATTATGCAATCTGGTTAGTGGGATTAGTGAATCTATCATGGTGACAGAGGGTCACTCCTTCACAGTCGACTAACAGTAAAAGTGCCTCTGTTGGAAAATGTCATATCTGACATCTGCTTTCTTCTTCAGCACTTGAATAAACACTGAACAGCTTAATTCCCTACCGCTCGCATTCCCTTCTGCGTATTTCTACATTAATATGCAGGCGGTGTTGTCCTCCATGCAGAGACGGTGCTGATACTTTGACATCCGATGGCTCGGCCCGTTTTAAGCAGCGCAGCTTTGTTACTGCAGCTTTCTAGGAACAGCCTCGTACTGGAAGGCTTGTTAACTTCCTGCTCCAGCTCTCTGAACATTGCACCACTGGGTTTTACAGCAACGTGGGCGTTTTACAGCACCGCATGCTACACCAGTTGCCTTTTTATGTTTATTTATTTATTTATTTTTATAGTCGTTCGTGACCAGAGTCTAAATCTTAGATGGTCGAGTCATCGCGATGACATCTGGCCCTGCCTTCCACAGAGCTGGATGTCCTGCCTCCACAAGCAGAGAGTTCAGCGAGGGTTTAGGGGTTCCTCTGGAGGATCAACAGCCTGATGAAGATGATGAAGACAGAGCGACAGGAAGCGTTGCGTTGACCCGTCGCGCTAGCCGGCAGGTTTTCGCCGAGGGGACGGGACACGCATTTCGCATGTCGTCAACGTCGTGGAAGGAGACAGAGACGAGATCCGTGCCACTTTAAATTGGGTGGGAACAGGCCGCCGCGCAGCCTGAGATGGGAGGCGATGAGGACGCTGAACGATGGGGACCTCCGCTGAATTGGCCTTTTTTTTCCTCGCTGCCGAGGGGAAGTGTGAAGATGATGCCGGCCTGGCTTTGCTCCTTTCAACTTCCAGTTCGTTTTCTGAAGTCTTTCAGCTCCCCCAACTTCTCCCGGAGCTCCGCGTGTGAACTCCAGCTCAACTCTAGCGAGGGACCTCGAAACCGTTCCCCCCCACCACCCCCATCTTCCTTTGATGGCTTCAGAGGAGTGTGTCTGCTCCGAGCAGGACAGCTCCGTCCCAGATAAACCCATCTCCACTGCTTCTCTTTTGAACTTCTCTTTCCTCTCTTTCTCCCCCCCCCCCCTCCCACTCTCTCTCTTTCTCTCTCGGTTTCCATCTGTCTGTCAGATTTTTGTCTCTCTCCTGGTACCCCTTGTCTTGGTCTCCTGTTTTCTCTCTCTCTCCCTGTGTTCTCAGAAGTCCCTCCCAGTGGGGGTGAGCAGCATGCCCCCCCGCCCCGGCAGCATTGACAGCCCGTCACTCCCCGGCAGACAGGTAGAGAGGGGAGGCGTACTGCCCTGGAGCTGCTCTCAGCCCCCAGAGGGTTCACACAGCAACATACCAACGGCACCGCTGGAAGTTTGGAGACGACACAAGTTCGCGTCGGAGCCTCTTGTCTTCTTCCCCTGCAGCTCAGTCTCGTCTGTTCTGTTGTCTCGTTCTCCACAGCGATTCACATACCGTCAGTGAGCCCCCCCCCCACAAAGGGAGTTGGGGTCCTAAAATAGCCGATCTGGGAAATGTAGGTGTGGCTGTGTCGTTCTGGCCTGTTTTCGTCGCGTGTGTCTTTCTTTCCTCTGTCGTGTGAGTTTCTTTTCCTGAGGCGGAGAGTGTTTCTCCTCCTGGGCCATGGCTGCTGTGACTCGGAAATAGTCTCCCCACAGGCCAGACGGGGAGTGTGGAGCTCAGCTCTCCAACCCCCCCCCCCCTTTCACCTCTCCCTAAGACCAGGCTGGCCTGCCCTCCCCGTTCGCTGGCCGAGTTCTCCGTCTCACAGCTGGCTGGGCGCTCCAGAGTGGCTGGAGGATGGGATGCAAGCTGTGTCAGGCCAGAGCCAGGGGCAGTAACAGGACAACACACACCGACACAGAGGACTTTTGGAAGCGTTTAGCTGGATTTCCCAATTGCCGAATCTCAGCATCGCCACATCATGAGGGGCAAACAAAGGCCCCAGAGTGCTTGGAAGGTTTGGCTGGATCTACGTTCCCCAGTCAGCGATTCAGACATGTCTTACTGTGGATTCCTTCTGTTCCCAAACCCACAATTCATGGAATGCATTCAGCTTTCACCACCATAGGCTGTCGCAAACATTTCACTTAACAAATTTTATGTGTCCCAATTATTCCTTTTGTGTTGTCTTTTCCGCCCTTCAGCTGAGAAACTCTGCTACTCTTTTTTTTAGTTTATGTTGTCTATGCCCTTAGCTGGCTTTATCTCAGCCACAGACACTTGTGTTTATACTCAAGGGCTCAACAATGGAGCATTTGCTCTCACTAGTTTATTGGGTTGTATAATTGAAACTTTTCTGCACTTATTTTTGGGTAACTTTTTAGGATATTAGGATATGCGTTTGTGCATGTGTGACACCGTCTGACGGCAGATAAAGAGCTTTAAGACAACCAACAGCAGGTATGGTGTTTGGTTACATAAACAAGATCACTGACCACACTGGGAAACGCAGACAAAGACAGTGAGATGGATCCGCAACAACAGCCTGGCGCTCTGAGAGAAAAAAACGGAAACGTAAGCTACTTTGACCTTCTGAACAAACGCACGCACACGCACCAACACCCCTCCTCACTCTTCAGACAAGCCTCAGGAGACGTGGGAGGGGTCAGAGGGCGATGACCCCTGCCCCCCCCCGTTTGACCATCCCTGTGTCTGGGACCCAACAACAGTGTAACCCGACCCCCCAACCCTGTTCTCCCCAACACCACCCCCCCCCCCACCCCCCCACCCCCCCCCCCCCCCATCTGGGCTGACACACTCCCCATAAGCATTACCATCTGTTCTCTAGTCTTCCGTCTTCTCCCCACTCTCTCATTCTTATTTTGTCAGTGGTTACCTCTCTGTGTGGCTTCTTGCCTATTCTCTCTCTCTCTCTCTCTGTGGCTATGTAACGGTGCATATGTTTCCTTGTGGAAGGAACCATTTTTGGAGGGGGGCTTCCTCCCAACTTGACCTCCCTGTGCTCCATCTTGCTTGCACCAATGATTCTGACCTGGATATGCGCTGTTCCGGTAAGACTGGCCTCTCGGTCAGCCCAGTTTTGTTTTGACAGAGTGAACGCGTGCGTGCGTGTGTGTGTGTCTGCGTGTGTGTGTGTCTGTCTGCGTGTGTGCGTCACGCCCCCTTACTTTTTAACAGCATCATTTCATCCAGAAACTCTGCAATGTTGAGGTCGCTCAGTGAGTTTGGTGGTTTCTGGCAGGCTTGAGCAGCCCCCCCCTGCTCCGCCACGCTTGGACTCCGTGTCTTCAGACTGGCGTATGGTTTCTGTTGAAGAAACCAGTGGTTGCCTTGAAGCCCTGCGGAACAACCTAACCGCTGGCCCAGGCCTCGCCTCTCCGCTCCCGTCTCCTCGCCCCCCCCCCCCCACCCCTCCTCCTCCTCCGTCCCTCCGTCCCCGCTCCGAGAGAGGAAAAAGAACCAGGAAGACGCTCCCTGTTCATTTTCCATGTGATCACTGGATGGGAGCAGACTGTCTCCAGACACTGCTCCAGTGTTCTCCTCTGCCAGTCTCTCCCCTGGCTCTCTCTGACCCCCAGCCCCAGACGCAGGACTCGGCCGCACCTATCATGGACTGTGGGGCGTCCATGATCCCGGCATGTGCTCGGCCCGGAGCGAGGAGGACGTGGCGGCAGCCGAGGTTTGGCCCACGACCCGGAGAGAACGGTTGTGGTGGCGGCGCTGTGGCGAGGCGAGCTGGCCGCGTTTCCTCGGTACTGCGGAGATCGCTATTGGATGTATGCTGCTTGTGTCGCCACGCTACCTTAGATCCCTGTCCTGGTTGTCCTGACAGCACAGGAGAGAGGGGGGAACCGGTGAGAGGAGGAGGAGGAGGTGAGGATGAAGGGAAGAGGAGGCGAAAAGATGGGAGAGGAGATGAAAGAGCGTGACGTGGTTGTGGGGAGAAAACCTCCTGCGTCTCCTTCTGTACATACGATGTCTGCCAGATTGTCTGTGCTGCGGATCAGGTTTGAATGTCAGTCCGCCTGTTTGCCGTATAACCTCCGAGTGAGTTGGGGTGGGGGGAGGGAGAGAACTGTAAGAGACTGTAGTGTTTTTTTGAGGACAGGAGGTGAAGGGTAAAAGGCCACCCTTCCCCCCTCTACCCTTCCCCTCCTGTCCTCCAAACAACACTACAGTCTCTTACAGTTCTCATAGTCAGGTAGCATTGTCTGTCACCCACAGGTCACGCTGTGTGTCCTGGAGAGACTGGGAGAGAGACAAGAGAGAGGGAAGGGGAGGGAGAAAAATAGAGGCAGAGAGACCTTGACTGGAGATGACTGTTGAGATGCACAAACGGAACAGTAGAGGTCCTTGAAGAGACAGGTAGCCTTGTGTAGAATCGAGAAACCGCGGGGTTGGATGTGAAATGTGACAGAGATAGAAACCAGCCCTGGTGCCTGGGTTGAAGGTCTTCTTCTGATCCTCCCATATGGACTAGCACCCTGTCATTCGTCTGAGCTCTGTGTCTCCGCTACAACACCGCTACACATAAACACTTGCACACACGCACGCGCATGCACTAAAGAATAGACACACACTCGCGTGGGTAAACGCATGGTCTCGGAACACACACGCACACACACTCTCAGTTAAACACACACCAGCCAGCCCTCAGAACCTTTGGAGCTGCTCTGCTTGGCCCTGCTAACTCAAACCAGCTTGCAGACTTATTTTCGGACATGTACTTTTAAGAGCTCAGCGCTAACGGGAATTTGTGATTGCGCCCTGTGTTCTGTGAGTTCAGTCTGCCTGACTGTCTGTCTGATGAATTGGCTGGCTGACTGACTGACTAACTGTGTCTCTGACTGATGAACTGACGTATTGACTGACTGGCTAACTGGCCCAATCCATCAGAACCAGTCAGAGCTTGGCCTGATCCTCTGTGGGGTTCTGACAGTCCCTACTGGGCCTGTGGATTTCACACCTCTCGGTGTGTTAACTCTGCAGACGCTGAGGGTCTGCTGTGTGGTCCAGAGGGCGGAGCTAGCCAGGCTGAACCCGGAGGGCTAGGAAACCTTGCGTCAGACGCGCAGGAATGATGATGACATTTTTGGGGGGATTAAGCTTTCTGAACTGCATGAGTCAGTCAGTGTTGTGCCGCCACCGAGTCCCGGAAAAGAGACTGTGTGGGGGAAGGGGGCAGTGAAGGTGGCGGGGGGGGGGGGGGGGGTCATATTTCATTGCAGTGTCAGCTTCTTTCTGCATGTGGTTTGAAAAGGCTGTATGTCACTGCTGGTCTTGGCACTGGGAGACTCCATTCCTAAGGGCTTTGGTTTGCAAAATGGAGATTTGTACGAGGCTGTGAACACCAGTCTACTGGATTGCCCACTCTGGACCTGGATTGTTTACCAGGCTAACTGTCTGTGGTGAAATCTCTTCTCTTTGCCACCCATCCTGTGCATTCAGTGGGTACTGTCAGTCAAATGCCCTGCCAGCCAATAGGAACAACGGCTGGTGTTTTTACGAGACCTCTGTGTGCCGTGAGACAGTTGAAGTGAACGAGACCTGACACATCCCCCCCCCGCTGTGATAATGTTGTTTTCCCCCCTCTCCGCCTCTTGGTAAACAAACGTACAACACAACAGGAGTCTTTTACGGGAACTGTTCCCTGTTAAAACGGTGAAGCCTTCTAAGGGATGAGGGGGAGGGAGAGGGAGACAGAGAGGGGGGAGAGGAGCCACTCAGGGATTCGGTTTACGAGGGCTCCCCCCACCCCCGAGGCTTGTGACCTGGAGCCCAATGAGTTGAGCATGTGAGCTGTGGAGACGCTCCCAGCTCGGAGAGGAGCTGGTTTCTACAGGTGATGGAGGAACATGGCTCATACAGCTGTGTCGTGACCCAGTGAACACGCCTGTCTAGTCCGGCTGGACTCGAGGTTCTGACCTTCAGGTTGTTGCTTGAGTCTATTAGAGGAGCTCCGTCTGTCACTCACGTGCAAAACCTGGTTGTTGGTTTGATTCCCGCTGAGGCTGAACCCCATCGGCTCCTGGGTTATGAGCCACTGGATGTTTGTTTTGGCAGTAAGAGAGTCAGAGGTCAGGGGTCATTCAAACAAAAGATAACATGTGGGTTATAAATCAACCCACTTTCAGAATCCTCCCCTCCTCACCCCTTTTACCTCCTCACCTCTACACCTCCTCACCCCTTCACCTTCTTACCCTTTATGTTCTCATCCTAACCGCAGCTCCTCACCCTCCCCTTTCCAGAGTCTTCACCATCTTGCAGCTAGTCTGACCAGTGTGTGTGTGTGTGTGTGTGTGTGTGTGTGTGTGTGTGTGAGTCTTTGTGTGTGTACCCAGCATCTCTCTACGGTTGCACATCGTCAGTAGTCCTAAACTCGCCGTCACGCCGATATCCTCAGTCAGTATCCAGGTTTCCTCTGAGCTGAGGAATGTCTTAGTTTCTTGGTCTGAACCTTGCAACAGGCGCATCTGATCCAGAAAATTCTGCCGCCATGTGCCGTGCAGAGAGCTCTGCTGTGTTTAATGGTGATCCAGCCGTAATTACAGCCTGTCAGCCCTGACAGAGAGCCTGCTGGAGCAGTACAGACAAAGAGCACACGACCGCCAGAGAGGGAAGGGGCGGGGGGGGGGGGGGGGAGTGTATGAGAGAGAGAGAGAGAGAGAGACAGAGAGAGAGAGAGAGAGATATACTGAGAAAGATTGGCAGATGAGATGGAGATGAGAGAGGGAAATGGGTATGAAATGGAACGAAAGAAGGGAGATGGGGGGGGCAGTGGGGGGGGCAGTGGGGGGGGGGGCAGTGACAAAAAGTAGAAAGAGAGGTGGACGGAAACAACGAGCTGGTAGAAGACAGGAATGGAAAACAACTGGATGAAAAAAAAAGAGGGGGAACACAACCAGCCGCACATTCCATACTGCTCCGATAGTTACCATGACTACCATCTACACAGCATTGTTCCTGTTTCATCACCAACAGTGATATTCGGTAGAGAGAGAGAGAGAGAGCGAGAGAGAGAGCAAGAGAGAGAGCGAGAGAGAGGGTGGGGGGAGAAATCACCACAATACTACATCGCAGGTGGAAAATGTGTACAGTGCAGCCTTGTTCCCGTTGAAGGAGACTGGCGATAAAGTTTCAGGTCCTTTGTCTACTTTTTAGTGAGACACTCGACCATATGTTCACCCCTGAGATGTGGAAGAGAGCGATGCTGCCGTGCTGTGTGTTTTATCTTACTGGCTCAGAGTTGTACAGTTGGCATATCTGGGTCAGGGGAGAATACATGAATATGAAGATCAATCATCCTACATAGTAGGATTACAGGATTGCTGCTTGGAGCCTTGACATGTTCAGATCTCATGAAACATTTATCTTCTACTGTAAGACCATACACATCTAGCTTAGGTTGGAAACTCCGTGCTCAGCAACAACGAGGGTGTGCTGTACGTACCTGTTATGTTTACACGTGGTGAAAACACAGGCACGGACGTCAAATTCAGCGGTGCTTGCCGAAGCATAACAGTACCGACCGTGGGGTTTCGGTGGAATCGGCAAGTTTGATAAATGGTGCATCAAGCGATCTGGCGAACCGCTTTTAGTGGAATGAGTGTCTGTGGTCTGTTGAGGTCGGATATTTTCAGTCCCCATCTCGGTGTGTGGTCAGTTATCATGAACGTTCACTGTTGAGGGGTTGCATAGCCGTCCCTGACCCGGGCCGGTGGTCCTATTCAGGTCTCTCACCACGCTACAGATTTATGGTGTGTGGTGGCAGAGGGGGCGTGACCGCAGGTCAACAGAACAGGGTTCCAGATGGCCACCCCTAGCTTTTATTGGTGTTCTTAACTTCCTGTGTCCAGCCCTCCAGGGACCACTTTACCTGTCTGTCTTTGACGGGGCAAGAAAATGGAGCTGATTATAGGCTACTTCATTGCTTGTCTCTCACTTGCTCCATCACTCTCTCTCTCACACTCTCTCTCACACTATTTCCCTTTCACACTCTCTCACTCTCTCTCACACTCTCACGTTCTCTCTCTCTCACACTCTCTCTCACTCTCTTTCCAGCCAGCTGGATGTCTCTCAGCCTCCTTTCCTCTCTTTCTGTCTCCCTTTCATCACATCTGCCGTCTTTGTGTGCCTCCAGGCTCATTTGGATGCTAAACAGTAGTCAGTAGTGACGAGGGGAGCAGACGCTGCTGTGTGGCAGCTCAGAGCCATCGAAACACCAAGGGATGACCAGGTTTCTGAGTGAGCTAGTCCAGCGCAGCTGCCTAACTCAGCCCCTGTGTTCAGCCTCTCCGGGGGCCAAGCGAGAGGTCAGTCTGCAGGTGAGCGGACACTGGGGCGGGTCTGCTGCCGCTCCCAGCCTGTCTGTGTTCTGGTTAAGGCGATGGCTCCGGCAGCAGTCCGATTAATCACAGGATTAGCCAGACTGTCCTCAGCATTCAGGGGGCTGACGCTCAAGAGGAAGCTGCTTTTTCCGACACGAGCCTGCTGAGAGGAGACGAGCCCTGTCCTCGGACGCTCTCCTCTCCTCACCCAGACACCGGTGAGCCGGCTCCTTTTCTCTGAGTTTTTTTGGTGTGTGTTTGGGGAAGGGGGGGGGGGGGGGGGGGGGGGGGGGGGGGGGGGGGGCTCCCTCAGGGTCCCAGAGCCTGTGAGCTACTCTTCCGTCAGCGTTTCCCCTCCTCGCCTCTTGCTCAGGACAGGCATTAGATATTAGATTAGCGCCCCCCCCTCCCGCCAGGACGCTGCCCCTGTCTGACGTCTCACCGCACGGCATTGTGGGATATCTGAATGATCAGTCGACAGGCTGGTGGTGAGGACTGTCAGGGCCAGACACTGACCCTCCCTAGGCCGCTTAGAGGAGTCCCTGGGGTGAGGTGTGGTCGTCGGACCTGTGGTGTTGTGTCCGGGTCGACGAGTGTATGGACAAGAGTCTGGAAGAGGAGTCTGAGGAAGATGCGTTGGGCCTGACTGTCCCTCAGTTTGAGATGGGGGTGGTGTTGTCGCCATAGAAAGTAATCCAGCTTTAATCTTTGTCGGTCCAGCCTTGCTATGTGACGTTGAGAGGCAGCCGGATGGTCTGAACTGACCTGAAACAACAACTTGACCTGACCCCAGGTTCGGCCCCTCACCAGTCATTCTGTTGACTTAAACATAGACCTAAACTGAACTTCCTTCTGTGTGCCCTCTTAGGTGAGGAGACTGTGGAGCTGGGGCCCCCTCCCTCTGTGGACGAGGCGGCCAACACCCTGATGACGCGACTCGGCTTCCTGCTCGGGGACAAGATGAATGAGGGCGTGCCTGGGGGTGCGCAGTACGGCATGGACGAACACGACCACAGCCAGGTAAAGACACGCACTAGCTATACCACTCTAACCCAGTCTAGTGCTAGCTATACCTCTCTAACCCAGTCTAGTGCTAGCTATACCTCTCTAACCCAGTCTAGTCCTACTATACCTCTCTAACCCAGTCTAGTCCTAGCTAAACCTCTCTATCCCAGTCTAATGCTAGCTACAGTCTAGTGCTAGCTATACCTCTCTAACCCAGTCTAGTGCTAGCTATACCTCTCTAACCCAGTCTAGTGCTAGCTATACCTCTCTAACCCAGTCTAGTGCTAGCTATACCTCTCTAACCCAGTCTAGTGCTAGCTATACCTCTCTATCCCAGTCTAGTACTAACTACACCTCTGACCCAGTCTAGAGACAGATCTAGCTTTGCAGCTTGCCATGCTGCGGTGCTCACCCAGCCCAACCCTGGTGTTTCAAGTCCCAGTTTAGCCTCCCGCCGCTCCCACACTGCCAGATGCTGCCTGGGGAGGCTAGGTGGGAAGGAACCTCCCTCTCATGTGGGATCCTGTACTTGGTCCTAACTATAGATCCACACTAGTTCCCCTTCGTCTGCAGGCCTGCTTCCTCCTCTGTGTCACCTCTAGCCTGATGCCCCTGGACTCTTCTCTTGCTTACAGTTATTCCAACTAATCGTCAACTAATCTGCCCATTTATTTTCAGATGACTAATGTGCAAAGTCAATCTGTTATCCAATTAACGCCACAGTCATGCATAATTGATTCACTGATTGGCTGGAATGAAATCGTGGGTACCCAGTGGTTTTCCGCTTCTCATCTGTGCTCCTCTCCTCCGACTTCCTGTTCTCTCTCCAATCCTCTCATTCTGTTTTTCTCCGTTCATTTCTATTTACTTTCCTCTCTCCTCTTCTTTCCTCTCTCCTCTGTCCTCTTCTCTCCTCTCTCCTCTCTTCTCCTCTTCTTTCCTCTCTCATCTCTTCTCCTCTTCTCTCCTCTCTCCTCTCTTCTCCTCTTCTTTCCTCTCTCATCTCTTCTCCTCTTCTTTTTTTCTCTCTTCTTTTCTCCTCTTCTTTCCTCTCCTCTCTTCTCCTCTCTCATCTCTTCTCCTCTTCTTTCCTCTCTCTTCTTTTCTCCTCTTCTTTCCTCTCCTCTCTTCTTCTCTTCTTTCCTCTCTCTTCTTCTCTCCTCTGTCCTCTCTTCTCCTCTTCTTTCCTCTCTCCTCTTGTCCTCTTTTTCCTCTCCTCTGTTCTCCTCTTCTTTCCTCTCTTCTCCTCTTCTCTACTCTCTTCTCTTCTTTCCTCTATTCTCCCCTTCTTTCCTCTCTCCTCTCTTCTCCTCTTCTTTCCTCCCTTCTCTCTCCTCCTCTGCTTTCCTGTCGTCTCCTCTTATGCTCTCCTCTTTTCTCCTTCCCTTTTCAGTTCCCTGCCCCCCTCCTCTGTTCTCCTCTTCTTACTCAACATAACTGGATATGCTAGCGGGGGAAGGAGAGAGCGAGGGCTCCCAACACATATTGATATTGTGCTGAATTAGAGTGCATTAAACAGCAGAAATGGCTCGCCTGAAAACTGTCTGAGTCATCAGAATGCATTTGGAAGAGATGACTCAACAGTAGAATAATGTGACAGACTAGGACTGTATCAATTTTACGGGGTTCGGGCCCAGTGGTGTGTGTGTGTGTGCGTGCGCGTGTGTGTGTCACACAGCTCTTACAGGATAAGAAGAAATTACTACTGCACACCGGGAAAAAAATACTGATGATTTCTCCAAATTGGAACCACAATTCATGAGCCCTTATTTCTTTGTTCCTGTCCCCCCCCCCACTCACTCCTCCTGCTGATTGAAGGTGATGGCGGTGACCCAAAGGATCAGCCCCTGCTCCAGCCTGGCCAGCAGCACCACCTCCCCCCCTGCAGGCAGCCCCTGCTCCACCCTGCCCCCTGGAGGGGGCTCTGGGAACCCCGGGGCCTACGGCTCCATCACCAGCCCCACCTCCACGCTGGAGAGCAGGGACAGCGGCATCATTGGTGAGGCCCGGCATGCACACTAACACACACTCAAACTCACACACACGGGTCGTGAGCTGCTGTGCTGAAGCATGCTGAACAGTGGCTGGTCAGCCATACAGACCGACACCCCACTGACTTTCTTCTCTCCTTCCCTCTCCCCCCGCCGTCCGTCCACCTCCAGCCACGCTGACCAGCTACTCGGAGAACGCGGATCGGAGCGGGAAGCACGGCGACGGCTCCCGCGGCAGCCTCAAGCTGTGGCAGAGCCACAAGTCCCCCGGCGGAGACTCCTTCCTGTACCGCGTGGACGAGAACATGGCCGCCTCCACCTACAGCCTCAACAAGATCCCCGAGAGGTCCCTGGACTCGGCCCGCTCCTCTCACTCCGCCCACTCCATCCCCCTCTACCTCATGCCCCGCCCCAACTCCGTAGCAGGTGAGTCCCAGCCGCAAGGTCTTCCCTTCCCCAGTCAAAGACCGTGTTTAAGTTTAGCGAATTAACGAGAATGACACCGTTTCTACTCCCGAAATACACTGTTAAAAGAAAGACAGAGATAGACAGAGACAGAGGTTAAAGAAACAGGGACTAGTGACCCTTGAGGAAAACACAGATTTTTATGCTGATATTTTAAAGTATTAGGACCTGGTGTGTCTTTTGACAGCCTGCTTGACTGCCTCCTGTGTCCCATAGAGCAGCCATGGTCCATGACAGGACAGTCCTTTACTGCAAGGCTGTAAAACACCCAGGTTCTAATAGACCTGCGCCTAGACACCAAGGCCTCTACACACACACACACACAAACACCAAGGTCCCTGTAAACCACACTAAATCTTAACACCGCCACCATTTTAGCTGCATTGCAGTGGAGGGGAGATTTGTGGAGGCAACATGAACCAGGATAGCAATTGGAGAAGGAGGTTTGAAAAAAGAAAATACCATTATCCTGGCCGTCCAAACGCTTTATCAGGGCCTGGTGCCACAATGAGCCAACACCAAACCTCTTTTTCCCCAGACTCTAAATGGCTGAATGTCTATAGTAAGTCATAAGTCTGTCAACACGCACAGAAACACACGCAGTCCTTTCCTGTCAGGAAGGAAGGAGGTGCATATTTAGTCCCTCCCTGTAGCACAAGGTTATCTCTGTCGCTCTGCCAAATTCTGCTCTGTGTATCTCCCACGCCCACAGTCATGAAGCTATACTCTTCCTCCTCCTCTTCCTCTCCTTTTACCTTGATGAACTGGGATTTCCAAGTCAACTTGCTAAACTCCCGGCGACAGGTTTGGTTCCACAGAGCTCTGTCAGCAGCGGAGACCATCACAGGCAGGAAGTGTGTTTAGTGTACCGTACAAAGTCACACGTTGACACAACTTCCCCCCTCTATAGTAAGGGGGGCCCACACACACACACACACACAGGAAAAACAGCGCAGTACAGTAGCTAGACACTTTCCTCTGTCCTCCGTCGAACTTTGATACCGGCTTCAGGCTCAGGTTGGGTTATACACGGTATGCGTCTCTCTTTGTGTTTTACACGTTCCACTGGGTTAGCCGGTCAGTACCTGGTTCTCGTGTGCGGGTTAAGGAGGCTGACCCTCCCTTCCCCTGTCGCTCACCTCCTCCCCCACCCCCCCCGCAGCCACCAGCTCCGCCCACCTGGAGGACCTGGCCTACTTGGATGAGCAGAGACACACCCCCCTGAGGACCTCCCTCAGGATGCCGCGACAGAACTCTGGGGCTGGACGCAACGCGCAGGACCTCCGAGGTAACTGTTGGTCGTCTGCGGGTGTTTGTGTAGCTGTGTGGGTGGGTGTAGTTGTGTGCGCGCTGATGCGTAGATGTGAGGTCTTCCGTGTCAGCATGCACATCCGTGACAGTAAGCGGGCTACAGATATGGCTCTGTTTTTCCTTAAAATTGAACCTGCTTCATATTTCTTGGCCATACATAGAATGCGTGGGATGGTGTTTGTGTTGGTATATTGGTGGTGTGTTATATACGCTGTGTGTCTATGTAATAGATATATGTAAATATATACATGATGTACATAAATCATGTTCGAGTTTTGAGCATCGCTTAAAGACACACACACACACACACACACACACACACAGACACACACAGACACACCCTCCCTGGGGTCCTGGTGCACCTTTATCCCGCCTCCCCTCTAGATCAATGTTATTGACTTTCCCTCCGCTCCTCCTCCTCCACCTCACCCCTCATCCCTCTGTCCTCCGCCGCCCTGCTCATCTGTCACAGCAGGGTCCCTGTCTCAGGCTACCATCGCTCATGGTCAAGGCTCTATCAGTAACACACACACACACACTCACACACACATACACACACACACAGTCTTCAGCTCTCGCCCTCTTTGTCTCCACCGGACACACCTTTTTCTTCCCGTCTTTCTCTCCATTCATCTGCCTTCTCTCTCTCTCTCTCTCTCTCTCTCTCTCTCTCTCTCTCTCTCTCTCTCTCTCGCTCTCTCTCTATGTTTTGCCTTGTGCCAGTCTAGCGTGCTTACAGCAGCACTTTCTGAAGACGCAGCAGGGATGAAGTTCATTCAGAGCAGATCTCCTTTCCTTCCCTTTCTCCCTCCCATCACAACACTACCACTGGGCTCATGTTGCAAGGACGGGCATTATCTTACACACATACACGGTCTCTCTCTCTTTCCCTCTTTCCCTCTCTCTCTCTCTCTCTCTCTCTCTCTTTCCCTCTCTCTCTCTCTCTTTCCCTCTCTTTTTCCCTCATTCCCTCTCTCTCTCTCTTTCCCTCTCTCTATCTCTCACATACTCTGTCATACTCACATGCTCACACACGCAAAATCACAGCCCTGCAGTGATGCTCTATGTAGGAATAGGGAGGAACACACCCTTTTATGCTCTCTGACAGATGAGCACACATTTGCTTTTCTTACCTCGGGGATGCTGTGTTGGCATAGCGTCACGATTGAGCGTTTATGATTGTCTGTCTTTCTGTGTGTTGAATGCACCATCCCTGTGTCGTATCCCGCTGAGGAGGTTTGGGTGCGGTCGTGCTAGCTGTCCACCATGCTCCCTCTCTGTCTCTCTCTCTCTCTCTCTCCCTCTCTTTCTCTCTCTCTCTCTCTCTCTTCCCCTTTACTCTGCTGAGCTGCGCCAAACCAGCCCCTCCTAACCCCCTCCTCTGTTTTTCTCCCCCCCCCCTCCTCCTCCTCCTTTCTCACGTCGGTCTCTCTCTTGCTTATCTCTGCCCATGTTTGCGCCTCTTGCTCCCCTTTGTATGTCTTTCTTTCTTTCTTCCTCTCCTCTCTCTGTCTCCTATCTCAGCTTCCGCTAACAGTCATGGCTGGCAGTCTAACTCACGTAAGTGCTGCTACTCTACCCCCCCCCCCCCACTTTTTTTTCTCTTGCTATTAAGGCATTGCTCTGCGTTTGTTAATGCCAGGTTATAATGGAGCTTCTCTCCAGCCCTGGGTTATCTAGAAAGGATCCACTTCTGCTCCCTATTGCTCTCCTGCTAATCCTTCAGTGTGTCTCTACTTAGCCAGCATTCCAAAATGCTACACATTTTGATAACCCTCCGATAACCTTTACAAGGGGAACACATTCTGGGTCTAATCAGACAGTTCGTTTGGCTATTTCATTTCACTCTTAGTATATTACCCCTCAGACAAATAACTGGGGTTCACCATGTGCTGTCAGTGTAGATGCACAGCACTCCCTTTGGGCGGAGAATTGACACTGCACCAAAATACCTGCGTTCGGGTGAAAACTGCGAACACCTCTGCTTCTCTCGCCTCATGTTAGGGACAGTGTAGTGAGTGTTTAAGGGTTTAACTGTTTTCTCTTCTCATGCTGCAGTGCGATTTGCTCCCTACCGACCACCTGACATAGCCCTGAAGCCCCTCCTCTTCGAGGTGCCAAGCTTGACCTCTGATTCGCTCTTCACCGGGAGGGAGTGGCTATTCCAGGAAGTAGATGCCCGTCTCCGTGGTGACGACCCAGCAGCCAATCGTGGGGTAGTGGTGGTTGGCAACGTGGGCTTCGGCAAGACAGCCATCATCTCGCGGCTGGTGGCACTCAGCTGCCATGGCAACCGCATGAGGCAGATTGCCTCGGACAGTCCCCATGCATCACCTAAGCGTAAGTTAGTGTGTGTGTGTGTGTGTGTGTGTGTGTACAGTCACTGGGACACAGACCCTCTGCATAATAACTCTCTGTCTAAAAATGTTTGTTTAGCTCATCCATTCCACCAGTGTAGCTGTTCTCATTCTAAACACACTATGTGTGTGTGTGTGTGTATGTGTGTGTGTGTGTAGATGGAGAGACGTTGCCCCTGAACCAGACCCAGCACTCCCATGGCACCCTGGGGGGCAGCTGCCCAGGAACCCCAGAGATGAGACGCCGCCAGGAGGAGGCCCTCAGGAGACTGGCATCCCAGGTGGTTGGCAGACTAGCTGGCAGGCTGGTTGGTTGGGTGGGTGGGCAGAAGCAGGATGTCTTGGAGGATGAGAAATGTGCAGTGTTTCGAACCCTGGTTCTGCAGCTTGGTCTTTAGCAGAGCATCCATGCTAGGTACACTCACTGGGTCATGAACTTTAGACGTGCGAGACATGCCAGACAGATGAGTATAATCCAAGCTGTTCTCTGTGTCTTTCTTTCTCTCTCTCTCTCTCTCTCTCTCTCTCTCTCTCTTTCTCTCTCTCTTGCTCTCTGTCTCTCTCTCTCTCTCTCTCTCTCTCTTGCTCTCTGTCTCTCTCTCTCTTCTACTCTTCTAGTCTTTCTTCCCCTCTCTGCTCTCATGTAATATTCATAAGCCAAGGGAGCTGTGTTCCAGTCTGGCCATTAGATCCCCTTAGCCCAATGCATTCTTAATAAGAGACGTATCCAGCAGTTGACCCCCCCCCCCTCCATTCAGACGTCCATTGACTCACCCAGAGTATCCCTACTTTCAGACGCGTCCAGACGCATACATCTCTTGATTTAGTGGCTGACCCCTGGAGTAGTGAGCTATGTATCAGGCTCTCTCCAGGAAGGAATATTCAGCTCCCTCAGGTACCCAGTATAGCAGAATAGACCTTGACTGTGTTGACGTATTCAAGACGGGTTTTCCTCATTCCAGCTCTGTAACTCGCCCTCTCACTTCCTCTCTGTCCGCAGTGTCTCGTGTGGTTGATAGGAGGAGAAAATGTCCATTTTTGTAATCATTAAGATGCGCAAATATGTATCCAGGGATACATCATAGATGTTTGGATTGTGCTAGTTGTGCTAGTCATCCTGTTGAGAGGATCTGTGGACCGGAAGGGAATGCTGGTCCTCATCCCCAGGGTCCTACTGCCAGTTAGATCACTCCTCACAGTGCTGGCACTCAGACACAGCGCTTCCATGAGTAGACACCTTCATTATATTCTCAGCATGCTGAGATAAAATATTGAGAAGCGCTTCATTAATTATTGAAGATATTTTGACTGTACCTGGACCACCCCTGTTGTTTAGCCCTTTCCTATCTGCGGTCCAGGACATGGGTTTGGGTACTCGTTAGTGAACATTACAGCTGGACTTGAAAACATCACGTCTTCGGTACGAACGACTCGCTTGGTTCAGTTTCCATGCAGTCCTCAATCCAAGCCACAGGCACGGCTAGACGCAGCCACGATGCGACAATACGGAGGCGCCTGGTTGTGACACGCCTTCTTCCCGTGTCTCTCTCTCTGTCGCCCCCAGGTGGTGGCCTACCACTACTGCCAGGCGGACAACGCCTACACCTGTCTGGTGCCGGAGTTCGTCCACAACGTGGCGGCCCTGCTGTGCCGGGCTCCCCAGCTCATGGCCTACCGGGAACAGCTGCTCAGGGAGCCGCACCTCCAGAGCACGCTCAGTCTGCGCTCCTGCGTGCAGGACCCTCTGGCGGCCTTCAGGAGGGGCGTCCTAGAGCCCCTGGACGCCCTGCACAGAGGTCAGTCTGCTGGAGGGCAGGGGTCAGGGGTCGCAGGGTCGCCGCCACCACCCAGAGGTCAAGGTTGATTGATGCTGTGTTTGTTGTCGTTTGAGTTGGTCGTCCAGGCAACCCTTACCATTCGGGAGCTCTGGTGTTCAACACTGTTTGATATCCACGTATCTGTTACAGAGAGGAAGATAGGCTGCGAGGAAGACTTGATTATCTTGATCGACGGGCTGAACGAAGCAGAGTTTCACAAGCCGGACTACGGTGATACCATCACTTCCTTCCTGTGTAAAACCATGGAGCGCTTCCCTCCCTGGCTGAAGCTGGTGGTCACGGTACGCACCTCGCTCCAGGTGGGCTACAGCACACACACAGTCTCTCTGTCACACACACATCATGAGAGACTGTAGGCAGCTTGTAGTTACTGTTGTGCTGTTCTCCTTACAGGACATCACCAACCGGCTGCCTTTCCACCACGTGTCTCTGGACAGGCTGGAGGAGAGTGATGCCATCGACCAGGACCTGCAGGTAGGTCTCACACTCACACACACACACACACATTCTCTTTAAAACTTTGTTCCTCTCTGGGATGTCCGCCACCCCCCCCCTCATCTCCCCCTCCCTCCCTGTCTCCAGGGTTACCTGCTCCAGCGTATCCAGGGGAGCGTCGAAATCCAGAGTAACGTGTCACTCAACGGTCGTCTAGACAACGCAGCCTTCGCCAAGCTGAGCGCCCACCTGAAGGCCCTGAGCCGAGGCTCGTACCTGTACCTGAAGCTCACGCTGGACCTCATTGAGAAGGGTTACCTGGTGCTGAAGAGCTCCAGCTTCAAGGTACACATCCACACCCTGACCGCAGGGAAGCTCACATTTCAGGCCTTCAGTGGATGCTTTTGTTTCCTTCAAGTGTCACATTCGTTTGCCATTTATAACAGGAACAGGTGCGGGTATATTGGAATTCAAAAGGTTATAATACTGTCAAAGGTCATCAACGGCGCTCTTTTGCTCTCCCTCCAATCCACTAGGTGGTGCCGGTGAGCCTGGCTGAGATTTACCTCCTCCAGCTCAACATGCGCTTTCCCACCCAGTCCTCCTTCGAACGCGCCCTGCCCCTGCTTAACGTGGCCGTGGCCTCCCTCCACCCCCTCACGGACGAGCAGGTCTACGGGGCGGTGAACGCCGGCGTCATCCGAGGCCCAGGCCTGGACTGGGAGGACTTCCAGCAGCGCGTGGAGCAGCTCTCGCCCTTCCTGATTCGCCGACGGGACGGGACGCGCATGTTCACGCACCCCTCCTTCCGAGAGTGGCTGATATGGAGGGAGGAAGGAGAGAAGACCAAGTTCCTGTGCGACCCCAGGAGCGGACACACCCTGCTGGCTTTCTGGTTCTCCAGGCAGGACGGGAAGCTGAACCGCCAGCAGACCATCGAGATGGGACATCATATCCTCAAAGCACACATCTTCAAGGTACTGCACCTTCAGCCCTGGCTGTCTGTTAGAGGTACTGGAGCAAGGTTGCTGGTGCAAAGAAAGGAAGTCTAAACATAATACCCCTAAAATTTCAAAAGACGTAACACCCAAAGTACCCAAAGAAGTACCAACATTTCATAATTTCATTGTTTTTATGAAGGATTGTGTTTATCATAATACTGACTGGTTTATCTAACTCTTAACCTCTTCTTCTCCCCTGTCCTCCCCCTAGGGCTTGAGCAAAAAAGTAGGGGTCTCCTCCTCTGTCCTGCAGGGGCTGTGGGTCTCCTATAGCACAGAGGGGCTGAGCACAGCGCTGGCCTCTCTCCGAAACCTCTACACACCCAACATCAAGGTACTGGACACACACTTGGACACTCTAGTGCTGCTTATCACAGCTACATGAAAAATACACACACACAGGAAACTTAAAGCTCAGAACTTAAGCCAATCCCTGCTGTCTGTTCTTCTTAGGTGAGCCGCCTGCTGATTCTGGGCGGGGCCAACGTGAACTACCGGTCGGAGGTGTTGAACAACGCCCCCGTGCTGTGTGTCCACGCCCACCTGGGCTACGTGGAGACGGCAGGCTTGCTGCTGGAGAACGGGGCGCACGTGGACGGCGAGTCCGACAGCGGGCTCACTGCCCTGGGATACGCCTCCGCCGCCGGGCACCTGGCCATCGTCACCACGCTCTGCTCACGCAAGGCCAAGGTCAGGCCTCATCACTGATGATTCGACAGCTCTAGATCAGCTGTGAGAGAGATTTGTCACGTTGCGTGTTTTCTGACTATCCTTCCTTTTGTGTGTGTGTGTGTGTGTGTAGGTGGACCATCTGGACAGAAACGGTCAGTGTGCGTTGGTTCACGCTGCGCTGAGGGGTCACCTGGAGGTGGTCAAGTTCCTGGTGCAGTGTGACTGGAACCCTGATGGCCAGCCGCCCGGAGCCTTCACCAAGAGCCACGCTGTCCAGCAGGCCCTGATCGCTGCTGCTAGCATGGGCTACACAGAGGTACGCACACACATCGACAATGACACGCAGGCTCAGATGCTAATGAGACTCAATTAGACTTTGTAACAAGGGGGTAGCAAAGAGTCAGAGTCAGAATGGGGTTTATTGGCTATGCAAGATTAACAAACATAGAATTCACTGTGGCAGAAATGAGCAAACATAGAACATATATGTGGCATACAAAGGTATTGTTCCTTATTCTTACACCTGTGCTGTGTGTGTTCTTGGTCCAGATTGCTTCCTACCTGTTGGACCTGCCAGAGAAGGACGAGGAGGAGGAGGAGAGAGCTCAGATCAACAGCTTTGACACCCTGTGGGGAGAGACCGGTAGGTTCTCCTGCCACACCACCATGACAAGCAGAACCACACCGTGGAACGTATTTCTCTGAAGCTTTAGTTATTGAAATCTGTTTGAAATGTCTGGTACTCTCTCACTCTTCCCCATCCCTTCTCAATCTGTCTCTCTCCACCCCCCGCACCCCCCCTGACCCTTTATCTCCAACCCCCCCCTTACCCAGCTCTGACAGCAGCAGCAGGCAGGGGGAAGCTGGATGTGTGCAGGCTGCTGCTGGAGCAAGGGGCAGCCGTGGGGCAGCCCAACCGCCGTGGCATCGTCCCCCTCTTCAGCGCTGTGCGCCAGGGACACTGGCAGGTGGGTACCAGGCAGCGGCTAACCCAACAGGCCAGCCCAGCAGGGCTGACCCAGCCTCACTACCTTCTCCCCACTTCTAGCTGCCCCTTCCAGCTACCCCTGAGGTCATTTCTGATCAAACACACCTGGAGGGGTGCAACTTTTGACCTGTCAACCCCCGTTGGTATTTCTGTCCGTCACAGATTGTGGACCTACTGCTGAGCCACGGGGCGGACGTGAACATGGCCGATAAGCAAGGCCGCACGCCGCTGATGATGGCGGCCTCTGAGGGACACCTGGGCACCGCAGAGTTCCTGCTGGCACAAGGTCAGAGGTCACCGCCAGGCCAATGTGCATTAACGGATTAGATCTTAGCGAACACTTGCTTGAACACTTGGCTGCCTTGACAACGTCACCTTTCCTTGCAGGTGCATCTATCGCGTTAATGGACAAGGAAGGCCTCACGGCATTGAGTTGGGCGTGTCTCAAAGGACACCTCCCATTGGTCCGGGCCCTGGTGGAGAGGGGCGCAGCCACGGCCCATGCCGACAAAAGCGGACGCACGCCCCTGGACCTCGCCTCCTTCTACGGAGACCCCGAGGTGGTGAGTCTCCAAAGTCACACTCACGCTCTCAGTTACCGGGTTACTGACCATACCTCAGAGAAGAGGAACGTCAAATCGAAACGTCCGAATCCAATTTCATGTAACTTTCCGTCGGAATTTCTTACTAGAAATGTCGCAGAAGGTTTTCATCAACACCCAGAGAATGTCGCCAACACTGACCCCCAGAACAGCAGCAGTCTCACACCTGCTTTTCTGTGTGCAGGTGCAGTTCCTGGTCGAGCACGGGGCCATGATCGAGCACGTGGACTACAGCGGGATGAGGCCCCTGGACCGGGCTGTGGGCTGCAGGAACACCTCGGTGGTGGTGGCCCTGCTCAAGAAGGGAGCCAAGATAGGTACGGACCCAAGCACCTGGGGCCGCCACGGTGGCTGGGGGTGGGGGGGTGGGGTTTAGTAGTCTAGCTTTGATGAGTTCATCAAACCAGTGGAGGAAAAGAAATGGTTTTACCTTCTAGGTCAGGGGTGGCCAACACTGGTCCTCAAGAGCCACAGTCCTGAAGGTTTTAGATGTTTTCCTGCTCCAGCACACCCGATTCTAATGACTGGGTCATTATCAAGCTCAATCGAAGCCTCATAATTAGAATCAGGTGTGTTGGAGCAGGGAAACATCTAAAACCTTCAGGACTGTGGCTCTCGAGGACCAGGATTGGCCACCCCTGTTCTAGGTAGATTCTCAGTTGTTTATTCTACTCTGGATGCTCTGGTAGATCCACTAGGTATAAGACACAGGGTTCTCTGTCAGTGTTTGAATACTCTTTTTACCTGGAGAGATGGTGGCTCTCGGTCTATGGAATGCTGAAATGGCTGGACAACCTGCTTCCTGAATCCCTCCTACTCTAAAGGTTTCTCCCAGTCAGAATGCACCCCCACCCCCCACCCCCTACCCCCCCGCCCTCTATGCTTACCATGGTGGCTGGCTCATAGTCCCCCCCCCGTCCCCCCCCTCCCCCTCCCTACACCTGCTACTACTGCCACTGCATCACTGCTGCTGCACTCCTTGGCTAACTCACTCCTCTAACTTCCAACAACCCACCTCTGCCTTCTCTTCTCCACGCCATTTTCCCCCCTGCTCCCTGTCTTTCTCTCTCTCACTCTGTCCCACCCACATACTAATGTACTCATCCTTTTACTTCTGGGGTTTTCCTATTGGTTGGTTCCATCCTTCCTTTCCTTACATCCTACCTTCATAAACCCCCCTGCTCTAACACGCCAATCAAACCCCGCACCTCCTGACTCCGCCTGCTTCACTAATCAGGATATCAGACGCTCCCCACTCGACCCGGAGGTAACAGCCACTTTACACCCCTCCCCTCGTTTCTCTTTTACTGTGCCTCGCTCTCGCCCTGCTTGTCAACCTGTCTCTCTCTCCTCTCACACAGTCTCTCTCTCTCTCTCTCTCTCCTCTCGCACACACTCTCTCCCTCTCTCTCTCTCCTCTCAAACACTGTCTCTCTCTCTCTCTCTCTCTCCTCACACACTTTCTCGCTCTCTCCTCTCGCACACACTCTCTCTCTTTCCCTCTCTTTCCCTCTCTCTCTCTCTCTCTCCCTCTCTCTCTCTCTCTCTCTCTCCTCTCACACACTGTCTCTCTCTCTCCTCACGCACTTTCTCTCTCCTCTCACACACTGTCTCTCTCTATCCTATCACACACTCTCTCATTCTTGACCTTTCTCACAAGCTAACTCATCTATTCTTATGTATCTTCCTCTGCCTCCCTTAATCTCTTTTTGTTTTACCTGTTCTTTTCTCTCTTTTTCACTCCCGTTTCCCTCCCTCCTCCCCCCTTCTCTGTTTCTAAATGTGGTCTGTGTTTTTTTCGTGTTTCAAGTTGAACATGATCCCAGTCGCCCAGTCTGAAATGGCTTCATCACATTCATCCCAGTCACCTTTGTGTGTGCGTGTGTGCGTGTGTGTGTGTGTGTCGGTGTCCGTTCTCATTCTCTACCTCCACTGGGGTCAAACTTATTCACTTCTGACCACTCCGGCTCTGGCATGACACCTGCTGGTGGGTGGGCAGCAGTGCATGCATCTGTGACCTGTGACGGCCCCCGCCAGCCCTCCCTCCCCCCCAGCACTGCAGCATGGCTTGTGTTCGTCTGCGTTCTCCCTTACTCAGCATGCGGATGACTAACGTACGGCTAACACACGGCTGTGTGTGGAACTAAACAGAAGTGAGGTTCCCCCCCCCCCCCCCCCCCCTCCACCCCCCTCCCAGACGTTTCCGTAAAAGCCCAACGGCGTGAGATGCAGCTCAGAAGACGTTCCCTCCGCCGCCAGCGCTAGGCTGATGACTGAAGTGTGATCGGGGCCGGTCACTGTGTTAGACCTGTCCAGATATCTCATTTCCTCCTGCTCATTGTTCCTCTCCTCTACGCCTGCCCCTCTACCTTCCCCCCGTCATCATCACCTCCTCCGCTCTTTCCTCGGGCCTCTCCCTGGCACCCATACTGCACCGTGTTGGCGGCAGGTCCGGCCACGTGGGCCATGGCCACCTCCAAGCCTGACATCATGATCGTCCTGCTCAGCAAGCTGATCGAGGAAGGTGACGGCTTCTATAAGGTCAGACCCCAGCTCTCTCCGCACCCTGAACCCCCAGATCCTTCCAGACTTCTAAATGGTCCTGCTAGATGGTCATAGAGAGATTTCAGCATTGGTCGGATTTGAAACCACAACACTTTAAAGCTAAAAGTGGCACAGTGTGGCGTACGCTCAGATGTGTAATGACCGTCTGTACTAACCTACCTTATATAATGTGTGTGTGTCTGTGTGTGTGCGTGTGCGTGTGTAGAAGGGGAAAGTGAAGGAGGCAGCCCAGAGGTACCAGTACGCCCTGAAGAAGTTCCCCAGAGAAGGCTTCAGCGAAGACCTCAAAACCTTCCGGGAACTCAAAGTCTCCCTGCTGCTCAACCTGTCACGCTGCCGCAGGAAAATGAACGTGAGTTACACACACACACATCCACACACAGACACAAATGGAACAAACACACACACACACTCACTTGATTGTGCACTAATTTCTGACCACTACGTCTAACACACTCCTCCTTACCGGTCACTCACTGTCATCAACACTACCAGCCAGGTGGACCACTGCCCCCTGCTGGACTTACAGACTCATCACAGCTAACAGCAGTTGATACATAGGCTTCATACATAACCTGCATCCTCCATCCTTCCTCTGGTTTGGTTCTGCTCTGTGTCTTCCGGTCCACGAGTTGGCACGGTACTAGTTCAGGCCCATCTTGGTGGTCTATGGTTAATGTTCACCCCTTGCAGAGAGACGGGGAACACAGGTTCTATGTATGTGTGTGTGTGTATGTGTGTATTTGTGTGTGTGCTTCATAGTTTACTACTGGCAATATACATTTCATGTGATTTTTTTTAAATGTAATGTTTGTTGTGTTCGTGGTGATTATGTGTATATGGTTTTAACAGTGTCAGCCATATATGGGTTGTGTATTTGCAAATGTCAGGATCCCATTTTGTCATCTGTATGTGATACAGACTCATGTTATTACACCTGTGAACTTCACATGCGTCTACTGTATGTGTGTTGAGTTACACTGTATAGTATTTCTTTTTGTGTATCTGCATATCATTCAGCTTTACATTAAAGGGGAAACCCTTATCTCTTCTATTCTGTCATCCTCAACTATTACTCATGTTTGACTCCTGAATGACTCATGTTTGACTCCTTTATGATTCATCTCATGGATGTGTGGCTCTGTGAATGACTGTCGGCCTGTTGTTGCTTGCAGGACTTTGGGATGGCTGAGGAGTTTGCTACCAGGGCGCTAGAGTTGAAATCCAAATCGTACGAGGCCTTTTACGCCAGAGCCCGCGCCAAGCGCAGCAGCAGGTAACCATAGCAATGGAGAGACAGGGGTGGCGTTGGCCTGGCGCGCAGGTGTGGGTGTGGGAGGGGCCTAATTGTAAGGATCCGATTGGCCTCTCCCGATGTCATTCAACCTCTGGACTTTTTGAGGGATTTCTACAATGGATTTGATTTGATGTTACTATGAGAGATCAATGTGGGGATCACCAGAGGACCCGACTGTGAGATCAGCTCTGTCACTGGTCTGTTGGCATCTCAATCACCACTCATCCACCACCAGCCATCTGTTTACACCTTGTGTCTCCATTTATGCCATGAATTCACCGCCGCTGATCGTGGCTGGCCATGTATGGATGTACTCATGTAGACGTTCAGGAAGGATAGCACCCCACGTCGATTCACGGAGCTCTGAGTTAAAGTTTCAGCTCTCGTTCATCAAGTTCACGTCAGTCACAGATCTAACAAGTATTTTCACCGGCTGCCTTCGCTACACCTCTCGACTCCTGTCATCTTTCCTTCTCTCTATTACACTATCATTTACATTCTCTAATACACTAACCCTATTCTCTGGTTAATAATGAACAAAAAAGTATCCTTTCTCCAAACCCTGTCCTCTTCTCACTCTCTGAAATCCTCCTTCTAATTTTCTCTCCTCCTCCCTCCTTCGCTTTCTCTCTGTGCCGACTCTTTTCTCTCTGAACTGCCCTGTCTCTCTGCTTCAATGCTGTGAAATCTTTGTCATTTTCTTGTTGTTGCTAGGTAATCTCTGCCTCACCCCCCATCCCTGTGTCTGTGTCTGTCTCCTCTGCCCCCCTCAGGCAGTTCCACGCAGCCCTGGAGGACCTGAGTGAAGCCGCCCGCCTCTGCCCCAACAACCGAGAGATCCAGCGCCTGCTGCAGAGGGTGGAGGAGGAGTGTCGCCAGGTGGAACAGGAGCTGGAACTGCCCCCCGACGACGCCCCGCCCCCTTCCCTCGAGCCCCGCCCCTGCCTGTCGGAGCTCGAGGCGGGGCAGGAGCTGTATGAGGAAGAGGAGGACTACATGGAGAGAGACATGGAGGCCCTGCCCCCCTCCAACCCCCTGCCTCGCTCCTCCCCGTCCCCCTCCGCCCTGCCTCTCTCTCACAGCCTGACGCCCTCCTCGGGACACCGCGACTCCCCTTACCACTCTGGAGGCCAGGCCTCCCTGGGACAGGCCTTCGAGTTCCGCCCCAGCCCCCCTGCTATGTCCTCCCCCACCCGCCAGGGGTACCAGTCCACCTCCCCGTCTCTCTCGCCCACTCACCAGAGCTCCCACTACCGTCCCAGCCCCCCCCATACCTCCCCAGCTCACCAGCCCTCCTCCTACCACTTCAGCCCCCCTCCCTCTCCGCTGCGTCGGGGGCCCCAGTACCGCGCCAGTCCCACCTCAGAGAGCTCCGGGGGGATGTATCGTCCCCAGTCCGCCTCCGCCCGCTACCAGTCGGAGCATCAGCACCCAAGCCGACCCAAGTCTCCTCTGTCCAAGATGTCCAGCCAGCGCTCCTTCCAGCTGCCCTCCCAGGGCCAGTTCCAGGACCAGGCCCACCCTCCCCAGCAGGGCCAGTGGCTGCAGCCTGCCAAGGCCCAGATCGTACGCACCAACCAGCCCAGCGCATCCGCCCACTCCAGCGCCGTGCTGGGCAGCTCTGCCTACTCCCAGATGGCTCACTCCATGTCGGCCCGCCTGCCCCCTGACCTGGCTGAGCTGGGGGAGGGGGTGTACCCAAGCCTGGGTGAAGGGTACCCCACCGCCCTGGATGGAAGGCCTTCTCTTCAGGTGCAGGCCAGTCTGAGTGCGGGGGCTCTCTACCAGCAGGTCGGGGGCCCCATGGAGGATGACCTCCCCCCTCATCAGAGGCCATCTTCAGCCTATCGGCCCGGGGTAGGAGCAGGTGGGCCGAGGTACGGCCAGACCCCCCAGATCAGCCGCAGTCAATCAGCAGCCTACTACCCCGTGTCGCCCCACGAGCTGGAGCTTGAGCTGGAGAGGCAGGCAGCGCTGGGCTCCCCTGAGAACCACCACGGCCTGCGCCGGCCCATCAGCTCCAACACCTCGGAGCCCAAGCCACACATGTCTACCCCCAGACCTCTTATCCACTCCCAGAGTGTGGGCCTGCGTTTCTCTCCCTCCAACAGCAGCCTCGTTGGGGGCTCAGCTGCTAATCTAGGCCCAGGCTTCCGGCCCTCTGCCTCGGCCCAGCAAATGGAGATCCCGCTGCAGCTGGCATACGAGAGCGTTGTCGGGGGTTACTGTGACGACCTCTCACCTGTGTCTCCCCCGGAGACGATGGACATGAGGGTCGTTGGCGGGACGTACCCTGGCGAGGCGCTGCGCTCAAGAAACACGCCCTTCATGGGGGTGATCGACAAGACGGCGCGGACGCACCAGTACGTCCCACAGCCGCCCGCCGCTGGCCGCTCCTGGGCCGTGTCTTCACTGGACACGGTGGTCACCAGCCCCGCCACGTCGCCTAGCAACATGGCCGCCTCACACGGTTACAACCAACCCTCCGGCCTCAGCCATATCGCCTACTACAACCGCACCAACAACGCCCACAACGGGCATCTCCTTGACGACGACTACTACCAACCACCGCCATCCAACGGGTCCCGCGAGGGTCGGTCCGATGGCATGGGCAGAGTGAGCCAGGCTCCGACGTACCCGGACGTGAAGGTGGCGCGCACACTGCCCGTGGCACAAGCCTACCAGGACACCGATTACAGACAGATGTCCAGGGAGAGGCAAGGCCCCACCTCCCCCATCAAACCAAAGAGACCCTTTGTAGAGTCCAACGTCTAGACAGGGACGAGTGAGGGGCACAGTAAGGGTTAATCAGATAGGGGGTGCTGTGACAGTCAACTGTAAAGATAGAGAGAGAGCTGACAAGAGAGGGGGGGGGGGACTGTCACTTGGAGGAAATCCAGGCCTGCTGACGTTCATTGATGAGTCATCCCTCAACAGACCGAAGAAAAATGAGAGGCTTGCTGACGTCGCTGCCACGGAGCGACAGTGCTGTGACAGGCATGACGATTCTACTGCTGTACATTCATAAAACATACAAACTACTACCCTCTCCTCCCCGAAGCTCTCTCTCTCCTTCCACCAAACTCAGCTTTTCACTTGAATGTTCCTCATGCACGGAACATTCAAAAACAGATGTTTTCTTTCTTGGAAGTAAAATGAACACAGTGACTCAGAAAGACTGAGAATATTTCTGCCTACGTGTTTTGTCGATATGAAAAAGGGAAGGACTTGGGAAAACAATTTTCATCTCAAGATATGTTACGTTTATAATCTGGGAGCCTCCAGTAACAGGCAGGACATGCTGCTTTCCCCAGCCTTAGACTGCTTGTCCTGGGGTAGTTTGAGGCCAGCCCAGAGCCTGTCTGGTTCATCCATGGAAGTCCAACTCTCTTAAGGCCTTCTACTCTAAAATGGCACAATAATGACAGACTGTACCTAGGAGGACATTGTCATCTGCTGTATCTGGGACTGCAACTGTCCTTAACATACTTGTACATAGGGAATAAAAATAATAATATTTATCATTTAAGTTATGTTTGTAAAATAACAACAAAAAAAAGAATATTTCTGTTGGACTGTATATTTTTTCGTTCTCCTTAGTATTTTCTAAGCTTTCCTCATGAAGTGACATGAAACCCCTTGAGGAACAGCCAAATCGCGTTCGGTTTTGCTTTGTTGTTTTATTCTTCATGGCTTAGCGGTGTTCACATCCACGCTGTAGTTCCTGAAGCTTCAGACAGGAGTGCTGACCTGCTTTAACTGGGGTCAGATCCTGACAGCCACGCACAGACAGACACGTGGCTCCGGGAACATATAAAACCTTTAAACACGTCTATCAAGGGACATCTGTGGAATGAAAGAGAGGTGCAACCTCAGCTTTGTGCGTGAGGGAAATTGGGGCGGGGGTGGGGGGGGGGGGGTGGTCGGATAGGGTTTGAATTTGACCCTATCACTTGCTAGTCAGTTATTTGTTTGAGTATTGACCTATTGAGAGATAAACATCATCATTTGAGGTTTGGTCTGAGGATACACTTCCTTTACACAGTGCCTTTTTCCATGCCTATCTGAGTAGGATAATGCTGTCAAAGGAAGTGATTAAATGTTTCTTTGGGACATTAATGACAGTTACACAGGGATGTGTATCTCTCTGTACTCCACATAGGTCACTTCATCCAGGTCAGGTCAACCTTACAAGGAAGCATACAGACACTGTCTGATGGCAGTCCAACCCCAGTCAGGCACTTAATGAGCTATGAAAAACAGACTCTTCTCAGTCTGATCACACAAACCACTAACATCTATGTCCCATCTATTGTCCCTCATCTATTTTTTTCTTCAGTCTTTCCATTTTCTTTCTCTCGCTGTAATATTTCGCCTTTGAAAATCAGTGACGTTCTGACGTTTGTTTTCAAGCCAATGCATTCTTATTTATTTATATTGTTGATATATTTTTGGCGAGAGCCCGTCTTTGCTTGAGGGCATTTCATCTGTATTCTCTCAGCTCTCATTGGCTCATCCTTATACACAAAGATGGACACAAGAAAGTTGAAAGAGACTAATGTATACCGGCGAAACCCTCCGGTCATTTCTCCATTAAGATACTTTACAGAATAAGCCTGTCGCTTGGACGCACCTTCTGCCAATATCCAAGGCCTATCCATTGATTGAGCCTGATTCCTGGAGTAGAAGGAGCTCCTAGTCAGCTCCCTCCTCTGACAAATGAACATAAGGAGGGAAGGAGGCACAAAATAGCGTTTATTTTCAAAATCCTTTTTTATAGAGTTGACTGTAAATGACTGTACATGTTGTGTTGATTTCAAATGCATGGTTGTTCTGTCTCTCATGCTCCTATGAACATGTAGTACAATAATGTAACACGTGTTTGTACAGCAGGTCAACAAAATGGATCCTGGGTAATCAGTATTGAAAAGGCAGATTAGAGGAAGGGATACTGATGGAAAATGTTTTTTTTTGGCAAATAATCTCTTTTGCAGTTTTCTTTGGTTACTGTACAGTTTTCTGGGGCTTGCTGAGCTGAATTCTCTGTACATTGTTCGTATATGTGAGTTGTGAAGTTTTAAACCAGAAGGTCATAAAAACATGAATGCGTTTTCCTTTTTTCCCCCTTTTTTGAAACCCAGTTAAACGATTGTAAACTGTACAATCCTCTGTATGTATGAGAACATTATGTACTTATTTAAAAATGGTTACCACTTCAAAGAAAAGAAAGATGACAACGTTGTACGACTCATTGTCTCGCCATTCTTAGTCCTAGCATGTTTCTCATACGTGAGTACAACTTCAGTATAAACCTGGGATTCACACTAACACAAAGATAAGTCAAGTCCAATGTCAGTGTAATAATTGAGGCATGCCACTTTAATAATGATATGACATTAAGCAAGACAATGGACATCCATCGGTTCCTCAGGCCGTATTTTAAGACAAGATAAGGAGGCATCTGAGCAGACAATTAAACCAGCAGGACAAAATTAATTAAACCTTAATTCATAACAGTATCGACAACAGAACTACATCTTCATACACGGTTAATAATATCTCTTTCATTTTGTTTCTGTAACGTATGACACAGACAGGTCTTTACAAAAGGTATGTCAATCACACATGAGACGATAGCTTAATGAAAAATACGTCAAAATACCAACTGACAAACAATGTCACCTTTCGAACCACAGTTCTATTTTAATCCATTTTGCTACAGAAACAGCAGTGAGCCTGCTTCACGTTTTAATCTAACATCAAACATTATGCAGATAAACTTAAAGCTAGAATGAATGTTTATCTGTAGAAACATAAGCTTCTCATTCCCCTGACAGATCTTCTTACAGTACCGTGGTAATTTATACCTGATTATCACTGGCTAAGCTACTGACAGGTCTCCAACACACCTCTCACTTCATGTTTTGAACTGTGAATGTGTTAACTCTATGAAATAGTGCAACGTGTAAATATTTGGTGGACCCAGTTTGGCTTGTATTTGGCACTGCCTTACCAAGACAAAGGCACACTTAAGCGCTCAGAAGTACTTTATAGCACTGTAAGGGAGAGAAACAGGAGATAATCCATTTAATTTCAGCGGTTTCGTCAAGATATTTGGGTTTATGGCACTTGTGTGATCATTCAAATGGTTACCACATTTAAGTCAGTTGTGTAAATCTACGGACACTAGGAGGCATATGTGAGCCATCTACGTTCAGCAAAGGAAATTGGTCCCCCACCTACAACCTTTCAAAGGATCACATTTTCAGGTTACAAACAAGGGCAGTCCATTTTCAGGGGGGGGGGGGGAGAACGGAAGGAGAGGAGCTTCACTAAGGAGAGTTGGGGCTCCCCCCCTCTGTCAGGGTCTTAAAGTGCACTGACAAGGCCTCCTCCTCAGGGTGGGGGGGTCGTCTGAAGTCCTCCCGTGTCACCACGTAGCCCACCAGCACGCCAAAGCCCACCAGCAGTAGCCCCAGCACGTTGGCCAGGACTCCCTCGGAGTCAAACATGGAGTAGGTGTTCCTGGATGGACACACAGTTATGTCAACAAGCACACACGCCAAGCAACTGGTACACACAGCACACACGCCAAGCAACTGGTACATTTAAATCGGTTTTATTATTGTAGCTTGCTCATCATGTATAAACTATGGTAGACTGGTATACTTGTCAATGTATGTAATTCTTCATATGGTGCAAACGTTTCCCCTTCAATGTGATCAAGCGCATGACTAGACTGGATAACCTGAGTTGATAGAGTTCATAACCACCGTCATGGCACCGCTTCTGCGTGACTGCGGTTGTTATCCTTATCCTGGGTGTGCTTGAATTACTTTGAAGGATCGGTCCCAGTTGTGTCCGCAAAGAATCAATCCTAATGTCTAGACCAGGGGTGTCCAATCCTGGTCCTCGAGGGCCACTGTTCTGACGGTCTTAGATGTTTCCCTGCTCCAGCACACCTCCACAGAGCTTGATAATGACCCTTCATTAGAATCAGGTGTGCCAGAACAGGGAAACATCTAAAACCTTCAGGACAGCAGCCCTCGAGGACCAGGATTGGACACCCCTGATCTAGACAGCTACAGTCACTACTCACTGGATGCTGAAGAGCAGTTTCTCTGTGATGCCTAGCAGGCTGGTGCCCACAGACATGATCAGCAGCACCACTCCAAAGAAGGCGTGGAGAGGCAGGTAGCAGCTCCTCAGCCGGGCCGACGCCCCAGGGAACAGGAAAAAGGCCAGGCCCATCACCCACTAGAGGGATGGGGGGGGGGGGGGAGAGACGCAACGGATATGTGACGAGAGAGAGGTTTGGAAAGTCATTTTGTCAGAAGACATGGAAAGAGAGAAGAGAAGTATCTAAACGAATATACGAAGCTAGTTGATTCATTTGTCTTTCTTTTTTTAATGTGCGTGTGTGTGTTTCTACCTGAATACAGAATAAGACGAAGGTAGCCATGCCACACCAGCTATGGAGGGAGTACATGTTTGAGATCTTGGCTGTATTGTGAAAGTCAAACACTGCCACCATACCTAGAGAGAGGGAGAGCGTGAGCAAAAATGAATAAAAAGATTAACAGAGGCATCAACGGTCAGGACTATAGTATGAAGAAGCCCATTCAAAACAGCCCATCCTTATCTATACCATTGTGTTACAAAATGTTCCCAGTTTCCTTAACCTGTGGGAAACACACACATACACTGGTCTTACCCACTATACTGATGACAAGTGCAAGGAGGTGGATGACCCCATGGAGAATCTTGACATTGCGTTTACTCTCATTCCTGAACACCCTGTACACTAGGATTGCTGTAGAGAGAAAATATATTGTATTTCAGATTTTAACCATACCAGTCATACATTGTCATATATTTCATGACAAGGCCATTTTTTTCATTAAACATATGTAACTTGTATCTGTGCTTCTCAAGAGATGAAGTATGTTATTACAAAGTAACTATGCTGGTCAGGTCCTCTCAGAAGAGCAGTACAATTTCACAGTCATTAGACTCAGAAAAATGGGGAGATTAGAGGGCGGAGACACGGTCTTGTGACTAGTACAGTCTGAAAACACACGCACACACACACTCACACACATAACCAACTCAGTCTATGGTATGATTCTAGCTAAGAGATCAATCACAAAGGTCACACTACTAACATGAATAACACAACAAACAAGGCAGAAACTACAGGAACTTGTACAGAGGCAAGATGATGTTGTTTGATGATGTTATAGTATGTTAAAGAACTAAGACATAAGACAAACACACATACACACATTATAGAATAGTGTCACTACGAGTTAACAAGAACAGCCTGACTCTAAAGAGGGGAGTCAGGTGGCTGAGTGGTTAGGGCGTTGGACTAGTGATCAGAAGGTCTTCGGTTCCTGTCTAAGGTAACATAACATTATGTCCTTGGGCAAAGTCACTTCATCCTACTCTCCTCAGGCGGACTGTCCCTGTGCTGTAAGTTGCACATTAAATGTAAAAGTAAAGACGTCTCTGTCCATCCTTTGTCTCCACACACCTGCTCTGTCTCCAGGCTGTTTACAGCCCCATGAGGACAGCTCAGCCTCACACACTAATAGCTCTCCGCCCTTTACACTTAATGTCCTGATCTAATTTCCACAGCTGTGATTGGAATTGAAACGCTCCAATTGAAATGATTACCTTGGTAACACGTTAAGCAGGCTGCTTCAATTGGCAGCCGAGAGCGATGTTGGGGAAGTTGTAAATGGCTTTGTTCAAACTTTGGGTGTGACCATGCAGTGTATTCATTAGCAAAGTCTCTGAGTGATCAGTCAACACAGGGAAGACTTCACAATGTGGGAAATTTCAGTTACAGTTTCCTTTTTACATACACACACATAACCACACAGAAACATATAGACACAACCCAACATAGATGCACAAATAAAAGTCATTGATGATCCGGTTTAACAACATCAGATCTGTCTTTTTGAAACAGCCGGTGGGTCTGTGACTGGGTTTCTGTGCAGTGTTTGCCGAGCGTCTCACTAATCTAATAGTTCAGACAGAACCTCCAGGCTATAGCTAAAGCAGGAACACAGTGACTATCAGACAGCACAGCTTCCTTCAAAGGCTGATGATTGTTGCAGGGGAACAGTAAACAGCAAGAAAATCCTCTTCCTGATACAACAGAAAAATCTTAGAATGTATATATTTTTGTATGAGTAGCTCTCTGCTCTGGGTCTGCATGCTAGTACTAATGTGTTTGTGTGGCTGAAACTCACCATCCCCATAAAGGAAGACCAGGCCCAGAACCATGCAGAGGGGATGGACGTTAAACTCACGAGAGGATCCATCCCAGGCATAACCCCCTCGGTAGTGACCCATCCACACCCCTGTGATCACCACACAGGCCAGGCCTAGCACCTGGGACCCCCCCACATACCAGGGTAGGGTCCCCAGACCTCGCAGAGCATGCTGGGGGCTCTCCTCCATGGTCTGACGAGCAAAGAGGGACATGGAGAGTGAGAAGGGCTTGGAGAGAAGGAGAGAGAGGGGTTAGGGATGGGTTGTGCTTGAAGAGAGAGGGCAGAACCTCAGCAGCTGAGACGAGCAATGTGGTTGAAATGTGCCAGCAGAAGTATAGGTGAAATCACAAAAGCAGTTTATTATGCTATGATGCTATTTTTTAACTGTATCATTCACTATGCCTGAAAATGTTAAGCAGAATTTGTTGAAATCAACGAAGTCATTCCACAGGTAACGAAGGTAGAACGAGGTTTGCCAAGAGTATTTAGTAACAGCATTTAAGGGCTAATTCAATGAATTTGATGAGGCTTAATTATTTTCCCCCCAAAAAACATACTTCTCATTTATAATAAACATAAAACCATAGCAGCCTGTTTTTGTACTGTGTTCTCGCATCGTTCTTCAATGTTTAAAAAGTATAAAGCCAATGTTTCCTTCATTTGACAACGTAGGTGCATGACAAACAAGAATGAAGTCAACCGGCTTCTTATCTTGCCTCATCATGCTCATGTGACACTGCATGCTGCATAAGATCTCTTACG
Organism: Neosalanx taihuensis; assembly: GCA_030340665.1. NCBI lineage: Eukaryota > Metazoa > Chordata > Actinopteri > Osmeriformes > Salangidae > Neosalanx > Neosalanx taihuensis. The sequence goes on from CM059298.1 coordinate 6,966,092, forward strand.
AAAACTTGTCACGTTATATATAACTAGTACAGGCTACAATTTGCAGGATTTGTTAAGGCACTTTACAAAGTGCATGCAGTGTTGTGCTAAACCTTCTTTCTTAAAAGGTAAATTGTCTAACACCAGCCACTTGGTAAAGTTTCGCCGAACGAAGATCTGTATTTTTCAGAATGGGTCCAGGTTCATATGAGGTGAATCCACCATGATCACCTACCTTAGAGGTAAATCCTTTATAGCTTTCTGCCGACAAGTCCAAGAGACGAAATCCTTCTCAGTTCCGTCAATAATGTGTGTGTGTGTGTTTTGGATCCGATCCTGAATAAAGGTGAGTTACACTAACATATTGTACTAAGGAAACAGGAAAATTTTGATTTAAAACTGCCGAGAAGTAACAAATATATCTTTGATGGTCCTTCGGTGAATCGGTGGCGTCACATCTGAGAAAACACTTGCCTAGTAGCAGTCGTGACGCCAAACAACCGAGGCACAGCTGAAATGTGACAGATGAGTAAATTGATGCCACTCCTCTCCTTTCCTTCCCTCTCCATCAGTAACCATGTCAGTAACCCCAGCGGAGGGAGGAGCCCAGAGGCTCTTTCACAGAAAAGGATGACTAAACCTCTCAAACGGTACAAAGGTCTGTTACCTTGGCGACAGAAGATGCTCAGCCTCTGGGGATTTGACATGAAATAGACCCTCTCTATACCCGTCAACCATTCATAAGAGATTCATTGGATATGGTTAGTCAAATTAGATGCATAGATTAGATTAGATGCATTAGAGGTGCATACATTTCAATTGGTGTGTTTATGTAGTGTCTCTGATACAGCAATAGCTATGGCAGCTACAACTAAATTAGAGGGTGTATGTTGAATGTATTGTCTAATGACTACCTCAAGAAAGCGACAAAAATGTAATGGCTGAAGCAATATTCGTTTGCACTTTAAACTGATACAAGAAGTGGCATAGCAGGTTTATTTGCGCAAACCATTAAACAACATCAGAACAGAGGCCACAGTTATAAATAATGATCTAAAGTAACACTGGGGTGGATTAGGTTGGTACATAATTGTCACAAAATATGGGTAATTTGGTTTATAATGCACACATTGTCATTAACACATTTATATAAATTTGGTGGTCATGGTACTTTTAAAGGTATTGGATTGATGGTGACACCAGCAAATTCACTATTAGTCTGAAGCTAGAGGCAGAATGGGAAGCCCTGTAACATGTGGGAGTGTAACTTCTCCAGGAAAGTCCTGAAGAACCTGAGAGTATCATCTGTGGTTGTCAGAGCTCTAGGCCCGAGGATGAGGAGGTCTAGAACAACACAACTTGGTGTGTTGGTGACAACAACTTGGTGACAGTAGTCTGACGTAGGTGCAGTGCATGGCATTGGGCTGGTGAACAGAAGGTTATCAGTTTGATTCCCAGCTGTGGCAACATGACTTTGTTTCCTTGGGCAAATCACTTCACCCTACTTGCCTCAGGGGGAATGTCCCTGTACTTGCTGTAAGTCACTCTGGATAAGAGCATCTGCTAAGTGACTAAATGTAAATATAATATAAATATAAACAACAATACATGATAGTTCATAGACATTTATTTATAAAAATGTACTAATGTTTTACTGCAGGTTGATCCCCCCCCCCCAAAAAAAAAAAAATGTTTACTAACTTCTTCAACTAGCCAGCAGGTGGCAGTGTATACAATTCGAGTTATACGAGCCAAACGGATATGGTGACTTGGACTACTTTATCTCACGTGCTTCCTCTTTCCGCCTTCCTCTTTCCCTGCTGCCGCAATGTCTAAGAGAGGTATGAACGGAGCTATGAAATATCCACCTTCATCCTTTGCTTAAATCGTTTGTAGGACAATAAAGTTTCTAGCTTCGTTAATGTGAACCTTTATAGAAAATGTATTCGATCTTATTTAAGTCTTGTTGTTAACGGTAAAACATGATTTAGATGGATAAAGACAGACGCTCCTGGGTATGTCAGCCATGTTTGCTAAGTGCTGCTTGGCCCATTGCTAGGTAACTTGGAAGTAATTCGACCATGTCGTTCATGCATGCTTCTATTGTCATTCCGATATAAGGAGTTTAATTTAATGGGTATCTAATGTTTGTTGAAAAGAAAGCTAGCTGTCTTGGCTCCTGTTCCAAGGTAAATACGCGGTGTGGAGCTGGAGGGAGGCACGTTTTTCTCCTGCGAGCTTCTTGTGCAGCGGTGACGTGCATAGCTGCCACTTTGTCACTTTCATAGTGTACTTCTGTATGTTTTAGTAAATTGTTGGATGTTTTTGGTTTTGTGGAAGAATATCCATTGCTGCATTACTTGGCACTAGCTAATATTTAGCCATTCAAGCTTCATTCAAAAGGCACCGTGGCTAGTTTAGACGATTACTTCAATGTTTCGTTAAATCTCTCTGTCCGATATATTGAGGATCTGTGTCGAATAATTTGTGGGTCAGCTGGGTCGTAGGGAAATTGTTATCCCTCTAAAAAGCATTTATCTTGTCTAGTCAGTGGCGAGGTGAGTTGTCGAAGGAGGAGAAAGTGAATGCATCACTGTGGGTGAGATGGCAGTTTTATCACCTGTACTGACCAATCTCAATCAGTGATGGAACAAATGGAACTCGGGATTATCATAAGTTGATCTGCAGGCTCGTATGAAAGTACATAGCCCACAAGATCAGTCAAATGTTGGAAGTTTTGACTAACGGATTGTTTCTTTGCCAGGACGTGGTGGGTCATCCGGAGCGAAGTTCCGCATATCCCTGGGTCTCCCAGTGGGAGCGGTCATCAACTGCGCTGACAACACAGGTATGGAAACTCATGCAGATGGTGACTGTATAGCAGGGGGCAGTGTCCATGCTTGTGCTACAGAAGTAGCATTTCATGTTACCACTCATGGTTTTAGAGCTTCCTTATATTGTGTAGCAGTGGTGCTGTTAACTGATTTTTGTGCTGCTTGGGCCCAAATGGCCCCTTCTAAAAGCACTTTGTCCAGTCAGTGGCTGGGTGAGTTGTCAAAGAAGGGAAAAACAAAGCATCATGGGTGGGTGAGATGGCAGTGCTACTGTTACTGACCAATCTCAATCCATGATGAAACAATTCCATGTGCTTACCAGTGTATTTTTGTCTGTAATGGTGCACCAGTGGTTTCAGTCTAAAATGTTAATCTGGAAAACATGGGGCATGTGGCTGCAATATAGAGAGTGCATCCTTACATGTATGCTTTTCTCCTCAGGTGCCAAGAACCTGTACATCATCTCTGTGAAGGGTATCAAAGGTCGTCTGAACCGTCTGCCCGCTGCTGGTGTGGGTGACATGGTCATGGCTACAGTCAAGAAAGGCAAGCCAGAACTCAGGAAGAAGGGTGAGTCTGCACATGCATGAAGGTTTTTATTCCAGTTTGGTTCAGTTTAAAAGAAGTGAGATCAGAGAAGTGTTTGTTAGATATCTCACAAGATGTCAAGAGAAGCTGTAAACACATGCTTGTCACTTCAAATGTAATTGTGTATGTGGTACAGCAGTCTTGAGAACCCAACATGTGGCTGATAAACCCTGTTATTCTCACAGTGCATCCTGCAGTGGTGATACGACAACGAAAGTCGTACCGGCGAAAAGATGGTGTTTTTCTCTACTTTGAAGACAATGCAGGGGTCATAGTAAATGTGAAGGGAGAAATGAAAGGTGAGTTTTGATACCCATCTGTCAGCGGTCTTTCCAAGCCCACTCCCATGTTTTAGAACAGGTCCCATTTAGAATTGTGTGCATTTTTCTTTCAATTGTATGCAATTCTGGTGTATCAGAAAATGTCCCCCCTTCAAAAAAAGCACTTGCGTTGTCTGTCAGTGGCGGGGTGAGTTGTCGTAGAAGGGCAAAAAAAAATGCATCACTGTTGGGTGAGATGGCAGTGCTACTGTTACTGACCAATCTCAATCCGTGATGAAACAACCTTTTCTACCAAAAATATTTTGTTCTTGTTCTACAAGCCAGACTGATGTCCGAGTTGAAAAAACAATAATGGTCAGGTGTTCATTTTAAAGCTGATCTGACCTGTTGATTTAAATCAAGTTGAATGGAGTAGGACAGACTGAGGTGGATGTATGATGGACTGGCTGTGTTATAAGTGTCTGGTCTCTTAATCTCTAGGCTCAGCGATCACAGGCCCTGTGGCCAAGGAGTGTGCGGACCTCTGGCCAAGGATCGCCTCAAACGCTGGCAGCATAGCCTGACCTGGACCCTGCGCTGTTTTCAATAAAAACTGTTATAAAGTTTACAATGCCTCTTGTGTAGTCATTTAGTTGGACCGTTTGTTTCACTTGGAAAGAGTAATTTTGGTAATCACTGTCTGGCTTCTCAATGGTGGAATCAACTCTGCACCCCCATCAGAAACACTCCTCATTTTCAAAAAAAGAGGCTCAAAACCCACTTATTCCGAGAATTTTATGGCACTTGGAAACATTAGATATGGAAATATCAGAAATACTGCTTGTTCAGAAACTCGCTATTGTTGTGTTGTTGCATTATTACTCGTGCCACAGGTAGACTACTGTCTGGTGGAGGCTCACCTTAAAACTTATAAAATGTTCATCTGAAGGCCCTTAAAGTTCTTCTCTTGGCACTTAGTGGTTCTCATGATGTATTGTAATCTAGATGCCTGCTATGTTGGAGTATCAAGTTGCTATGCTCAGTGACTGAAGCTCTCGTAAGTCGCTTTCGATAAAAGTGGCTGCTAAATGAATAAATGTCATCACTGTTTTAGCACAGCTGAGATGTTTGATTAGACCAGTGCTTTTCTGTCCCCCCCCCCCTTTGTCTAAGTAAACCTCTGCATAACACTATCCTTATTAATGTTAATGAAAATATAGATATAGATCTACTTACAACAACGGATAGCTTCATTAACATTGTTTTTAGTCTAACAGAAAATATTTAAAGTCCATTGTGATAAAGTGCAGAGGCGCTTACATATTCCTCTGTGGCTCAGTGGTTAAGCATGGTGTCACCAAGTCTGAAAGCAATTCCAGCATTTGAAAAATCTTGCTCAGATCAATTGTTGTATTAAACAGTGTCAAATCGGTTTGTATGTAAAAGAGCATCCTCTGTGGCTCAGTGGGTAGGTATACGTAAGGCCAAACCTGGTAACCTTAGTTTGAATCCCTCTCAAACCAATTAATTTATCTTAATTTATCAGCAATACATAGGTTGTGTAGCAGGGTGGTGTGTGGCAACCAAAATTCATATCCAGCACAAGGCACAGTGGTAAATGCCTAACACCCTGTGAGTGCAGTGTCCCCAACTGTCCAAGGTGTGGAACAAATAACCTTTTTACAATATATTTATGCAAATGTAATAAGGTAACTACTGTCATTCTAGACTTCAAAAATGTTGTCTAAACATTATGCTGTCTAAAATTCTAGCTGCTAATCTCCCTTTGGTACATAACCCCACCACACCAGATGGGATATTTCCAGGGAGGACACGGCCCCCCCTGACCCTGGGCTCTCCAGGGACACCAATCATCCATGCCTGGGATTTGAACCCCGGTCGCAGTTGGCACTCCGAGCCCGCCAGTGACAGTAGTCTACCTGACTCTTCATCGTTCACGACCGGCAAACCCACTAGGCCATGGAATCTCAGTGGTAACAGACCTTTTCTCCTGGCGTTTTTCAAGTGCCAAGTTTCCAAGCCCTGCTTTAAAATTTGTCCCCTAAATGCGGGATTTGAACCATCGACCTAGAAATTAAGCAGCAGCATCTTAGCTTACTGAGCCAATTCCAAGGATGGTATTTTTATGTTCTCCGGGTGTTTTTCAAGTGCCTCTTCCAATATGTGCTATAAAATTCCACCCCTATATAGCTGGGATTCAAACCTTCAACCTTCGGAACATGAAGCAGCGTCTCTCCTCACTGAGCCACATCCAGACTGGCACTCAACAGTTCTCCTGGCGTTCTTCAAGTGCCAAGTTTCCAAGCCCTGCTTTAAAATTTGTCCCCTAAACGCGGGATTTGAACCATCGACCTAGCAGTTAAGCTGCAGCATCTTAGCTTACTGAGCCAATTCCAAGGATGGTATTAATATGTTCTCCGGGTGTTTTTCAAGTGCCTCTTCCAATATGTGCTATAAAATTCCAACCCTACATAGCTGGGATTCAAACCTTCAACCTTCGGAACATGAAGCAGCGTCTCTCCTCACTGAGCCACATCCAGACTGGCACTCAACAGTTCTCCGTGCATTTTTCAAGAGCCTGTTCCAACAAGTGCTTTAAAAAAAAATCACATGTAAAATGCTGGATTCAAACCCTCAACCTTACAGTCATCAGTCAGTTTCTCATCTCACTGAGCTAATTCCAAACTAACCCTGACTCATTCTCCGGGTGTTTTTCAAGCGCCTCTGCCAATCTGTGCTTTAAAATATGAAATGGGCTGGGATTCGTCCCTGAAATGTTTGACAGTTCAGTGAGCCTTATTGGGCACGTTCACACCAGATGGGTGTTACATAGGCTACAGACAACATCACATCTAATCTTTCAACAATTTTTTTATTTCACAAACACAGGTTTTACAATGTTATCTCACTGATATTGAGTATGTTTGCATATGGGTAATACCAACTAGGTCACAAAGGTACACTGATGAGGACAAAAAGCTATATGGAAAGCCCTGCACCTGAGAGGAATACACACAGACCCACTGCTACATATATCCAGTTAAAGCCCTTGTTTTGAATGGAAGTGGAAGCTGGAATGTCTGTTGAAGTGGAAGGTGGATTAACTGACAGTAATATAAATCAAGGGCACTGTCAAGTACAATGGCAATATTGTTTCCAGTTACTCCAGTCCAATCTGAGGATAGTGCGTCAGCAGTGTTATGGTTCTGTGTGTGTGAGGAGCGTCATCCCTGGCCTTAATCCCTTCACAGACTGCTCTCAGCGGGGTGCGGAAAAACAACCTGCTTGCCTTGTTTCCCCTTGGCACTCCCTTCCCACCCCTCTTATGTTCACACACTACAGTCTTATCTAGCCAACCACATTGCCACCACCAATACTTGATCAGTCTTTTTTTTTCTTTTGAGTCATGATGTACATCAGTAAATATGTATGGTCTTGATGGTCACCAGATCTAGCAGTATTCTGTGCTCAAACAACATTAAACTCTCCTCCCTCCCTGCTCTCCCCTTAGACATTTTAGGGCAGAATTTACAGTCCTTTCCATCACTCCCCCACTCCTTTTCGTTCCCTCTCCTAAACAGACTCCCTGCCTTCTCCCTTTCCACCGCTCCTCCTCTCCAATCAGGGAATGACGTCCAGACGGGGGTTGTAGGCCCTCCCACCCCTCTGCTTGGTCCTGTCCTCTGGGGGGCTGGGACTGGGGCTAGGGCTGGGGCTAGGACTGGGGCTGGGACTGGGGCTTGGCCGCTGCTCGCAGGTGGCCTGGGGGTGCATCTGCCATGTTCCATCCCGGTAGGTACAGAAACACACGGTCCGCTCATCCATCTCGACACGCTCTCCAGCCGGGATCACTCTGTTACCCGCAAAACAGTTTGGGCCTGTAGGAAAAAGCAGGACATGAGTTATGTGTGTATATATATATAGTTGTATTGTGTGCATGTGTGCAGATACATGTGTGTTTGTACAGTATACTGCTTTTGCTCAAACTCTAGTCATCAAATGTCAGCCTCTGATGTAGTTAAATAAAGAGCATCAAGGATATTTGGCTTCAGCCTCGATTTTTTGGTGATGATTGGCTCAGAACTACGGATCTTCACTTCACACAGCTGACGCGAGGGAGTTGGGATGGGATGGAAAATAGAAGCAAATGAGCAGCTCAGTGTTTTGTTCAGCAGCAACACAGTAAATATAGTAACTAGCCCACTGTGTGTTGAGTGGACTGAGCATTGCAGGGCAAGGATCCATCCCTGCTTACAGAAGGCAAAGTAACAATCATGTGTGCATGAGTATGTGTATGCTTCAGTTCATCACTGTCCAGACCAACCACACTATGTATGTGTTGGGTGAGTATGCAGTCTGCAAATTAACTTAGAATGGAAATCTGTGAAACTACAGTATGGTACATATGCTATGTTACATTTGCTATAATCATTATCAATAATACATCAGCATGTGATGAGGTCAGTTCATGAGGGTAAGCGCGGAAGTGTAGACATGGTTGTGTAACAGCTCGACTCAAAGCTGCAGGGTGTACACATGATCAATCCTACACACCCACTGTGAAGGTTGCCATTAGTGACGGAAGACTGATCGGCTGATGTTGCGCGTGGAGGCTGAACTTCACATGTGTGCACCTCGTGTTTGGCCAGGTCCAATGTGCGTCACGGAGATACAGTATGTGTTGCCAGGGGTATGGAGTGTCAAATCTTTTTGTTTCCCATGAACTTCAGGTCATCTCACTCTATAGGGATTGTTGTGCTTGTGGGTTAGGGAATGTAAGAGGATGGAGAGGACGGGGAGCGGTTCAGAGGTTAAGGCGTTGGGCTGATCGGAAGGTTGCAAGTTTGATTCCCGGCTGTGGCTACATGACCTTGTGTCCTTGGGCAAGGCACTTCACCCTACTTGCCTCAGGGGGAATGTCCCTGTACTTGCTGTAAGTTGATCTGGATAAGAGTGTCTGCTAAATGACTGAATGCAAATGTAAGAGTCTGGGGAAGAACATGCTCACCGCTCTGGCAGACGGGACAGCAGTGGTTAGGCTCGTAAGTGGGGTTCACACAGTGAGGGGCCGGGCAGTTGGAGATGGTGCAGTACACTTCCCTGTTAGGCTCACAGCGACACCGCTCACAGCGAGATAACTGAAAGGCCAGTGCACACACACACAAACACACACAAGACAAAGTGAGCAGTATGTCACACACACATACACACTGGTGTTGCATCACATTCACATACACTTTGTGAGATGATAGGAGTGTGTATAAGTGGTGTGTGTGTGTGTGTGTGTGTGTGTGTGTGTGATTGTTATCAATCAATTGATTGTCATCAATCAATGCTTGGGGTTTTACCCCAGTTTGATCCTTGTGCATCATTATAAAACTGCAGTGAGAGAAACTGGAGGAGAGACCATAGAAGACACAGCTCATTCAAACGTTAAATCATCGATGATTGATCTAGAAATCCCCATGCAATATAAACCAAAAACAGGAGGGCACGTTTGAACATGCATTGCATTTCTACTTAAATGTTGTTAACAAAATCATTGTCAGGCAGCATGGATCATGAGTAAAAACGTCACGACTTTGGATTGAAGGAATATAGCCTCACCTTAAATTCTTCGAAGATTCTGTACGTCCTACCTCCATAAACGCAAACTTTTGCAACTGCCTCACATACCGGACAGCAAGACTTGTACTTAATCCGCGTACATCGTGGGTGAATTCTCGGACACTTGGGACGGATACACACCGGTCCATCCTCGGTGCAGGTGCAAGGGCAGGCGGTGGGGCTGGGATAGTAAACCTCTCCGATACCGTAAACGAAACCGTGGTCGTCTATACACCATTTGCCCCGGTAGTCTCCAAACTCGTAATCTAAATCACTTTTGGACGAGTACTCAGCCACTGCTTCGGAAATCAAGTGCAGGAGGAGCGCAATGGAAAGGCAGAGCGCGGGGATCCTCATCCTGCCTGGTTCCATCAGCTGTGACCGTCTGCCGCGCTTCGCTCCAATGCTGTGATGATGAAGTGTGGCAGCTGGCCCACAACCTCAAGATAAGTCATTACTAGCCACCGACACCGTGTTGCCAGTCCCATTAAAAGTAGGAATTTTACGCACAGCCACATGGTCGACCCTATGTGTTGATTGCTTAATGGCAAACCTTAATACGCCCCATTTGTTCTGCCAAAATAGATTCAAACGCATGGCAATTCGTGCTACAATGAATAAACCACACCAAATCAAGGGGACAGAGAAACCATTTTTATTTGGGTAGATTAGACCAGTACAAAAAAGATGCATAAAGCAGAGGCATACTAAAATCATTTAGATTCAAGTAAAAACAGTCATTTCAAAGTTTGAGGTTACATGTCCATTTGTTGTTGTGTTATTTAATAGTCAGTAGGGACTTGAATACATGTGTTGCATTGAATAGTTATCAATTTTCCTCTTACTATGAAACAATACATGGGCAGATCATTTTGCTCACAGTGGAATTCAATCAGTCAATCTAAAACAAATGGGTGCCTAACTTACAAAACATAAGAGGCAACAACAATAGCATGTAGGGTAAAACACTAGCATGAATCTTGTATAGCTCAATTACTGTGACCTGCTACCAGATACTTATGACAACTTAGCTAACAGGTGGAATGTACTGGAAGGTTCCCCGCATGGGTCCACCAACCAGAGTGCCTCTCTGCAATGAAAGGCTGTGTGGGTGTTTGTGTGTGTGTGTGTGTGTGTGGGGGGGGGGGGGGGGGTTTAAGCTGAGGTCAATAAGAGGGGTGGCCTGTATCTCCTACCCACACCCTCAGCCGTGTGTGCACCTGCCTGTCCCTTCTGAATTCACAGGAAATTAACTGGAAGAAATATAGGAAATAGTGGATGCACATACACACCACTCTACCCAATGCATGCTTACACCATTCCAAATGGGAGGGGGGGTGGGTGCAGAAGTGCACTTCAGAGGGAGAAACCTTGTCCAGAAACAATCCTTGGCTGCTGTACTCACACCTCCTCCTCACCCATCAGGCACCAGGTTGACGCCCATACTGGCCTCATCGTCTTCAGGTAGGGCTATGTATGGGGTGGGTAGGGGTTGGATCTGGACAGGGCCTCAGGTCAGCAGCACCAGGGTGAGTAACGAGAGCAAACAGGCCTACCGTTCTGGGAGGGGGAGGAGTTATTGGGGCTGGCTGGAAGCCGGCTCCTCTGCAGGGGCGGAGGGGGTCGGGGGGGTGGCGGAGGAGGCAGGGGGGTGAGCGGGGGCTTCGGAGCTGCTCTCGGAGAGGGCGGTGCTGTCGTTGGTGCCCTCGTCCGTGGTGGCGCTCTCCGCCGGCTCGGAGGGCGGCGCTGGAGGCTTCTCCGCGGGCGCTGAAGTGGCTTCTTCAGACCGCGGTTGGGCGTCCGATAGCTCTGCGGGTGCAGCCTCGTCTGAGAGAGACAGAGGGGAAAAAAAGACTTCAGAACAGCGACATTGTGGATTCTGTTGCCTCTGTCTACCACCAGGTCACAACCAGCACTCCAGCGCTGGAGGAGATGGCCGCTAAGCTAACCTGTCTCCATGGGGGTGGGCTGATCCGACTCCTCTTTGCTCTCAGAGGCAGGCGGCTGGGTGGGGCTCTGGTCAGGGTTGCTGGGTTGCAAGGCGCTGGGTGACGCAGCTGCAGCCTTGTCCGCCTGCTCCTGCTTCTCCTGGGCCGCCTGGGCGGCCTTCTCCGCCTGCTCGGCCGCCTCACGCTCCCTCTCCTCCACCCTCCGCCTGGCCGCCTCCTCCGCTGCCGCCATCTCCGCTGCCAGCTTCTCCATGTCTACCTCCACCTTCTGGCTGCACAGCTGGAGAGAGCAGACGCACACCATTATGGCAACTCCCACAAGAGTGGATTCGATGAATCACAATGAATTTGTCATGTCAGGGAGTGCCGCCTTACCCGTTTAAGCTCAGTGTTGAAGGAGTCGGTGGTCTCCAGGAACCTCCTCTTCTTGTCCTGGTGACGATCTTCGATCTGGAGAAGCTCCGCCTCCAGCTTCCTCTGTGGAGGAGAGCAGCGGTCAGAGACATGAAAGGGGGCGGTCCTTATCCATGCCTCGTGCGGGGCGGGGCGTGGCCTACCTGGTGTACCATCAGGGACTGGACCTGCCGTTTGAGGACCTGCATGCGAGCCGTGGTGACCACCGAGCGGACGTCGGGGACCACGATCTCGCTCAGGATGTCACTGATCAGCCGGTGGTTCCTCTGAAAGCGAGCCGCCGCCGTGTGTTTGATGGAGAACCCGTCGTCGTAGTCTACAGGCAGAGGGAGGGAGAAAGGCAGAGAGGTGGGAGGGGGAGGGATGATGACAGTTTAATGACAAGAACCTGCATGCTTCAGTCAGTGAAGTGTGTTTGGGACTGCAGCTCCTCACCATCAGGGTCTTCCGCAGGCTGGATGCTCATGTACGGCTCGCCCTTCTCCATGCGGGTCTGCCTCTGTCTGCTCTCCTCTTCCAGGGCTGCCTCTGCACGGTTTTTGGCATTCACGTAGGCTAGGTAGGCCGGAGAGTTGTGGTAGGCCTTCAGGGAGTCGTTGTACTCGATCTGCATTGGACGAGCGGAGAGAGTGTGAATGCTGTATGTCGGTGCTGGTCGAATCGGGACATCCGATCTTTCAGGTTACAGAGTTAAGAAACATCACCCACCTTCTCAGCCTCATACTCGTTCAGATAGTCCTGTTTCTCCTCGTCCGTCAGGTCCCTCCACATCCCTCCAATGATCTTCCCGATCTCCCATAGCTTCAGGTCTGGATTGGAGGCTTTCACCTGGTCCCACACCTGACAACAGGCAGGCCAGAGGAGGGGGGAGGGGGGAGAGGGAGAGATGTGAACACACAGAAGTAATAAGGAGCAGCAAATAAATGATTCTGTAAGTTCAAAAGCGGAAAAAGAGGCGTGAAAGAGGTTAGTTCTACAGACGATGGAACAGATCTAGCAGAAAACAGGAGGAAGACACAGCAGCACAGGGGAGGAGACAGAACACAACACAGAGGACAAAGAGACAACAGGTTCTGGAGGGGGAGACGCAGGCTTCACTGAAGTCACTCCGTCCCCGACCTCCCCGTCAGAGGAGGCAGAGCGGGGGTGAGGAGGGGAAATCGAGGAAAGTACCGCCTGGGGGGAGGGAGAAAGGGGGTGGCACGGACGAGGGGAGTCCCCCCCGGCCCCCCAGGGGAGGGTGGTGGGTTCCCCCTGTACAAGCAGTAAAAGCAGACACCGTGGGTGTCTTACCTTCCTGCTTACCTTCCTGCTGTACCGCATGTAAGGCATCAGCGGCTTGTCTGGAGGTTTTGGGGGCTTGGGAACAGTGATCCCTGAGGAATTCTGGAAAGAGAAAGAGAGTGAGAGTGGAGACCCCCAGCAAAACAGGCACATTTGTTAGGCAACCTATGAAAAACATGAAGTTCTAGAAAACCAAACATATCTATTTCTGTTGTTGCTGTAACTGGTTAAAGCTATACCTGTTCACTCAAATACTTCTAACCCAAACCATTCAGTAGATCACAATGACAAGATGGTAATGCGGCAACCATCTTTATCAAGCAACCATGAAGGTAGGTATTGTAATATTTGAGTGTGCGGGCATTACTTTATACTACCAAACAAAACACCACTAGCACTATGAAGAGGGCAGAAGGGACAAAACTGAATGTGACAATGACGACGTGACCTTGTCCAGTGTAATGGGATGCTACTTAGATGGCAGATCTACTGACTTCAGACTTGCGTCTGTCCTGAGAGATTAGCTTTTTCTCTGTCTCCCTGTTCTAACACCTGACCCAATTATTCCCCTGTAACCATGGGCCTCTGCATGGCATAGGGATGCTGCCTGGGAGTTTAAGAGGGGCGTGGCATCAGCAGACAGGCAGAAATCTGGTCCAAGACATGCTGGGTGTATCTAAATAGTCTACTATTGAGTTTCTGTTAAGATCGCCTTCCCATAACCAAACCTGAATGGGGATAATATATGTTGGTTTGCCAGACAGAAGAGTGGCCCAGCTACTGAAATAAAGACTGACAACTCGCTGCAGGCAACTTATCATCCATCATCTGTCAATGCCAGACACATTAGAACTTCCAAATACATTTGAATGTCAATTTAAGAAGAAATTATGGATGGGAACCATGTTAAGATTCCAGTTGTCTTGTCATTTGCATTGAAGAGGGAATAATCTAAAGTCTGGCTCCTACAACTTCCCTCCCTCCCTCCCCTGGGGGACAGTACGCCTGCTTGCTTGGCCAAGGTCCTTTCATTACCCTGCTGCTGCCTCCGGAATTCCCTCCCAGCCTGTAGAGGTTGTAGGCCAGATGGCTGTAAGGGTTGTAGCCCACAAACCCTGGGGCGGAGGGCAATTGCTGATGGAAGACAAGTGAGACAAAACACGAATGAGAAATGACACAAACAAGAAGGGGGAGAGGGACCGAAAAGAAAAAAATAAATAATATGCTTTTGTTTTGTTTGTTTTCTAATGGTCATGCAAAGCAGAAGCAGTCATCTATTCATTAGATAGATTATGATGTAATCTGTTGTAGAAACATCAGTTTAAATACAAATCAATGTAACGGGAGAAGATGGCAGAACGGTTAGGGAATCGGGCTAGTAATCTAAAGGTTGCTGGTTCGAATCCTGGCCGTGGCAACATTGCGTTGTGTCCTTGGGCAAGAAACTTCATCCTACTTGCCTGTAGGAATGTCCCTGTACTTGCTTGAAATCACTCTGGATAAGAGCATCTGCTAAATGACTGAATGTAATATCATTCACATTAGTCTCTGGCAGGAGGATGCAAGAGCCCAGAAAGCTTTCAAATCTTAAAATAGAAATGTGCTATTTAAAATTAGGCACAACACATTAATAAGTGAGTTTGGTGTTGTGTTACAACTTCCAGAATGAGTCTTAAAACATTAACATTTAGACATTACTAGCCCGATTCCAGAACCACTCAGCCACCTGACATCTTCGGAGTTCTGTATAAAACACGTTTGACTTGGCTTACCTGGTGCCTGGTAACTGAACTGGTTGACATGGGTCATGTCTTCCAGAGTAACTACTACACTACCAGCCAAACCTAACATGTTTAACGTGCCCCCTGAAAGCTTTCACCTTGCAAAGGCCACAGCTAATTTGATGTTGTTAGTATATGTATGTATCTGTTATTGGGTTAACGTTTAAGCAGGCAATGGATGATGAGTTCAGGGTGGGCCCACTCCCCTGACAGTGGGAGATACTTACTGTTGTAGGAGTGGGGGCAGGGGGAGGGGCATAGGAAGGTCTTTCTGCGAGGAAAAAATACAAAACAAAGCCATTTATTTGACCTAGTAAAAAATCTGTAAAGAATCTGTAATAGGTTTCCAATGAACACTATTCGTCAGGGATCGAAATCCCCAACGTGTCAGATGTGACAATTAGCAAAAGCAATTATTTTGCCGGAAAAATGATCAGCGTCTCAATTTAACTCCTTACTTGACATCTTGTGCGAGGGAGTCCTGAAGTTTAAACTACTTCCATCATTCAGATCTGTAAAAAATAAATACAAATGAAGATCATAACTGTTTGAAAACACAAAGCCCAATAATGGCCCTTCCCTGCTAACTAGCTCTACACCATTAGCTGCCTGAACTTGGTCATAGATTTGGATAATGAACACGTTGCTTTGTCTACGAAATCAAAGCACAACTGCAATATATGGCTGGTTAACTTGTGCATCATCATATGCATCTAAAACAAATATTATTCACTGTTAAAGTAATAATTAATTGAGTCACCAAGTGAGCAAAACAGCGCGGAAGTGCCTTAAATCTCATGGAAGCTAACGGTCTAGTCAAGATAACGACACATTTGAAAGTCTACAACAGACACATTTGAAAAGATGATGCTCTGGTTTCCTACTGAATGTCGTTAGCATCAGCTTTACATGCAATATTGAAATAAACTTCCATATTTTCAACGTAAAAAGCCTCTTAACCTGCAGCTCCTTTGTTCCCTGGAC
The DNA here is from genome assembly GCA_030340665.1 of Neosalanx taihuensis. Lineage (NCBI taxonomy): Eukaryota > Metazoa > Chordata > Actinopteri > Osmeriformes > Salangidae > Neosalanx > Neosalanx taihuensis. The sequence continues at coordinate 6,981,793 of CM059298.1, forward strand.
GCGGACGCGCTGTTTGTCGGTCTGGAGGCCTCAACTGTCTGCAGCTGCTCGGGTCTGCCGGCTTCAAATGACCACAGTGCCACCTGGCGTCGCGGAAGAAGTGTTGTGAAGTGTTTGCAGCACAAAAGACATATAATAATATTAATTAAGTAATTAACATATAATAAATAATCGTAACCATTTGGAAGAATATAGTGGACAAAGGTGGGCGTTTCAAAACAATTCAATACAATTCATTGTAATTTTATTTGAGTGATTGTGGCCTGCAATGCGAACGTTTACTTGTTGCAATTGACCACTCTACAACCACAAGGTGTCAGTACAATATCATCTGTACTGTGTCAAATGACTTCAGAACACAGATTGATGCTTTATCAGTACACCTATCTAAAATCCACGCACGCACATACATTTCATAATTGGACTCATCAATTGTCATTAGACCATAGAGCTCCTTGAATTCTAAAAGCGGGTACATATAATTTGTTGTATAACTGAACTACTTCTTGGCCTAATGGGATGGTTCTGTGTGGGAGGGAGTCCCCAGAGCTTCCCATGTTGCTTGGAATGACCTGGATATATTAGTCTCTGCTTTCCTTTCATCCAGAAGTGGTCTTAGAGAACATCCCCAGACAGAAGCGGCCCACGTGTGATGTAACAGCTTCTGAGAAAGGAACAGCAGTACCCAAGCATGCAGCTGTTCATGTAGGGCTAAACCTACACCTATAGACACTCTGCAGTGGTGTCTGGGTTTGTTATGTCTAGTCTGTTTATGTGACCTTAATTAAGTTTTAAACGACCAGAGTGCAGGACTGTGTTCCAGGACTGAGGACATTGGTGGATCCTCTGTCCAAGTTGATGGTCTTCTTGTGCTCCTATAATGTATGTATGTAAGTATGTGTTAAGAGATGTAAAAAATAAATGTGCTCACGCATCTGGAATGGGTGGGATTGGTGTTGGACTTAGATTAGACTGGTATTGTCATGCCAGACTACTCTGGGATGTTGAAAAATTTTGTTCCAATATGGAGCATCCTGCGCTTGGAATCGGAAGTGTCTCCCTCTTCACAACCCCCCCCCCCCTTTCTCTTTTTATCTTATCCTCCTGCTGACTGGATTTAAGAGGAGAGTGAGGAGAGGATTTCTCACTCGTAGAAAACTTCCTCCTTTGACCAACAACAGACTCTTGCTTGAAAGTCCGGTGAGCACAGTACATGACCAGCAGCGAGAGCAGACACATCCTTCACCGTCTGACCTATAAGTGCAAAACATGAGTGAGCAATACCTCGCAAGCTCAGGGATACCGCGGTAACCACGACCACCAATCCGCGACCACCGATTGTCTGCACACAGACAGGGATGTGAATGTGGAGAAATATTAATATTAATTTCAACAGGGGGAAGGCCAGAATGGTTATACTGTAAGGAATGTTGCTAGGCAACACTGTCAAACTGATGCAGGGGCTCTTGTAGATGATGCCCTGGATGATAAAGGCTTATCCGATCTCTCCCTCACGAAAGCTGTTACTGTGTGGGGCGAAAAGTGTTATTCTTATACAGTAAATATTGTGTAATGTGCGCTTAAGACGATGCAAAACGAGAAGATTTAACATTCGTAATTAACTTTCTTTATTCAGAAAGATAATCCCCACAAGAGACAGTGAGCTAGCATACACACTCACACACGCACACACACAAAAAACAATTCCACATTCCCTTCAACTCCATATACAGCTCAGAATCTGAAATGAGGATAAATAATTGATGAGGACTGCTTTGTGACTGCTTTTGAGAATTTGTAGACAAACCACGTTTCATGCTCTCCTCAGAATTCAACATGACAACATTCAACCGAATATGCAAGCCCAGTGTAAGAAGTGGTACAGTAAATATTTTCCTTTTTGGGATTTCAAGAACAATGGCCCCATAATACAGACAGCAAACAGTGTAAACAAATGAATGAATACAAGGCAAAGGGCAAAGATGGCTAGAAAACTGTTGATCTTGTCGGTCTTTCAGTTTAATATCATCCATCCTGAAGAGAAATATTATACGTTTGTAATATCCCAAGTAGATTTAGTGTTAGGGATTAAAGTGAAATTCTACTAGTATCTAAATAAGTCAGCTGGATCTGAAGTCACTGTCGCTATAGTTGGTCATTCCATTTATTTGTATGGTGTTGGTGCTTTGGGGGCTTCAAGTGAGTCAGTTCATACCCGAATAGTCAATAGTTCATCAGATGACTGAGGAGACTCGTGCCCCTCTGTAGTCCCCAGCCCAGTGGTCCATGCAACACAAATTTGAACACAGACGTGTACAGGGCTGAATAGTCCTCAAAAACAACAACCACAGGTCTAAATATGGAGTAGTGGACAGCACTGCCACCCACACGCATATGTTACCCTTCTAGCCAAACGACTGAGTCCAGGCAAATATTCCTTCCATCTATAGTCCCCCAAATGTGTTTCACACATCCTTCACACGCCTCTAAAAATATATGAAACACAAAAGAACAGAGCAAATTATATTCTCAGCAACGAAAAAACAACACTGCCCAGGTGCAGTTTTCAGCGGTGGGACTCCATCTGTTTCTAGGCTCAGAGTTCCAAATCTCATTTTCTGTGTCCCGGAAAAAATATGAGACAACCTGTCTACAATATGAAAACATTTCCATGCCCATGATCCGTTGTTGGTCGTTGGGATTTAAAATGGAGTCCCTCTTCTTATGTTGTGTTGAAGACTAGATATTCATGGTTTACTTCAGCAGCCACTGGTTTACTGTAAAGGGAACAGAGTTAGTATGGTCATGGCAAGAGTGCTCACTAGAGGCAATACTTTAGAACCTCGGCAGATTCTGATTTTCTGAACAACTTTGTCCCCACAGACGTCCTTGAAAGGCAGGGAGAAAACTGCGAAAACACATATTGAATTTTCTGAACACAGATTTTGCAGTATGTACGCCTGACCTTGAAACACTCTTAAGGCTACATTCTATCATAACTGGAAAGCAGAGAAGAAGAAAAAAAACTTTGAAGATGGGAGACTATACAGTATGATTGTTTCTCCACATCAATACAGAAATGTTCACTGCTGAAACCAGATGGGTAACCTTGAATGAACATTGTTCATAATATACCGCCCACACATCCACTAGCCTGACACACCCACAGGCACACAGACATAGACACACACCTCGGTACTGAGGGCGGAGGGCTCTGTTGTTGGGACAGTCACGCCCCTGCTTGCTGAAGTTGATGTTGGTGCGTATGCAGCGCTGGAGGAGGGGCTGGCTGGGCCGAGTGTTGTCACTCATACTAAGGAATATCTTATAGGGCTCATTCTGACTGAGCAGACGAAGAGAATTCATCTGTGGGGAGAGGGAGAGAGAGAGGGAGAGAGAGATGGAGAGAGAGAGAGGGAGAGAGAGATGGAGAGAGAGAGCATTGGAGGAGGTGAGTGGAAAGGAAGGAGGGAAGAGAAAGGCATATCCAAAAGCGTGAGAGATGATAAGGTTTTGTAGCAGAAAAACAAAAGAGAAAAAACATTGATTTTAATGACAGTGAGATGATCAGTTCCACAGTGTAGGCCTACATGCATGTGTTGGGTCGGTGGCTGGTCTACCTGCATCTGTGTGATGTAGACTGGCTTGTTGATGAGGATCCAGGTGGCAGTCTCGAAGCAGGGAGGGATGGTGATGGAACCCTCATAAGTGATGTAGCGGGTAGTGTCTGGATACAGGTCAGCTATGTTGAGACCCATCAACAGGAAGGCGTCATCTGATACGAAAAGACACGCAATGTTTTAATGATGATTTCCTGACAGTGGAACCTGTCAGCTCATTTGGTGATATGTGCCAGTGTGAGTTTGTATATTAGAGAGACGGCGAGAGAGAGGGAGAGAGAGAGAGAAAGAGAGAGAGAGTGAGAGAGAAGACAGGGTCAGAGACAGAGACTGACAATTTGACAGACAGGCAGTTAGAGGGACAGGAAGACAGACAGGCTGATGAATGCTTACGCTTGTATGTTATTCTCGTGATGGTGTCTCTGTTCAGCATACGATTCAGGAAAATGTTGGAGGCCTCAGACAGCTGTGAAACCAGAGATGTAGAATACCATCAAATATTTATCATACACACCACCACATATCATAAAACCATGGAGCTCACACTCTCAAACCCGAAACATGCAGTGGGAGCATACAGACATACACACACGCACACACACACAAACACGCACACACACCCCAACCTGTACTACAATAGACCACAGGTGAATTTTCATCCAGAATTGTCTGAAGCACAGATATCCAGCGGTGACCTTTATCTAGACATGGAGGTACAGAAGATTTGAAGTGTGTGACCTTAATAAAGATGGAGACTATGGCTATTCCATTGGGACTCTTCGCTGCTTCACTGTAGTTGGCGTACAGATCCTGGTTGTAGTGTATGAGCTGAACCTATAGGACAACAACTATGATTTAGTCTTTCAACCCACAATTGTGATACATTCACATACATGCTTATATAAGCAGTCACAATCCACTCTCTCAGACAGAGGAGTTGGCCTTATAATGTAATCTTTGTCAAGTACTTGACAAGTGACAAGTGTCAATGTGACAAGTGACAGTGTCTGATTAATAATAATCCAGTAGTTCATTTGAACAAAGTTGTCTGTCAAGGCCACAGTTTAAGAAGCATGTTGATGTGTCCCAGACCTACCTCTCCTGGGAAAGCCTGTCCGTTTAACAGGTGTTCGGAGCCTTGCTCATCCTCGCTGCCAAAGTGCAGCCGGACCTCCTCCAGTCGGTAGCTGTAGCCCAGCGGCCCACCTGAGATGTTCACCAAGTGAGCCTTGTCAGGCCGCAGTGACACGTGCCTGCCAGTGTTGTACATGGTGCCTCCCATCTGCACAGAGAAGAATGTGGGCTCATCTGAGATATGAGACACACTAATGGGTCAATACATAGTTTCTTCACTACTAACTTCCTATTTAAAATAAATGAAGTTAGGTTGAATGATAGGCAAAGGAAGATAGCGAGCTGGGCATTGGGGTGTTCGTTAGCAGAACTTCCTGGCTACCTATGATTGAACACACAGCTGAAGTCCCTCAACTCCTTTTTTAATGAATGAGTGAAAATTAAACTGCACCCAAACCGGCTATTTTAACGTGCCTGTACTGCAAATCGTAATTAAAGCATTACTCACAGGCTTGTAATCATCACAGAATAATCCACTGAGATCATCTGCAAACGAGGTTTTTAAAAGGTGGATTAAAATATTGTAAATTGAAAAAAAGAAAACGCGTATCTCTGCCTCGTTCACATCATTGCTAAAGCAGGGAAGGCAATGGGTTAAGCGTGACAAGACACAAGCTCACGTGTTGTGTTCCGTGTCACCTTCAGGGACGAAACGCTAACAGGGACACTAACACCTTTAAAATCCATCAACTATGTCATAGCATGCAGTAATAGCATCAAGGCTTTCATAAACAGAGGTAGATGGACAGACTGAGGGGGGGGGGAGGGGGTGCATAGCTGAGTGACTCATTTATCACAAGAAAGCCGACTAGGGTCATTTGATCCAAGTGGGAAACTAGAAATAAACTACGACTGATGTTTAAAATGATGCTGGAAAAGTCAATGCATTTCACCTGACACATCACTTTTAATAGTCTTTTAACGGAATGCTTTTTCCTCACAGTCTCGCTGCATAATGCATGCAATCAAATGAGCAAACGGCGAGAGATGAACTTTAATTAATTTTGTCCACGGTGTTATGTATTAAAGCCATTTTTCCTCTGACACCTATTCTAATTACCTCAGCGGTGAGGTAGCAGCCTGCCATGTTGCTTTGACTGCAGTTCTGAGGAAGATTGACGCCTCTTCAGTGACTCCACTTTAAATACCGTACTAAACCACTGTCAAAATGTTCTCAAACATTTGCAAGAAGTAGTAATAGAGATGACTAGAGTAACCCAAGTTTGAAATGGGCCTGGAAAGAAAGGTGATACAGAGGTTAAAGTTGCCTGCCATTCCCTTTAAAAACATCTATGCATGTATCTTGCATTATGTATATACACATTATCGCAACAGTCTTAGCCAAGGGACTGAGTGTGCTAATAAACCTGATGGATGGCCTTCACTTTCGAACATCGATTTAACTAGTCTACCTTGAAACTTGAGTGTGTATGTAGCCCCAAACCCCTCCCACACCAGAAAGTGATACCAAATAGAACCCCCATTGAGGGATTTGGTGATTCTGTTTCCTGCTCAAAGAATTCTAAAACACAGCAGCAGCCTCTGTGGAAATACAAAAGCTGCTTAACAAGAGTGCTAGATTAAACAGGGCTACAAGACCAGGATTCACACCAAGCCTGGCCGGGTCAAAAAGCCTTGGCATTAATTGCTGCTTGCCTCATTAAATTAAGCTCAGATATGGAGCACTCATATTTTCAGAAGAGACTGATTATGAGTAAGTGTTGAGGTCCAGTTTCGAAGTTAGGACTGACACATGCTGTTTCTCCTCTGTGGGATGGTCTGGTTTGCCAGTCTGGGTCGAGTCCACATCATTAGCATTGCAAGGAGGCTATACAGGCTTTTACGAAAAAGACAAGCTGGCCTAGCTTTGATGTAGAACTGTCTAACTCCCCATTAGTTCCTCTTAGTGCTCATCTTCCTTGAGGGAGATCCCAAGTCCTCTGGGTCCTGTGCTACTGCAATCACGACCACTCTACTTGTCTAGCCACTACTCATCTGAGGGCCCTTACAACCCACCCAAGACCCTGGCTCTCCTCTTGGGTTGGTTTCTAACACCAGGAAATGACTGAACACCAACATTCTTGAATGCAGCCTCACACATACGCATAAAAATGCACGTACTCCATAGGAACCACAGGGGAGAGTTCGGGCTGAGATTAGTTGCAGAGGAACTGCAGTAAACATGCTGGTGAGGACAGAGTGGAGATGTAACAGCACACTGAAATTAGTTTGCAGACATCTTTCACCGACAGACCCAGGATCGTTTCTTGACACGAGGAAAACCAACTGATTTTATACTTAAAACATCTCGACTACCGTTCCTCTGTCTGAAAGTCATGTGGACCTCAGGACGACCTCTAATCTAGTGAAGGCGTGACACTACTGAGTGTGGAACAACTGTCAGAATGATTCATCTTCTGTGTGTGTAACCCCACAGTCACCTCCTCCACCTGCCTCCTCCTTCCATCTCTGTCTCTGCAGAAGCACTTTGTAGCTTCACCACCCGAGAGTTCAGGATCCAGAGGATTTGAAGATGTGTTCTGATGTGCATCAGAAATATGACACCTGCATGTCATCATTGTGCACTAAAGACACTTTCATCTGTTTCCGGATGTTGTTCCCCTGCTTAGAAAGACTACTTTGTTCACCTCGACTCAAGTTCAGCTGAGGATAATTAAATATATCGGATTTAACGTGTACGCTGTTGACTTGAATCGGAATCAACTTGTATTTGCTGCAGTTGGAGCCGCCTTCTGGTTATTGTTGACACAATAGCTCCATTGTTAATGAACTTCACGCATTTTGTAAGATATTAGCGCCAACATGTTTCGATAAAATATTAATTAGCATGACAAATACTGACAAAAAGCCAACCGGTTTCCAACTGAATGTTTCATGTACTGTACAGATGAGGTCGTTAATAAGAAACTGTCTATCTTTGTGGGTGAAATATTTTGTCTTGATGTTTGCGTAGTGTGTGTGTGTGTGTGTGTGTGTGTATCTGTATGAGTGGGTATGAATGTGTGTGGGTGAGTGAGTGTGTCTATGTGGGCAACTGGGCATGGGAGCAAGTGAGATAGGAAATGACTAATGCGCTGTCACTGGCTCCCACTGCATCCAATTTATTACTAAAATGTCACCATACTGGAGTAGAATCAAAGTACCGTGGAACAGAAATTATTCTTCATGTTAAATAGCATATCAGCTGAGTTTCATGTCGTCTCTGTTCTCCTGGCCAATGATGCCACCATTCAGGATGAATTGTCTTCATCGGGTATGTTGAGTGCATTCTGGGCCCATGTTTGCGTTTAGTGTTGTTTCTAAGAGAAGACAACGACTTGACCCAATGTGCATTTGGATGTATGAGGTAAGGGATGCCTTTGACATGTAGTTAGCCTGTAAGTGTGTCTGTAAGTGTGTGGGTACTTGACTGGAAAATGAAGCCAAAACTGCAGAAAATGGAAGCAACCAAGGAAATCAAACAGTTCATATGCCAAAATATCCAATCTGTTGGTAAGGATATTTTAGGATATCTGTAATGCCATGCTATATGGCACATACGCTCACACACACACGCGCGCACACACATACACACTCTCACGTCAGGACAGATGGTCGAGCGCTTCACTCTCACTCAGCAGATGCACCCTGGCATTAATCGTAAAACTAGACTTAAAAAGAGGATTTAACGCTCTCATACACTTCCACCACATCTAGTGCTCCTCTACATGGTCTGCACCCCTCCATAGCTTCTTCTTCTACTTCAGTGTTTTTCATTAAACCACATCTCACCGCATAGCCAGAGGAGGACTGTGTTGGTGTCAATATGAAACAAACATGTTACCTTTAATTTTACATAACCACAGCTGGTCATTTTGATCATTCTTATTTGACATTTTACAGCTAAACTAAAAAAAAAATCACTATTGTTGCATAAAAAGGACACAATCAAATCTCCTAAGATTAAAGCGACAGCTTGACTCGTTGCTGTTGTAACTGCAGGCCATTTTCATGTGGTTGCAATCATTCTCCTGTGATTTCAGATAGTCCCTAATGAGCTTTACTGTTGGCCCCCGTGGACAAGCACCACACTCTGTTACTGTTACGCTGCTAGTACCCTAGCACTGACCCCACCCCCTCGACCAGTGTCCCATATAGTATCCCTTTGTGCCCTCTCTGACCCATACCCATAACCCCCCTACCCAGTACCGTTTGCCCCTGTTCTCAGCTGGCAGCCTGAGCATGGGGCCTCCTGCCAACGTTTATTCCAGCAATAAGTGGCATCCAATAATGGGCCTGTCTGTTTTATGGGTCATTTGAGGATGGGGCAAGGCTTGTATGGCCTGCCTTAGTAACAGAGAGTGAGCAGCTGATGGATCTTCATGGGGACCAGTGGCTGTAGCTTGCTGCTGGTTCAATACTCTGGAAAACATACACTCCTGTCTGAGGCTAAAGGACTGTCATGTCCTTTAGAGAAGAGATGCATTCTCTGAAGAGATTTTAGACTGACTTCATCAGTTACTTTAGCATCTGTGTTACTCAGGCTCAATCCACCCTGGTTTAAATTCCTTCAACAGTGTCAAACCCTAGATTAGATGGACATAACCACTGTTTCCTAAGCCTGTAAAATCGCCAGATCTTCCCCATCCCCCCAATCAAGGAGGGAATCTGCTACAATCTTCTTACCTTGCGGGTCCCTGTGTTGATGCGCAGAGGGGTCAGATAGGGGTCAAATATCATGCGACTGGTCTCAATGTCGATGGGAGACTGCCTCTTTCCCATGGCGCACAGGTTCCAGGCAGTGTTCACCAGCCCCCAGAACGATGGTACTGGAGCAAAGGGGAGGAAGCATGTGTGAGCAGTTTTCAGGGCAAAACGAGGCATTCTGGGAAAGAAAAAGTTAAATAATCTTTCGAATTTAGAACACGTGCTGTGAATGACTGAAAATACGAATCAACATCCAATGAGTGTGGATGAGAGCAAATCTTCATTTGAGTCAACACACTCTGACACTTGGCGTTTCATGTTCTCGTTGTTCAATTTACAACATGGCATATTTCCAAAACATTACATTTATCAGAAGCTTTTATCCAAAGCAACTTACAGTAAGTACAGGGACATTTTTCCCTGAGGCAAGTAGGGTGAAGTGCCTTGCCCAAGGAAAAAACATCATATAGCCACAGCCGGGACTCGATCTCACAACCTTCCGATCATGAGGCCAACGCCTTAACCATTGAGCCATCTGGCCCTCCAAAACAGCTCTCCATTTGGAAGAGGAGCTTTTTAACATATAGTTTCTGCTAGATCTGCCCAGGAATCTGACCCTCTGACCATGTGAGTGTTGCCAAACCTGATAATCTATATCATCCTGCGGTGGATTTAGAACCACACTCAGAATTTCCCTCATTGGACATGCGTCCTGTCACTGACCTAAAATCCGATGCATTGAATATTAATGCTATATTTATATTGGTGGAAGGAATTATAGGTTACGAGAAAATGGGTTTAAGAAATGACTTGCAGAATACAATCATCTGAAATACATGACATTAATCCTACTATGGAAAAGCTTTAGACTGTGGGGAACCCCCATAAATGTGTCCTCTTCCTTCTGAAAATCAATTTTCCTCTTTCCCCCTCAATTTTATACATTCACCCCCCTCTCTTTCAGAAAATCTATCTGTTGCAGGGAAGTGACATCTTTCTCCACCTCACCCTCCTGCTTTATCTCTCTCTCTCACGCGCTCTTGCTCGCTCTCTCTCAAACACATTTGGCCCAGTATCACAGTATCAGTTCATCTCCATGTCAGTCTTCCGCCACTCTCTTCTGGCCCATCAGAGGCTCTACAGTGTAAAAGAAGAGCAGAATGTCGACAGCTGTGGAAGCCCTGACCTCAACAGTACAATCCCTGCCCAGCAAGCCTGACGTCGACCTGATTATATCATGGTGCCTGGATCTTTGAGTGTGTGTGTGTGTCTGTCTCAGCTGTGTGTGTGTGTGTGTGTGTGTGAGTATGTGTGAAGCTCAGCTTGGTGTTGTGTGTGTTTATGTGTGTGTGGTTAGGGGTTCAGGGATATTACGGAAGCTGCACTAGGCTAGGATTAGAGCCTGATTCGCATCTAAAAAGCCTACAAGAAATCTGAGAGACAATTTAGACACATACCCCCTTTATTCCTGTAGAATACATATAAAACGTGCCGGTCCCTTGTGAACAGTATAGATAACAGCTTCTTTGTTATATTGTTAGGTTCCTGAGAAATAGCTTTGTGAGGGACTGTTTAAAAGCCTAACCATTGGATTCCAAGACAAACAATACAGCATGTCACCTTACAGACCTGTTAAGTGGTTCTGAAACCTTGGGACAGTGTAATTGGTGCCAAGAAACTGTCAAAAGAGCCTTGGGAAAGTCTGAATCCCAAAAAGGAAAACCAGATTGTGAAACCACCATGTGACTGTATCAGTCACCACTATGTCAGTGCTAGAGATACATCATGTTTCCAGATACGACCTATGATCTCACAGATAGGGACACAGCCTAGCCTGTCAATGCCACAAAGACAGCCTGCTTACTTTAATACAGTCAGAGCAACTCCAGCGTAGCCACCAGCTATGCATTAGACCCTGTATCTGTGACCTACATTATGTCTATGCTGCTCTGGATGAAAGTGACAGCGCTTCCTGTGAATTGTGCAAATGAGAGAGCTAGTGTGGTGACATCCTCCTGAGAGGACGGGCTGTGATGTGTCAGGACTGCTCCATGTTGGCAAAAGCCAGTTCAGGCTGTGCACATTCCTGCTCACAATCTAGCTGCTTGTTCAAGATGACGTTTCAAGGATCTTCTTGCTCCACTCCAGCTGAATCGCCAACCCAGCATGATAAGAGCCACTGTTAATACCCGTAATGGTAGGTAAGGTTTTGTAATACATTGTCTCAAATGTCCCTCCAAAAGGTCAGACAATGTTACCTAAAACACTGATGTAAAAGTGGTGTAATCCTCTCTCTCTCTCTCGCTCAGTGGGTACGCACACATGAACACACACACAAACACACTTTCTACAATTATGCCTAAAAGCCTCCACATATTTGGGAGGATTATATTTCCTAAAATTGACATTAAATCTCACACCAAAAAGAGTCGTCCTCTGTAACGTAACCCATACTGGGTAATACCAGCATGGACACACACTTCTACATGCTAGTTGTCCAACCCAGAGTTACTCCAGGTGTACAAAAAAGAGAGTGCTTGTGCACGCTAGCATGCAGCACCATGCAACCAGAAAGCATAGCTTCAGGGATGGGTTGGTCCCGTCGGTACGGTACGTCCAGTGAGCCAAAAGGATTGGCTGATGATCCGTCGTGCAATTTATTTTTCAGGTGCGGCTGACCTCCAGGGCTCAGAGAGGACTATTGATGGAACACTTTGCTAAAAATATTTGTGTTGCAGCTGTTACCGTCAAAGAGGTACAGGAGGTACTGAGTTTTATTGCTCTACTAAATAGAGCGATACAGGATTTGTGATTCAGACAATACTATTTTTGGTCAGAATTAATTTTGCTATCCAGATTTGCTATCAAATCTGCTACTCTTTACAGGTTTGGGCAGGAACATGGAATTATTCCATATTTCAAGGACTACGAAATGATCGATACAGCACGGCTGGACTCTAGGGAACAGTTGGCAATAAGATAGGAAAATAGCCTTTCTGACATGTGATTATCATCTCAACCTTGTAATAACTCTATGTAGGACTGGATGCAACACCATCTGTCCAGTACATTCCCTGTGTACAAAACAGATCTTCCTCTGACAGGACAAGATGGGGACATTGCGTCCCTCACATCTCCCATGCTCCTTCATACCAGGAGTGTAGCTCTGGTTTCCTTGTTAACAGCTTCCAGAAGCCAGCTGTAATCGAATCTGCCGTGTCGTACAGATGTGGTCAGCCTTGCCAAACAGAAAGATCAAGTGTGATCCTGTGCCCCCTCCCGGGCGCAGCAGCCCATAGCCCACTAAAGGGTAGCTGGCTTGAACACAGAGCCAGAGACAAGGCATTTGACAATGATAGCTGGTGTGTTGCTCCCCCAGCTCACTCAGCCCTGCAGTGACGGGGGTAGGGTGGGAGGGAGGGCGGCGACCAGGGAGAAGGGCTTTAATGTTATTATTGCCTTGAGTAATAGTGTAGAATACAAAGTACCAGCGCAGTGAATATGGCTGCCTGGTAATGCCATTAAAAGATTACTGAGAGCAGAGTAATCATAATTCTATCCCAGCCTCTCTTTCCCTCTCCATTTCAAATCACTCATACCTCATTCAGGCGTGGGAAGGATGTGGTTCTTCCTCTTTTTCAGTCTCGGTCCTTGGAGTCTTTAAGGGCGTGCGTGTGAGTGTCTGTGTGTGTATTAAGTGCAAGGAGAGAGAGAAACAGACAGCAAGAGAAAGAGTGTGTGTGTGCGCACGTGTGTGCATGTATGTGAGTGTGTAAGATAGAGAAGACAAGCCAGAGAAGTGTCTGTGATCACTAACTTGGTGACCTACTTACCAACACTGCAGCACGCACAAATAATAACACCCAGAATTATGGTATTCTCACCAGCTATCCTCTTCCAACACCACCACACAGCATGTAATATGCCTACCTACTGTTCAACATGCATGCAACCTGCTTAAACCTGTAGTTAGGATCTCAATATCAACCATAGTACACAAAACTACACCTTCCAAATGAAATAAATATTTCAATTATTAATACTGATGTGTGCCAGCCAGCCAGCAAAACAGCCAACCAGTCATCCAGCAGGTAAGAGGATTCCCAGGTCTCCCAGGTCTCCACTGTAGATTGGATACCAACTGATGGCTACGTGACTGGGAGAAAGGCCATGTCTCCTGTGGCCTTCCATCTGATAATGCTGCAGAATGCTCACTGGAAAGGTCAGGGAGTCTTCTAAAACACAGCACACCAAGGGTTCCACTCTGGATGTGCTGCCCCGCTGTACAGCTGTCACCTGCTGCTGGGTTACGGCCTATCTGTCACACATAATCCGCTGCCCCGCTCATAGCTCTGATGTCACCAGGGAACAGGAGGGTAAAAAGAGAGGTGGAGAAATGGAGACACAATCAAAAGGGCAAGGAATGGGATAGACAGGTTAAGGGAGGGGGGGGGGTGGCTGTGGGGGCGAGGGGGACAGAGGAGAGATGGACAAGGGATGGAAGAAGGATATAATTTGGAGGAATGATGGAGAAGAGGTAGCGGATGTAGAGGAGAGGCAGGCAGAGACAGGATTGTGATCAAAATTTCATAAGACCTGCAGAACTGTGGACCTGACAGTCCTACTGCAGAGAAGTGGGGAGGAGTGTAGGAGTGAAAGAGAGACAGAGAGTTATTACCTGGAACAAAGCTTCCTTGGACAACATCTTTGTACGCCCACCAACCATCATGAATTTTTGATGAAATTTGTTGTGCTGAAAAAGACAAAAAAGATTGTAATAAATTAGCACTTGCAAAATGCTGATACTGGCTTTGTGGTTATGATAACATTGCATTGTCTCATTAGGAGTACGTGAAAAGCATTAATCTTTGTAGTCAACAAATAAGACACCAGATTTGAAGTTGTCTAACCGGCTTAATTTGCATCACAGCAAAGCTTACAGGCCACTTCAGTTCCTATCGCATTTCAGTCTAGCAATGACGAAAACTGAGAGCAATACCGACAACTACAACGCTACACGTGAAAAGATCATCTGGATTCACGCTCATCACAATGACCTGATCTCCACATTACAAATATGTAAAACATGTACATATTTATGGCATTGAACCCATTACAATTCGTAGTTTAAAAACTGTTACGAGCAAAATTCCTAGAGCGCAAATGGAAAGCATCACAACTGTCTGGATGCGATACTATATGGATGACGACTAAATCTGGCGATTGGATGCAGATGAAAGTATTTCAGAGTTGGTTCAAGCAGCCAACAAATGCATTTATCTTTAAAAGTATGCAGCAAGGTCGTAAACGACCAAAATCTAGTAGTTGCTGTGCAAGTACCTCAACTTTGAATGTAGGCATAACCTACCTGATGTACGGATGACATATGCTGAACAGATTTGTAGTATGCTCCAAACGATATTCATTATTTATTCATTCCAGGTTCGTTTTGTAAAAGCTACAGACATTGCTTGTAAACTTCAGAGTCCCAAACGAAGCCAAACTTTGCTTAGACATCTTCTCGCAGCCAAACGAGCCGTGTGTCCGTTTCCAAGTGTCTCTGATTGCGGTCTTTCTACTCCATCACGATGGAGCGATGGAACAAATGTGATTCATTTATAATCCATTAACAAAAATGTCGTTTGTTTTGATTGTAATAGTCTAATCATCTCTCGTTCTCCCCAGAAACACTCCCAATCTCTCGCACTCCCCCCTTCTTATCTCACTCTCTGTTCTCTCTTCTCATCTCTTCCTCTCTTCCTCCCTGTCTGAAGCATGGAGTCAACCATCACAGACAAAGGTATAGTCGGCGACTGCAGTTGAAGAAAATCCTTTCAGTAAAACGCAACTTGCATTTATGACATTTTTGCAATTATGACAAATTAAAAAGAAAGAAATTAGATAAGCAAATATGGGCACATTTATATTGCATGGTAAACGTTCATGTAAAACTCTCCTTAATTAATAAAAGTATGTTCAAGAAAAATGTTCAAAGTTCAAATGTACTGGGGATCACTTGTTGAACCGCTTTCAGTTGTACTAGTAGGGGGGTATTTACACAGGGTAACAAGCCCACTCATTAATTAACAATCTGCTGATTTTTCATACAACACTCTCCTATGCTGCCACGACTGTAGGTTATCTGCGACATCATCGTTTAAGACATATTCACACAAAAGTTTAGTTTAAAACGTAGTTTAATGTATGACAGATTTCAATTAATCTATAAATACAAAGTTAATGTACAAGTAGATTATGCATTAACATAAATAATTAACTTGTTTAAACAGAATAGGTTGGATATGTTTTTAATATAGTAATATTATATGTTGGGGTCGATTGGCCCATCTTAACCTACTACTAAATAGATAAAAAAGTTACTCTTTTTTATATTTGAAGTGATCTGTGTGGGCACGTGTGGCCCTCTGGTGGTTATAATTGACTACTGCATAACACACTTCATTCATTTACATTTGTTCATTTAGAAGACAACCTTCCGATCATGAACCCAACGCTTTAATCGCTGAGCCACCTGACTCCCGATCAGCCACAACAAGTTTCTCTTGAAGTATGTTGTGATTCCCACTCTTCAGCTGCTGCTTTCGCTGGACAGCCTTCTCAATCTGCTGGAGGATCTTCTGCTTGTTGTTCCTGATGTTTACCTTGGCTTTCTCCACGAGGTAATCAATCTTTTCTGCACTGTATGGTCGCTGGAAGGTAGTGTACTCTTCCCTCTCTTTAGCGATATCGTCTTTATCTAAGGAGGAAAAAAGTCTAGAAAGTAATTCAGACTCCAGCGAGTGGAGGACGTCACCAGCATGTTGGGATCACATGATTCAGCTGAATATGACTTTATTCAATTAACACGTTTTATTACACAGTATACACTGTATCGTTTTCTGTCAATTTCGTTCAGTAAGTTGGGGATCCTCTGAACACTGACCAACCAAAAAGTACTTTGTATTCCTCTGATGGCTATAGAAGGAGACTAACCTTGACAGTTCTGCAAGTTGAAGAGAGGCATGTACAGGATAGTGGGTTCACTCTCTTGCCCCTCAAACACGTAAAAGTCCTTGGGTTGTTCCCTCTCTTCCAGCACACTGTGGTTGAACTGAGGGAACGGCTTGTTCATCTTGCGGGAGTAGTTCTGGGCAAGCTCCAGTGTCTGGGTAGGCAGAGGGACAAAGTCAGTGGGTATCAGAACTCACCAAGTCACTATGCTTGAAATACAAACTTCAGTGTACAGTCTAGTTGAACTAGCTGAGGGAAGGCTACCTCAAAGATATTCCCTGCGCTGTAGTCCAGGGCAATCATGAGGTCCACCCTTCTCTTGGGCCCCAGTAAAGATGGGTAAGGGGCGTTGATCATTAGACCTGCATCCATCAGTTGGAGGGTCTCCCTCATCTTGAGATTGGACGGAACCTTGGGGTCTGCACGTTAACAGACGCATGACAGAATCAGATGGTCAGTCATGTTTTCTAGATCTGCTTCAGGACTACTTTGGGTTTTAACAGAGCAGGTTGTTTCAGCTGTATTCTCTCACCTGGATGTTTGTGCAGGAAGTTGTTGGTTGAGCCCCACTCCCATTTCACAACCAATGGGAATGCATGCTCGATCATCCAGCACACTGGGAAACGATAACATCAAGACAAATTACAACATTAAATATGTCATGTTCTTGTTGAACAGAAATCCCTAACCACAGGATCTATATTGATTTGATGCATCTTACTACTGTGCAATCAATGGCTTCGTAATTGAACAGGACACCTACCCAAATGTTTGAAGGGACTCTCCTCTAGACCTTCACACCACACTCCCAAAACCTTGATGAACTTCAAGCCCCATTCTTCAAATATCGCTTTCTTCTCCTCCACAGTAGCTGAACTCTCTAGTTTGAGGGGCTTCTTCTTTAATGCATCTACCAAAGAGAAACAGAACAACCTTCGTCTCTGTTGCTGCCTCCACAAGTCCTTCAAGAACCCGTGTATCACAGGTCATCCGAACTGTCAACCCTTTTCACACTAACACGCCACATTCGGCTGTCATATGCAAATAAAGCTTCTGTTCTCTGATAAAATAACACTGCCCACAGTCTCACATCAAATCAAACAAGATTTGTTGCTATGTTTTACACAGTACCTTCTAGAACCTTCTCTAGGTTGTTGAGCAGGGAGGAGTTTCTGTCTTCATTGACCTTGTAGTTCACCATGGTATGGAGGAGCTGGTATGCCTTGAAGTAGCCATGTAGATGCCCACCATTCTCTGGAAAACAAGCACTGTGGATGATCATTATGGTCTTTTAGTCAGCCTAGCTTCATAGCTTATGGAAACAATGAACAAAAATGCATGACTTAACCCCTGGATATCTTTCTTATCATTGGACTATGCTACACTGTAGCTTCTGTGACATCGTGCTGTGCATTTGGCTGTGAGACAGGGAACAGCCCCTCCGAAACCTTTATTGTCACATATCCACACACGTCCAGTTGACCCCTTTTCTTAAAGGAACAAAAGTCTGATTCCTGAGACTCAACCCACCCATTCCACACAAAGAAAGGACACTACCTGTCATCCAGTCTGGCATCATGCCTATGATTGTCTTTTCCTCTGCCAGGGCACTTCCCAGAATACCTGCAGGAATACAGAATCAAACACACAAATGAGGAACACATACTACCAACAGGAAGTGCTTTTAACAATCGCTGCAGCAAGGCATCGTTTTTTCGCTTCCCCTTGCTAACCTTGCATGATGGTCATATCCATCTCCTCTCTCTGCTCCACCAGCTCCCCAGAATGGAACTGGCTGCCTAGGTAGGGAGTGTCTATATAGAATCCCAGGTCTGTGAAGCCACAACAGTGAGGAGTCATCTCAAACCATGTCGCTGTAGGAGAGAGAGAGGGGTGGGTGGATGGGGGGATATTAGTTAGGACACATTATGGAGGGCAGGGAGGGAAATGTTTTATTCGTGGTAACACCACAACATGAGGTATGTGTCATTTCTTGGGAGTCTCTGGGAGGGTGTCCATGCCAACGTACCTTCAGCAGGTCCCTGTTGGAAGCATTGTTTGTCTATAGCACAGTAGACTGGGTAAGGGTTCAAGGCCGCTCTGGTTGCTTCCTCAGATAATTTATTTGCGAGCATCTAGTCAACAAAAACACAAAGCACTTTAAATCAACCATACTCTCTGCTTTCAGACATACAGTATACCAGTGTTTTAGATGACTGACCTCTTTCATGACAGTGGAGGAGGTGAGAGCCCCCCATAAATGGCTAAGAGAAAAGTTCTGCTCTTTCAACTTCTCCATCAGCCAGTCCGACACCTCCTCCAGTTCCACATTGGGACCTTTCTGGGTAGCTATCACACTGGACACATTCCACTTCGGCTCTTTGTAGAGGGAGGCCATAGACCTTGAGAGGAGGCAAGAAAAAGGGTGACATGAAATACAGCGTTCTCTTGTCTCCACCAACGTACTGCATGATTTAAGAGATGTGTGTATGCAGTGCATATGTGTTGTGCCTCGGTCATGCAATTTACCAAGTTGATCCAGAGACCCCACCCATGTACAGCACAGTATCCAGAAGGGCGTCCTGCTCCATCTGGTAGACTGACCCCAGTAGGCCAACAGCAGCCCTCTGGCCTCCTCCAGACATCACCAGAGCAATGTTGGGCACATCCTCCTGGTTGGGGGGCAAAATGGATGTTTTTACCTTTCCACTTCATGGTTCTGTGTCAGTAAAGACTAACTATCTGATTTTGTACAAGCATTACTGTAAACAGTATCAGACATGGTCCACATACCAATTCACAGGTGATGTTGTGCTTCTTCAGAGAATCCAGAATCTTCATTTTCCTCTGGTGCACAAATTTCCTCTCCCCCTCGCACAGGGTGTCAGACTTTTGGACTGTCTTCTGGAAACATGTAACCATCATTTTTAAACACTTGCACTGATAGTAATAGAAAAATAGAATTAATGCAGAGCTGCACCTTCTTAATAAGATTTAAATTCAATAGAACTGCACCTTCTACTTAATAAGATTTAAATTCAATAGAGCTGCACCTTCTACTTAGTAAGATTTAAATTCAATAGAGCTGCACCTTCTACTTAATAAAATTTAAATTCAATAGAGCTGCACCTTCTACTTAATAAGATTTAAATTCAATAAGTTTGTGGCACAAGAAGATAGCCTTGGCTACCCATCTTCTGGTTGGATGCTAACTGTATTTCGTTACCCTGTACTTGTACCTGTGTAATGACAATAAAGTTGAATCTAATCTAATCTATGAATTGAACTTTCTTTTTTCTTTTTACCTTCAATGTAGCCCCCATGTCGTTCTCTTCAATGGGCTTTTCACCTGAGCACAGAATAAAAACAATGTTCCTCTTTTTTCAAATAATTGATATCCAGTGGAATCTCAAAAAAGATAATTGAATTACCAGGATCCCAGCAAGTTGTGTGTAGCCACTCACAGCTGGTATATAACAGTGAAATGAGAAGGAAGTTCTTGAGCATGTTGAGGAAGTAAGAGGAATGGTATTCTGGTTAGTCCTGTTAGCCCTGTTGGTCCTTGAGATAGTTTTGATTACAAATTCTGACTTCCCTACAAACCCTGACAATCCCTACAAGTCTTGATTCCAGTGGGGCGGTGGTACATTCCTACACTGTAATTGGTGGAAAGGTTAGATGAACCCTGGAGGCTTGTAAAGACTTCTCTTGGTCTTGCTCATAATATGCTCTTTTATGGTCATTCACCCCTGGAAAGCCCAATCTCCCCCATACCAAATACATTTGTTCTTATAACTTCTGTTACTAAAGGCATGGCTGCGTAGCCAAATCAGAATATATATAGTTTTTACTGGAACATATTAAAGAGCACTTGAAAGAACCAGACTCTCAGCAGGCTGAATACAGCCACTCGAAGTACAAGTAAAACCAACACAATGTTGTTAAGGTTCCAGAAACTACCCTGTAACAACATAGCAATACAAAAAGAATGAAGTCTGTTGGTACAAAATAATTGGGATGTAATTCAGAGGTGTTGAGTGGTAATGGTACAGATTATCACAGTAAAGCGTAAATAGGCTTGTCATGGTTTCGCTACTGTTTTGAAATGGCAAATGGGTCAGAGATCTCAGAAACAAGGTTTCTGAATTGACTAGTTTTAGAGTCAAGGTAAGCATCTGTATAACTGTGACCAGCAATGTTGTTTTTTCAGGTTTGGACTCGTAGGAGCTTGCAGAGATTGAAGACAAGCGGTGTGAGGCCCTGAGGTCACAGGTCACAGCTGTCTACTGTTCCCTGTCCCTGACAGGCCTGCCCATTTTCTAACCTGACTGAGAGCATTGTGTGATGCACTTGGTCTAAAGCAGCACAGAGATGATTTGGTGCCTTTATCAGTGTCCAAGCGAATTCTATGCTTTTGAAAATGCTGGTGATTGAGAGATCCAGACAACCAGAATCCGAATCAGAATCAGTTTTAATCGCTATGCAAGATTTACAAACATAGAATTCACTTTGGCAGAAAGGAGCAAACATAGAACATAAATGTGACATAATAAAAATAAAACAGGATTACAAAAAATATAATGTAAAATACAATACAAATTAGGTACAACATGTGGGTACAACATGTGGTTTCCTTCAAGAATTCTGCAGTGTTTAGGACTTAAAGTTGACAGGAGAAGCCTGTTAGCACTTGCTGGATGTACATTATCTTCCTGTAGGGTTACTAAGGGTCACTTTGATGTCACAATTTCAAGTACATTTCTTTTTTAAACTGAAACATTTGAGGTTGACAGAAATTTAGAGAACAGCTGGATTGTTAGATGGTCTCTGAACAGCGGTAAATAGATACTTGTATATATGATGTGCGTTGCTGTTTGTGATTAGAACCACATGAGGGCAGTGAAATCCAAGTCTTTTTCACTGTGGACTTATGCATGTAATTTGGATTCTTCACGTACAGGAACCTTACCTCATATTCACCGCCATCCCTTGTATTCAAGACAATTGCCTTATATTCAGGACCATAACAACTATCCTCTGACCATCAGAAAGTGTACGTCTGCAATGAGCCATGGTATCAAGTATCGATTGGACACTGATGGTTATTGATCCTTAGTAAAGAGCATTGATTATGCGGTTGAAGCTGATTGGTTGATGTGAGATAGATAGGCTGTTAATTAGTGTGGAGGTATGACCACAGCTGAGACCTCGAGGCTGACATGATTCATCTGATCGTTCTCAAGCCTCCACATGAGCCTCATCCGGCCATCCCAGGAAGTCATGTGGACAGGACAGGAAGTCATGTGTACAGGACAGGAAGTAATGTTTACAGTATATCTGTCTAGTAGGGGCTTCCCAACCTAGAACTGCCCAACCAGAATTGTCACCATCCCACTCCTGGCTGGGCCTAATCATGCAGCCTTGATATAAAGGCCTGTTATTCTGTTCTTGCTTCCTCCAGAACAGTACAGGTGGACAATGATAAGGCCTGCCTAGTTTTCATATTTCATGTAGCTATGAATGTAACATAGGCAGCACTGACGCACACCAAGATAGAGGAAGGAAAAAAGAACATTTGCAAATGGGTCCTCCATGAACAACCAAATGTAATAATTTAGTATGTATTTCCTTCTGTCCTCCATTATAGAACTTGATTTCCTTGCTGTCATCCATTCACAAAGACTTGAGAGCCTCTCGGCTTTTAGTTCATGTGGACGGTTGAAACAAGACCTGAGATGAAGGTAGCGTCACTTAGCTTCTTGAGGCAATGGACTGACCTACTAGCTGGATGGACATAGTTCCAGTATTAAATGTATCTTTGACTGTTAAAATGGCACATTTCTCTTGATGTGACATTCAGAAAGATGGAAGTTGTGAAGGTTCTACAGGTTCTTGTCTCTCTGCCTGTTCTATTTTCTAGTCCCTGGCTCTGGTAAACAGGGTGAATCATGGAACCTGCCCCACAAATATAAATGAATAATGTCACACAAACACATGCACACACACAGACACTCACACACAGAGACACTCACACACAGTCCTCCATGGGGATTAAATTAACAAGAATAACATTATCAGCATGGGGCTCACAGGACTGACAGATTCCCCCTCACCCCCATACTTCCCCTCTCTATCCTCACCCTTCACCCCTCCAAAACCGATCCCCCCTTTTGAGGTCATCCACCCTCGGGAAGAAAGGAGGAGAGAGTAAGAGAGGGAGGCTCCGGCAGGGAATAGGACAAAGAAAGGTTCCCCAGACGATGAGTGAATTCCCTGGGTAATAATGATGTGAGACAGCATCGGTCCATGGATGGTGATGATGCATTTCATCCATTATGGATGAAGCTCCAGTGTTTTCCATCACTGTCAGATGTGCTTTGCTGCTTTCATCCTCCAACCACACTCATCTCAAAGTCTAATTTAGAGTGCAAATTGAGTCATTGAAGAAGCAAAATGTCAATTAGGAATGAGGCAGACTGCTCAATCTTAGGAGAACTAGTGCAGTGTCTGCGAGAGTGTGTATGTTAATGTACGTCTTCCTCCTCGAACAGAGGGACATTGTCAACGCAAACAGATATCCAACCTCCTGTGAAGAACATCATAATCTGATCAAGACCAATTATCTAATCACAAACCAATGACTTGAAAACAATGTGAAACTAATTGAAGGGGAGGGAAAGAAACCCTAGAGAGAGGAGCTGTTGTGTCTCCTGACATGCGCACTAAAACACGCCCAGTTCAGTCGTGTTCTTGACTAAATGAGCAAAGGCCGACTTTTAGTCACCCCACCCCCCAAATAAAAAACTAAAAGCAGCTGTCAATTACGGCATCACAAGGATATAGGAACTACAGGAAGTGACTGATGTCATCCCAGGCAATCGTTCCCGGGTCCTGATCCTACCTCATCAAGTTACTGGTGTCCTCCACAGTCACCATGGTGCTCAATTCCTGGTAAATGATTTTCTGTCTGTGTCCTGTGGGACTGGCCAATCAGCACAGCACAGGGGACATGCATAGGTGCTTGTTTGTACCTCTGAGGTCATCTCAGGCTGCTGTGTGTGTGTGTCTTTGTGTATGTGTGTGTGTGTGTGTGTGTGTGTGTGTGTGTGTGTGTGTGTGTGTGTGTGTGTGTGTGTGTGTAAGCGTATATGTGTGTCTTGCAATACTTCAGGATCACGTATGTACTGCATGGACCTGCTGGATTGTTGTTGGCCAGCCCGGTTCTATGGCTATCAGCTTCCCCTTCAAGAAGGAAAAGAAGCACCTGCGTGTCTCTTCTAGGCCACCAGGGGGCGATCACAGCCCCACCACAGTCACCAGGCATGGCTCCTGCCCTTCTCAGCTCTCCTCGCCTCAGTAGGCTGGCTAACTAAGCCTGGAGGGTCGTGTTTCTCATTATATAACTGATTAATGAACGTTGCCACGAAGGAAAGTCGCAGGAGTCACTGAAAAAGTTATTTTACATGCAGCCTGCTTTCTTGCTGATCCCAAAAGAGGCAGGTGTAACCCAGTTTAACCCTCTGTGGATGTGGACATTGGTGACGTTTGAGGAAGGTGGTGCGTCTGTAAGACAATAGTGACTATAGACCCATTCTCTAAACAATACAGGAGTCCTGCATCATATAACTTACCATCTGTCCTTTCACTTAGAAGATTAGACACACAGGGGTGACATCAGCGGGACCTCGCAAATGTGTGTGTGTTTGTTCGTAGCCTTTACTTGACAACCTGGCAATATCCATATGGGGGCAAGTGGGAGTCTAATAACAGGACAAAACAACATTTATATACTGACCTAGAATCTGCTTGGTTCTCCCTCGACGATTCACACCACATCTCCGGCACTGATTAGCTGACCCAGAATCTGCTGGAATCAGGCAGACAAAAACATACACATAATATTTACAGTGTTACTGCAGCTCTGGCCAACTTGACCAGATTGGTTTTGTTTAGTCTAGTTGAAATATTCAGCCATCGAAAAATAATCATGCTACTAAGAATACTCTGCCTTCGTTGGATCATCAGCACACACTTTCCACTCTGCACCATGATCAGACAAGGCCTTGAAGTGGAGTTTAGAGGGAAAAGTTTTCTAAATGAAAGGATTCCAAAAACCACTTTCACCCACAGTGACCTCCACCCACACACCTACACACTCATACACACAACCAGGCCATCCACGTGCACAGGACACCCACACAGCTCACTGCCGCCCCTCTACCGCACACACACTCAGAAATGGGTCACGGAGCAGTGAGAGTGTGTCAGTGAGTGGGTTTGTTCATGGGCCCAGTGACAAGCCTGGAGCTGAGCAATTCATCCGGACAAGACTCTTCAAACACGATTGCACATAGATGAGTGTTTAACTAGAGGCTGACCTGGGTGTAACCGTGGCCCTGAAACTTTCCCATGAGAACATGAGTACGTTAAGATCATGCCTCTTTGCAGCCCCAAATTATCCAAACAGTATTGGCATCAAATCATTTTGAGAGAGACAGGAATGAGTTGTCTTTTCATTAATCTTTGTAAACAGGTCCCCTACATTATCAAGGCAGAGGAAGGCAAAATGCATTTCGTTTCAGTCTCAGGTGATGTTAGCAAGGATAGGACTGGTGTGCTGGTTAGTCTGTGCTGCAGGCAAGCGGGTGACAGTTATTTGATCTCCGGCGGTGTTGATGGGGGCAGGGGGTGGGGGGGTGGGAGGGGTGTGTGTAGGGGGGAAGACATGAGGGAATGAGAGTTGTGTTGTACAGCAGCACAGGCTCTTTTTCACCCAATTAGGCAAACAAACAGTGTTGCTGAGGCAGGAACAGGAATGTTCAGTGAGGCAAGAACCCTCTCTGGTGACAGACTCGAAGAGCTCCATCAGCAGAGGCCAACAAGTACAGGGAGGGTGGGAACAGGACATCCTGGTACCCTGTGAGAACAAACACTCAGTGAAGTGACGATAAACACCCGGTCCGTTATTTTGGATTAAGAAACCCTTGTTTACCACTGCGTGCAACCTACACACAACAGAAAAACAAGACGGTCTGAGGTACTCTCTGAAGGCCTCTCAATGTTGTTACGCCCTTCTCTGGAACCAAAGTTCCAGTGTGACCATGACAGAAATAAAGGCTGATCACACCCTCCACTCAGCAGATAGAGGGAAGGAAGAATGGAGATATGTAGAGCGAGATGTGCGGCAACAGAAAGAAATAGAAGGATGGCATTCATTGATGAAAGAATTGAAAGAGGCAGCTGATCTGATCTGCGCCCAAGGCGTGTTCTTTGTACGCTCACAATGAGGGCACGCACATGAATGGAAGAGTTGTCTCTGTGTAGACTTGCTGGGGTTGCCACCGCGAAACCAAGACTGGATGGGAGACGATGTGACGATGTTAGTTTGTGTGCGAGCGAGAAACAGAGAGAGAGAGAGGAGGGAGTATGGCCAGGAGGACGAGATGACCATGGTCCATTGCATGGCTTTGCGTATCTCAGAAACAGAGCTGGGGCGAGAGAGACTGGAAGTCATGGGCTTGGCCTCAGGCTGTGTGTGGTTTTAGAAGTTCACTTCAGGCTGTTGTGCCCAAACTCTAGAACGGACTCAACATTCTATTCTGAGATTCTTACGCTCAATCTGGATGTGTAACTAAACACAATTCTAAAGGACGCAAGACAGCCCTAATTGATATGAAAGGCCTCTCTGTTTAGAATGGATTGATGCTTCCATGCACAAGAACAACAACATCTCTATCAAAACATGGCATGTTTGCGATGCTTAATTTTAACTAGCAACTAGCAGACACTTGCAGTCAATAACGCAAACCCTAATTATAATCACACTGAAGAAAAATGAAGAAGTTGCCATAAACAGAGTATGATGTTATGCTAATCCACCCTTCTTCATGCTACAATGGGGCCACAACTCGAAATTATACCTCCTCTTTTCCCTTAAGCTTCACTGCTTGCTAATGGAATTCTTAATCACGCAACCAGGAGGATTAGTTGCACTATACAGTAGAAGTCTGTAAAATAAGCCGAATGCATCAATAATGTATATAAATGCGCTCATTAATGCACACAGGAAAGCCTCAGAGATTACTGGATCGTTGCCGTGACTCCATCCAGGTTCTTTGCGGAGACAGAACGAGCGAGGGGAGAGCTGACCATGTTGGCCACTAGAACGTCAGAGGTCAAACCACCTGCGAAGTAGTGGGGGGAACTGCACCATCAGCACTTTCAACACAAACAACAAACAGGCAGGACCAAAGCTTCCCTGGTGTGTGTGACACGCAGGATCAGCTCCTGCGAGGAGACCCCGTTACTCCCCTCACGGCCCGCCAGCGCTCCCATCGATCAGAGCCCAACGCTGCTTTTGCTTCTGAAGACTTTGAAAAGCGTGCCAGGATGTCAGCGTGGGAGTTCCTCCCATAGAGAGAGAGCACCCAGGGTGAGGGGTGACCTGTTCTGAGACATCCCTTCAGAGAGCTCCTCACATCACCCAGCGGGAGAGCTGTGTGGACGGGCTCTGCTTTGCATGAAGCACACAGCACAACCAGCATCTCAGCTTCGTTCTGTAGTCAGCGAGGGGAATTCATACACATTACAGTTTCATCCAGGTGGCATAATTCCCATTATACACCATGTCCACAAAAGGGCTATCCATGGATTAATGCTAACGTGCTTTGCCACTTTTCTGAGAAACGAAAGCGTTTGAGCTCAGATTAAAACCATTACAGATGGTTGTTATAGAATCATTGTGATACAGTATAATGGGCCTGACAGCTTATCACAGAAATGCATATGGCAGAACAAAAACAATCCGCTTCTGCTTCCAATTTCCCAGAACCACCAGAGGACAACATGATGCTGTGTCCCTGCAGGTTGGTCAGCTGGTAGCTCTGTCCACAGTAGATGTCTACGTGAGTCGAAGTGGGTCACAGCCCCATGAGACTAGCTCTGTCTTATCTCATCCCATTCTACAATGAGGCTCTTGATTGGCAGGCTAACATCACCACCACGGTCAGCTGTGATGTCAGCTATCAAGAGACCCATTCGCTCTCTCCCTCTTCTCTCTCTCTCTCTCTCTCTCTCTCTCTCTCTCTCTCTCTCTCTCACTCTCTCTCTCTCTCTCTCTCTCACTCTCTCTCTCTCTTTCTCTCGCTCTCTCTCTCTCTCTCTCTCTCTCTCTCACTCTCTCTCTCTCTCTCTCTCTCTCACTCTCTCCCTCTCTCTCTCTCTCTCTCTCTCTCCCTCTTTCTTTCTCTCTCCATCACACTCACATAATATCTCACCATCTACCTCTCCTTCCCTTTATTTTCTCCCTTTCCCTCTCTATGATCTACTGAGCCACAGAAGCCACGACCTCTTCTGCTACATCACCTCTTACCCTACAGACCACTTGGTAGCACGTTCCCTGACTCAACAAACCAGAACCACACAACTGAGCGTGCTCAGTTCCAGGTCACATGCTCAGCGCTCAGGTTCAGTTTGTCACCAGAGAGCTTGTGAACGTGCTCCGGGCTGGGGCAGGGAGAGTTCTGCCCGGTAACACGGCCTGCCGTGACTGAACTCAGCGGGCCGTGTAAAAGTCTTCCTCGGCTGCCAGAACTGCACCATTGTGCCCCAGAGAGAGGCAGAGAGCACGAAAACTATGAAAATGAGAAAGATTGATAGAGATGATGCGATAGAAATAGGGGAAAATGGATATGGAGAGGGGGCAGCGAAAGAGAGGAAGAGATGAGAGGCACAAAGAGATGAAGAGTGAGAGATTAGGAGAGGATGGATGGTCTATGTGCGTGTGCTTGTACATGAGCTGCTAGTCACGAGCTGCTAGTCATGTCAGTAAATCAGGGTAGTGTATGAGGATCATGCTTAATGTGTTTGCTCAGATCAGGGCTTTTGTGACTCAGAGTTATTCCATGATTCTGAGTAAGCATGTCTTGTGTGTGTATGTGTGTTTGTGTGTAGTCGGGCAAAGGGCTAGTAATGCTTCGCAGCTGAGATCTGGATGCTCATTTTACTGAAAGCCTGACTTTTAAATCTGCCGGATAACACAACTGCCTCATTGTTCACTAAGAAGACTGCATCACACACAGCAACTCCCGCCTGCACACAGACGAGCACACACACACACATGCGTGTGCACTGACAATCACACACTGACAAGAACTTTCACGGGTGTGCTGTTGTTGCAGTCCATTGTATTCTCAGGTG
This sequence comes from Neosalanx taihuensis, assembly GCA_030340665.1. NCBI lineage: Eukaryota > Metazoa > Chordata > Actinopteri > Osmeriformes > Salangidae > Neosalanx > Neosalanx taihuensis. The sequence continues at coordinate 7,010,463 of CM059298.1, forward strand.
CTGTCTTGTCAACGTGTTATTACAGGAGATCACCCGTAGCTTTGCCAAGTCTAGCCATGGATCCACTCTCTCTCTCTCTCTCTCTCTCTCTCTCTCTCTCTCTCTCTCTCTCTCTCTCTCTCTGTCTCTTTTCCTCTGGTTGTATGTGTGTCTGTCTGAGCTCCCATCTTGGGGGGGTCAGGCCCAGATAGACCCCCACCTGTTTCAGACTCTCAGTCAGAACAGGGATCTGACCCAGTTTCCTCTGCTTCTGTCTACTGACTCCAACCTCACTTTTTCAGTTTGGGGTTATAGAGTTTTCCTGCAGTACCAAACTACATACTGTACATAAACACATGCCCTCACACACACACACACAAGCACACACACACACACACACACAGTAAAACAAGACGGCAGAGAGAGAAAGACACTAGCCCATCCCTCTCATCAATATTTAATAGCGCTTGACAAATAATTGCCTCATCTGTTACAGTTAGTGCAGCTTCAGCCGCTGACGATAAAACTAACGATTCTGCTGTGGCTGGCAGCCTGTGGCAGAGAAGAAGATGATTCAGACCGTCAGTCAATCTGTCACCGCTGCCAACCCTGTATGGTGGTAGACAGGGGAGAGGAGAGAAGAGGTGGAGCTGGAAGAGGGGTGGAGGGGTGAAGGGGTAGGTTGGGGTGGATGAAAGGGTGGAGGGTGGTGGGGTGTGGAAGCAGGGAGGAGGCCGAATGTGTACACGCTCGTCCTGATGCTCATGGCTTCATCGTGACACGGCCTGTGGGCTGTGGTGGAGAGGCTGCGCACTGCTGTCTGCTCCGGGAGAGGACTCTGACCCTGACATGGATTCTCTGCATGTGCATGGACACGCGCGCGTTTCCCACGCTGACACGCACACGTGCATCTCCCCTGTCCCCTCCCATCAGCATCCCTGTCCCCTCACACACACGTGCTGACAAGCTTGTGCCTTACATGGTTAGAAAAGACACGTGCAGCATGAATTCAATATGTGAGGGCGGAAATGTTTACAGTGATATGGAGTATTTACATGGTTGCACACATGGAGCCTTTACAGTAAGAAGTTGCATATATATGGGATCCTCAAAGTATTGAGATTTTGTATGTAAAATTATTAAATTTATATTCTGGCAAATTCCGTCTTCCCTGACCTCATATAAGTATCCCTGTTTGGCTTAGTCTTTGGAATCAGTCCCTTCAGCAGAAGATAGGCCATAAATGATCCTGATCTTCACTGTGACTTAGACGTCACAGAGATTAGTTGTTACCTGAAGGAAGGAGGGACAAGCTTTCTCAGTTCCTGTGCATTAAGGTCATTCTCTCACACCATGTCTGGTCAACCTATCACAAACCTGGTAGTTCATCTGCCTGTTACAAACCTGGCAAAAAGGGATAGTTGTGGTTAAGTATCTAAGGAAAACTAAAAGGAAAAAAGACAATAAGGGTGGAAAAAAAAACTTTCAAAACCTTGCTGTGAGCTACCACACTTCCGTTTTCTTTCTAAGTTTCAAGTTCCATTTTCACATTGTGTGGATCTGACCTGGTTTCCTTCATCGAGTCGTATTACCGAGCTTTGAAACACACTTAACCAGCTTCCTGCTATGTTATTGCCCCGTGCTTCTTTCTGATGTGGAGTTGATGAAAGAAAGAACATCATCATGCAAAAACCTCATTACTGTTCCAGTGTTCACCTCGTCTGGGCTAATTGTGTTTATCTCATGAATTAGTTATTTTCAGTAGAGCCTTGCGGGAAGCTGGAATAGATATAATTTTTAGAATTCTAAAAGGGGGGCATTGATTATCGCTGTAAATGTTTTGGACATTAACGATTTAGAAAGAGATAGACTTGAGATTTTGTATCTCAAGATTTGGTATCTCAAGTCATCTCATTTGGAATCTCTTTCTCAAGTCATCTCATTTGGTATCTCTAGTCTTGAGATTTGGTATCTCAAGACTTCAAGGAGGTCCACAATGTCACCGTACTTGTTTATTTGCTTTCAGATCATATCATCTTCCTCAGATCATGTTTCTTCCAAAATATTTGATTTTAGTGCTGCTCTTTACACACAGTTTACAGTTATCCAAGAGCAGGATTTTGTTTTTATTGTTTTTGAACTATCTGATTTGAACCAACTACTTACTAACTCCTTTTGAAACAACCATCCTTCTTGGTCAGCACATTGATCCGTTCTCCTCTCAGGCGGGAAGAGGAGGGGGTGGGGTAGGCTGTCAGTCCGGAGGGGGAATGTAGAGAAAGTTGTGCTTTTAAGGCTGTGGTACTTTAATAATTCAATGAGAAGGGCTTTTAATTTTGGTGGAAAAAGAGGTGGCTTGTGGTTGGACGATTCCGGAAAGGGAGAAGTGGGAGGAGAGCATAATGAATGTGGCAATGAATCAGGCAGTTCCTGCCTCTCTCTTTCTTATTTTCCTGCTCCTTTTTGCCTTTCCTTTTCTTCTCTGCCTCCGTCTCTCAGAGTCTCCTGGCTCCCTCAGTATCCCTGTTATTTATCTATTTTGATATATATATATACTGTATATATCTCTGCTGCCTCTCTCCCTCTCCCCTCCCACTCCCTTTCGCCCTCCCTCCATCCCCTCTCCGCATTGCAGTAAATGTGGCAGCTCAGGACCAGACTCTAGTGACGGCCGAGTCCTCAGGCTCAGACACACTCCTGCTGTACCTTCCCGCAACAAACTTAGTGTGTGCATGTGGCTGAGAGATAGTTTGACCTATGTCAATATCGTGTACATACTGTAAATTCATCTGTATCTAGGATTTCTGTTGACGTATCTGTACCTGTGTTTTTGCGTGTGGGCTAGTGTGTGTATGTGCGTGTCACTTTCTGACATTAAAGTATCTCTACTGTCATTCGGCCCCCAGAAGACTGAGAGGAGCCGAACCAGGGACACATCCAGAGACGTCTCCTCCTCAGACCCTTTGCTAGGTTTCCCTACCTGAGTTCTGACATAATTTCCTCCCAGAGTCTTCTTGAGAAGCTGCCTATGTGACTGTGGACACGATGCCGTGTGCGTTACAGTACATGAGTCTTGACCTACATTCTGTAGCAGTGGGTGGGAGGAGTACTGAGAGAGGAGAGCTAGCTCTGCTATCCTACATGAGGAACAAACCACATACCATGCAACCTTCATTTAAGATGTGAAATTCTGTCCTGTCCTAGTTCATTCTGTAGAAAGATTCTCCCTCATGTGAGTCCTAGCAAAGCTAATTTCCTTAACAACTGCAAATTCTAAAATAGCTTGGCCAGATGTTTGATTACAATTTGAATAATGAATGATGTGCTTAACTGAATTATCCTGGGTCAACAGGAAACAGTGGGTGCTGTCCTGACAGGTCTGGTCAACACGGGAAACAGACATTTTCTAAACGGATTTGTTTGTTTCACAGTTTGTTGTTACCATATATAGACTTTGACACTATAACAGCAATGGATGTAAGCCGCTGTTTTTGTTTTATGTAAGGTGTTATGTGTTACGATAAAATCAAATATATATCAAAATATCAGATGCTGCTGACTAACACTAACGGAATGTGCTTTCAATATAAAGAGCTGAAGGTGAATGTTTCTGGAAACATCATATAAGACATCATGTGAGGGGAGTCAGGTGGCTGAGCGGTTAGGGAGTCGGGCTAGTAATCAGAGGGTTCCCAGTTTGAACCCAGGCTGTGCCATCATGACATTGTGTCCTTGGGCAGGGCACTTTACCCTACTTGCTTCAAAGGACTGTCCCTGTACTTGCTGTAAGTTGCTCTGGATAAGAGCGTTACTCAAATGTAAATGTAAAATGACATCAGCAGATCAGATGGTGTGAACAAACTGATGTTCATTTGGGATACAAGAGGAAAGGCAGTTAAATGGTGTTGACGTGGGAGCTGAAAGGGAATCGACACGCAGGGACGGCTGTTGTGGTGCACCAGCACAGCCGTGGGTTGCTGTCCGTCAGTCACAGCCTGCAGAAAGTTTGAGATTTTTCTAGCACATTCTCTGATTCTCTGAAGTTGAATGTTGTGTTTTGAGTACACAGTCATTTCACCATTACTAGTGCTGGGACTGATTTTCCCTCCCCCACGTTTTGAGCTGTGGACGTGGGCAGCAGGCAGGACAAGCCTTCCCAACGGGTGTCCTCTCTGACTCACTCTCAGGGGGCTGTGAGGTCCATCCACACAGTATGTCCTCCTCTGGGCATCGCTGACTCACTGGTTAGAACCATCACGCTTCCTCCCAACCACGAAAAACCAACCAATATGCAACCACACTGTTCAGTGTCAATGTTCATCGAGTCTTCGGGAAACAGACTGCGGTGGATCAACCGTTTGCAGAGCCCATCAAAATAAAATATGTATGTAAAACTAATACAATAATAATTGAGACAGAGGGCCGCTGGTATCTCCCACTTGGATGTGACATTGGGCTGGAGGCTAGAGGCACGCAGCAGCATGCAAAAAAAGACGTTAACGTGTGCATGAGTAAGCAGATTCTCAAGGCTGCATGTGTGCACTCTGTGGGTCTTTTTGACCAAATCTCAAGAGGGTGCGCAGTCTGCTATTTTGGGCCAGCCAAAAGATTCAGTTTAACCTAGACTCTCTCTGCTACTTAGGTTGATAACAGAGAAGCGTGTAGGAGGAGCGATACTTGCAGTAAATGCACAAAGTAATCCTGGAACTGAATTATGTGATTTCTGTTCAAGGAAACTAATATCTCAAGTTCGGATGCAAATAAATAAATAAATAAATATATACAAATATATATATATATATAATATTTGATGTTGCAAAGTTAGCAGATGCATGTTAATGCTCCTAGTAAATTGATACAACCTGTGACATGACAGTGGACTACGGGCAAGCCAAGGCCTGCATATGGTCTGGGACTACACAGTCTATGTACGAACCTGGCCTAGACAAGAGATCCTTATTATTGATGTATGAGCTGTATTGATTGGTTTATTGTTAATAGAAACAATTGCATGATCTTTGTATACACACACGGTCATGAGACAGAGTGGGAGAGAGAGAGCGTGAGGTGTCAATGCTGCTGACTTTATCCAGGGAGGTTCTGAGTCAACACCATCATCCGCCCAGGCAGACAACCTACTCAAGGCTATCCTCTTCCTGGAGCAAGCGTGTCTGTGTGCTTGTGTGTGTTTCAGATGTTTACGTGTATGTGTGTGTGTGTGTACGCATGGGCACACCCTTGTGTACTTCTGTGTGTGGGTGTGTTACTATGGATCTACTCACTGCCAAGATGTGGGCGACATCATGTTCAAGGGAATCACTGCATCTTCGGAATGCCAAAAGTGGATGCCAAGCCTATAGAGCAGTAGAACACAGATTCCAGAGTCCACAGCCTAGTGAGTCATGATTAATTCATGACACGTGGACCAACAAGACTGGCATTACCTGATCACCTTGTTTAATGGAAGACAAAGTCATTTTGTGAAAGTTTACATCATTCCAAGACATTAGTAATAGTAGTAAACTATGTAATTAGGGGAACGGTAACACAGACTCAAGTCAGTTGGAATGTGTTTGATCCGTATGAAGTATGTTACATATTCAAGGTGTTGCATTACTTTTAGGGAGTTTGTTACCATTGTTTGTTTTCTCTGCCATTCCTGCCATTCCTGCCTCACCATGCTCCCTCATGCATTATTCATATCTTCCAGTTGACCTGCATTGTTTTCATTCTTCAGTATCATTCACCTCACACCTACTGCGATGGGATGATTTTCCAGCAGGTTAGATTGCTTTTGAGGTTAAACTGATCATGAGCACAGTTAGGTTGAACACACACCATACTTGAATGTCTGGTATGACGCAATGTTCTAAGCTTTCTGAAATGACAGGTTGCTGTCGCTCAGTATCCATGCATAGAGAACATATTGTAAACAGAATGTCATAAGTTTGTTTACATACTTCCTCCCTGTCATCCCCCCTCTTCTCCTCCCTCTCTTCTTTTACCTCTGTGACAAAACAACCACCAGTCCTTTCTACCAAGGCTCTGATTATCTTCCCCGATGTTGATCTTTCTCTCTCTCTCTTCCTCTCGTTGTCTAAATACAGCTATTCTGGGCCAGGCAGGATTGAACTCGTGGCTGTGTTGTCTTTAGACTGTGTTTTTGTTGTGGTCTCTGGAGAGAAAACACAGGTTACACGCTATACCAGACACGTAGCAGATACGTTGGATGGTGGACATGTAGTTAACTCAACCAAGCCCCTTTTCCATAACACACATACAAACACACAAGTGAGTAAGTGTGCTAAACTATATATATAAAATTATGTAAAAACGTGGCAATAAAAATGATAAGTGAGAAACCTGATGGGGAAATAGAACATTTGTGAGTCTAGTAGTCTGGATGCTTCATTAACATCTACCAGACGTCAGCGATGAGAACAATTCAATGCCTGGGTGGCTGTAGTCCTTTGTGATCCTCTGTAATCTCTAAGGCATCATGGGAGGTGGATGATTTGCACAGAAGGAAGATGGCAGCCAATGATGCGATCCACAGTCTTCACCACCCTCTGTGGGGCACTGAGATCTGCAGCCAAGCAGCTGCTGTGTCAGGTAGTAATTCAGTCAGGGAGAATGCTCAATAGTGTATCTGTACACTAACTGTACATACCAAAATAAAGAAAGTATAGCTGCTCATGGGCAGTTTGGGGGATATTTTTAGCTGGAGGTTAAATAATTGTACAATCTGTTTTTCACTGTGCTCTGTAAACTTTGGTGGTTGTCTTAAAAGATACAGACTTCCTGCTTCCATAAAGTCCTAACAACATATGGTCTCCTTAGTTGTCTCATAAAACTGCTACGTGCCAAGATGCGATTTAGCATGCATTCGTGGCCTGTAGACTAGTATAGAAGCAAAACCACAAGACAAATAACACTAAAATAACATTTCATCCACTCTGTATTCTGCATTATTTGCACTGTTAAACCACAGGTTGAAATACAGTTCGGACGGTTCTCAAAACACTTTTCCATTCTTGGGCTTTACAATTTAGAACCACAAAATGTCTCCCAACTCATAAAGCAAGTTGCTGGTCTCTAGACATCAGTTGTCTTTTTTCTTTTGTGAGATTCAAAGGCATAATGACATAACCTTTCCACAGGAAGATCGGAGGTTCAAACAGAGAGTTACCACCGGCATATGGGTCTTGAAGTCCCAGAAGGCACTGGGAGGGAGGGGGAGGACAGCAGGGGGCACTGGAAGGGAAGTGGAGGACAGACGACTGGGAGGAGGGTGGAGAGAAATAGACACCTCTGCATATTTGAGAGGGGCAACAGAAGGTTTGGGGGTTACGGGGTGCAAGACTAGGTAGGTGGTGAGTGAGGGGAGGAACTGGTAGAACAGGGGTGTGTGATGGGTGAAGGGCTGGTCACACATGGAGGGAGACTGAAATGTACAACAAAGCAACACTGAAGACTGAACTTGACATTGGGGCTGCCCTCTGGCACATGCTCTAGAAGTTGTTGAAGAAAACGAGGCGTTTATCTCATGTTCTGTCTCCTCTATGACTTTGGATCCAATTTGTTTAAACCTTTTCATCCAGGCTGGTCTTCTTCTGATATGAAAACTTTAATGACCCAATAAAATGGGGTCAGACAAAGGTCAATAAAATAGAATTAAATTGAACTGATATATCTGATTATATAAAAGTTTTTTGTAAATATTGTATTTGTAGTGACATTTAATATTTTTATATCCTTTCAGTTCAGTTACCAGGGTTTCTGACACGAGGAAAAAGAGCTTCAATGTTGAGCTTCAACATCTGAACCCTCAGCTTTGACAAAGCTACCTCAAATTAGCACCCAGTTTCACTCAGGAAAGATAATAGGTGGGTGTAATCACTAAAGGGAAATGGAAACCAATATGTTGACTTCATCCCCACAAACCATAGCCAGGCCCCAAATAGGGGAAACTCCATCGCTGGAGACCAGAAGATGTGACCTGGCTGCATCACAGAGTGAATAAAATAATAAATATATAGAAAATGTATACCTTATGGTGTGGCTTAAAAAACAAACTGCTGAAAAATGATGTAAGTGCAAATTCCCTCCAAAAATGTTACTGGCCAAAAGCAACTTTAACATTTCTAGTTTGACACACAGGAAGCAGAGTTACATAATTATGCGTTTACTTGTTTACGTTTTGCTTCAACGTGTAATTACGGCGTGTACTTATTTACAGTATGTATTTACAGTGTGTGTCTTGTTGGGAAAACTAGTTAATTAACCAGGACATCAGTGGTGGGAGAAAGGAAGCAAGTAGAGTGCATGCAGGAAAAAATGCAAATCAAGACAGATGATGTCATGCCTGGAGGTTTGAACAGGTCAGTGGGTTCCTTTCCCCACAATGCTAGACTGATGTTCATATTGGTTTCATTTTTCCATTTCCTGCATCAATCTCTGAGGATCTGACTGTGACTCTCATTGTGGGGGATCGAAGCATCAACAGTATCTTGGATATGGGATCAGATTTCATTTCAGCAAAGCTTAACACAAATGTATTCATGAAATTGCTGGAATTCATAGTCATCGATTTATTAAAAAGATGAGGATCAAGAGGTCTGATCTGGCTAGCCTTGGGACTCTGGCTGTTATGTCTGTTCCTCTCGATGACATTTCCTACTTCTGGTGGTTGCTTCCTAATTGCTGTGGCTATTCTTAGTCAAGTCTGTCCTCACAGTTAATCCACTCCCTTCTCTCTCTCTCTCTCTCTCTCTCTCTCTCTCTCTCTCTCTCTGTCTCTCTCTCTGTCTCTCTCTCTCTTTACTCCATGTAGTTTGAGGGTGGTGTGATCCTTCGAGCCCTGTCATGGCAAAGGCGTGGCCAACATCGTTAATCAGATTTGTTAGGTCAAGGTCTATAATGATCCCTACAGAAATTATTAAAAGACAACAGAGAAACCCAGTCTTTTGAGCAGTTTGTTTGGAACTGTATGCACATCTGTGTCTCAAAACGGGACTATGAAAAGTTATTAGAACAATTATTACATTACATAATTACAATTATTATTATGTTGAATCAACCTAACATTCACATTTGGACTTTCTTAAACTTATCAGTAATTGATGTGCACTAGCTGTGCACTGTGGCTGCATCTACCTCAAAATAGTACACATGCACAACTTGTACAAATACAAATAGTACATATAACACCTTGTCTCGATTAGCTGCTCCGTGACACGGCTAGCCCTGAAAACAGGACTCTGGGACGTCAGCAGATCTGTGTGTACGTGAAGGGGAGCGGCCCAATCACATCAAACGACACGTGGCGTGAATGAACTGGCCAGCCAATCAGATCATACAAAGCCATGCATTGTTAACAGCTGATGTCTGAGGTGATGTGGACCTCTAGCAGTTGGAACGAGAGCTGAGAGTCTGTCACGCAGCTTTGACCAGGCACTTAACTGATACAGAGCCTTAACTTGACTGACTGAGGGTCAACAGGAAACAGATCATCGTGCCGCCAGGGGATTAGGAAGACAGAACTCTTTAAACCTAACATCCGCTGGAAACATCCAATGAGCTTAAACCTGCTCTAGAAATGGATCAGGAAGGCCACACAAGAACCTATGATATCAGTGACCAAATTCTCTGGCACGTTAACTGGAGAGGGATGCAGAGATGGTGAAGGTATGTGTGCCTCCATAACAAGTGCTTCGCTGTCTGACAGCAGGTAGGGAATGGTGGTGACAGCCAGGGACATGGGAAGGAGACATGGAGATGACAGAGCGAAGGTGACTCCCAGAGGCACTGGAGACAGAAGAACAAGTGTGGTTGTCTGTTGAAACTGTAGCTGACAGGCTGCAACAGACACACATTGTACACACACTCTGACACACGCCCAAACACACATGGCTGTCACTTTTTGTGCACAAAGGTCCCATTCATCCCTCTTCTTTCAGGTGTCTTGCCATGACTCCTTCATCAGAGCGGTGGTTGTCCTCACTTTACATACCTGAAAATGACGCCAGACGACCACCAGCTCACAAGACACCCAGGTGCTATTAAGAGCTTAAGCAGCATGATTAGAGGGACTGTAATTCAGGTTGCACGGGTGTGTACACAAATAAGTGTGGTTAGTGGGCCTTGCCTGCTGATGATACTAAGGTTAAAAGACAATGGAGGTGGAAGTAGACAGCCAGGCGAGCTGGATAGAGGGATGACTGGAGGAAAAGAGTGGATGTTAGACTTGTAGATTATCCCCTTCGTCTCCTCTCTTCTCCTCCCTCTCCCTCACTCCCCCTCTCTTCTCTGCTTTCAGGTGGAAGACACAAAGAGTCTCTTGTGAGTGCAGGCTTCAGCAGAGGTCTGCAATTACAGGAAGGCTGGAGAAACGTGAGCGTGAGGGAGCAGGAAAGAAACTGGGGGCCGAGCTCATAGATGGAAAGACAGGCAGTGAAATATAGAAATTCTTGGCAGCTTGAGCATGTAACTATGGGAATATTTAGAGAGGCAAGTGCATGGGACCAAGGATAAAACCCCACTGGGCACCCAAGTCTTATCTATGTTACCATTAAACATGTTTACCAAAGACTTTGCTTTCGTTAACTTTTCTCTAAGCAACAACCAGATTGAAGGGAGGGAGGTGGAGTACTAAGAGAGAGAGACGAGAAAGAGAGAAAGTGAAGAAAAAAAATGAAAAAAAAGACAAACATGGTAGTCATAGGTACCACCAAGGCTCCTGGTGAATGTGTTTCAACTAGTCTGCAGAAAAAGCTCACAACAACAGCAGGTGTTGGGCGCTCAATGTGCCGGCATGTCCATGATTATGTCTGTTTACCATGAGTCAAGACAATCACGTGACACATTCACCCATTGCTCAGATAGAAAGGAGTCTGTCTGTTTGTTCCCAGAATTTAATTATTACTGTGGAGCTCTACTGTGGTCAACTGACACAATGCCTTGGGGATTTTACTGTATGAGTCACTTTGAAGCAACCTCCTAGTTTTTTCACATCACATAATGGTGCTTGTAGTAAGAGAAGTGATAGAGGAGAGGAGATAGCATACTGACTGAGTGAAGGAGGAAACCAGTATTACTTTACACCCACTCGCTTGAATAACAATAAGATAAATAGGTCTCTTTCTTTGATATCTCTGTCTTCTTTTTCTCTCTTTCTCTTACTCACCCAATCCACCTCTCTTTCTGGAAGAGCATTTTCTGACATACATTCACAGATGGAACAATGGGAGACATTTTACAGCAGAAAACCACCCCCGCATATGCATTCAATTAGTTGTCAACAAGCTCAAGGACATACGCACACACATGCATAAACTTAATGGCACCCCTACAATGCATACCCCCACACATGTATTGGCGGTTACACACAGGCGCACACACAATCACTCACTCGCATATGGAGAGTGTTTTGTAAGATGGCTATGAGGGGATGCCATAGGGAAGGGCAGTCACAGGGAGTGAGGCTGACACGTGCTCCTGTCTACCCTGCACTGGCTGGAATGATGGGAGAAGACACACACACACACAGATAAACACGTGTATGCACTTCAAAAGGCTATTCCATCATCGAGACACAAAGACAGACCTACGGCACACGATAAAACACGTGAACAAACCAATCTCTTGGATGGACAGATTGTAGTCCCTTTCTATGGAGCGTACATGAATTGAATAGAATACGTGCCACATGAATTTCCTCTGAATGTGTTGTCAGTCTCGGACAACCCTTCAGGAAAGTGTACACCCCCTGCTTTTATGTTGACCATAAAGCAGAGGCCACAGAAGATAAGAGAACTTCAATGAATCATTGATGCTGACGGTAAGAGCAGCCGTCCAGGACAGGAGAGGCCTTGATGAAGCAGTGTGCTTCCAGAGCACTCACAGGGATACAGAAGCGCTGTGGTTCTAGAACAGTCACAGGGATACAGAAGTGGGAGATGCACGGGATGCAGCTGGAAGTGATGCTTGGTCATCTATGTGGAGATGTCTGTTAGGCAGGCCTCGATCATAGCTGAGATCCCCGGATCAGTTGGGGGGAACAACAGGTACAGCTGCATGTCGTCAGCGTAACAGTGGTAAGAGAAGCCACCGGAGGAAGAGATGATTGCACCAAGTAAGGTGGTGTACAGGGGGAAGAGGATGGGCCCAAGGTCAGGTCCCTGTGGGACACCAGTTGCGAGCTGGTAGGAGCAAGACGTATTGCATCCCCAGGAGACTAGGTAGGATCTTCCCGACAGGTAGGATGAGATCCTGTCAGTGCAGTGCCAGTGATGCCCATCTCAGAAAAATTGGCGAGCAGGATCTGATGGTTGACTGTATTGAATACATATATTGTGAGATATTCACCATATATTTTTCAGTCCTCCTCCCTCCAGTGCTCCATCAGCAGGAAGGAAAAACTAAGCGCTCCAAATTGTCTGGGTAATCTGAGAAAATAGAGACGCAGTCTTCACCCATGATAGATCCACCACATGGCAACTGGGGGCTGGAGCAGACCTGGAATCTCTCTCCTGAGGTTGTCTGTGCAGCCAGTCTATGTCCGTTACAGACGGATGGCAAAACGAGGTGAAAAGTATCTACACATGCACAGAGACCCAGACACCCACATACTTAGACAACCACATACACACACACACACACATTTTCCTGCCATGTTGCCAGGATGACTGGGTCCAGATGGCTGATGGGTAATCTAAGGCAGCGTAACACTTCTCTAGAGGGGCAACTAATTCCATTAATTAATCTAATCTACTGTTTCAGCATCAGCACAGCTCAGAGAAAGATAAAGAAAGATATCAATCACACATGTCCTGTTGCTCTGGTTGGGAAACTGATTAGGATAATGTGGCAAGATAATGTGTACCTCAATTAGATTCAAGAACCCTCCAGAACAGAGTGTGATCGTTTGTTTAGTCTGTTGTTGTCTGTCTGCAACCTTCTAGATAGGTGTAAGCAACAGAGTGGATCCCTCGGCATTCCTCCGCTCCCCAGCCCTCCAGAAGTGAAACAACAATAGATGCTTTGTACATCAGAGTAATGGCAGGGGTTTCATTACGTCCATGCCCTGATACTGATATGTTTGTGTGTGTTTTGTGTGTGACCTTTATCGAAGGTTTGTGTTTCTGAATTCATGTTCTGTCACATCACTTGTCCAATTCAAGGTTGCGGCTGCAAGGTGTTGTGTCTAATGTCTACTGGGAACGTGCCAAAACACAGCTACAAACATGAATCTTCATCCCCAGCCTCCTTCAAGACAGCTTCCTTTCTCCTCCTGACATCCTTTTCTCACTGTCCCCCTGCCCCCCTCATCACATACATGGTTCTATAAACATGTGCAACCCCCTGGAGTGGCTAGAGAGGAATTAGTGTATGTTTGTGTGTGTCTGTGTTTGTGTGTGTCTGTCTGGTGGTGGAGTAGGAGTTTCAACCTGCCGTCGTGTTCATGTTGCTTCAGAATCAAGTCCTTCGAGATTTTCTTTTCTGAAGGATGTCAAATGGGAAGAGAATCCTGAAATTGCTCTGCAACTGAAAGCAATAAAAAGTAAGTATTTGGTCAAATGAGGTAATCCTCCCCATCAATGCTATTGAACCCAAGACACATGAAATCAGTTTGTCCCAAGTGCATCTGTGTCCCAACAATATAATGCTTTTGTTCAGCGAAGCCAGGGACAACTTCCATATCACTGTCCTCATCTGCCCAGGGGGCGTGAGGGACGTTTGTCAAAACAGCCATTCAAGTAGAATTAGGTTTGAACGCAATGCTCAGACAAAGACGAGACATAAAGTGGAGAATAGGAGTCGTTGACTCCTCCTGATTGGTAGTAAAACTCTGCGACCTCCCTAATACAACACTGTCCCTCCTTTTACGAGCAGGATTTAGGGGCTCAGCGGGAGAGGAGAGGGGGTTGGGGGAATGGGGTCTGAGGGGGCTGTAAGAGGGGGGAGGGTTAAGGGTGAGATATGGGGATGTCTGGAATTCCACTCACAGTGTCTCTAAACTAATCATTCGACTCAAAGAGCTCAAGCTGAGATATTTACTGCATCCGAGGGAGGTGGGGGAGGGGGAGGCAATGGTGGGGGCTGGGATGCAGGGGGAGGTGGTGGAAGCGACGGTGCGAGTGGTGTGTGTGTTCACGGTGTCGCTCTGTGTCTGTGTGCAAAGACAGACCAACGAATGAGCCATGCACAGGTCCTGAAGTGGGTAGCAGGAGTCTTCCCTTTACGACCTGGGTTTAGAGCGTAGCTGTGAAAGAGAGGCTGGGGGAGGGGAGGAGAGTTAGTGGGTGGGTGGGGGAGGGAGGGTGCAAGATGGGTCAGAGGAGTCACCCAAACTAATTAGCCGCACGGAGGTCCTTAGCTACCAAGGAAATCTATCCTTAGACACAGAGGAGGAAAGATGGCGGTTGGAAAGGGGGTACAAAAGAAGGGGGGTGGAAGAGGACAATAATGAATGGTGGTAAGACTAAGATGAGGGAAGGGAAGAAGATAGGACTATAGAAAGCATTGCACATGTCAGAGACTTCATAGCCACACTGGATGCCCCAATACCCACTGACAGCAGCATCTGTGCATTCACCTTTACCCATCATAGGCGAAGGTCAGGTTAGCCTACAAACACACAGCACAGTGCCAGCTCAGTTTATGATCTGCTCCTTCCAGAAGACCTGGAGATGTTGCAGATATCCACACAAACACAAACCCCCTCACTGGGCTCCATCCACAGGCTGAAATATTTAACATTGTTGTGCCTCTTGTCAAGTTTTGTGGTTATCTCAGATCTTAGAAAAAGTCTTAGACTTATTTACACTGCTTGTGCCACAGGGTAAGAGGGAGAATAGAGAACCTTTGATATCTTCCAGACATCATTTACCATGGCAACTTGCTTGTAGATTTCATCTCCCTCAAACTCATCTCTTTGTGGGAGAAAAACAATATTCTAATTGGGTTAAATCTGTCTGGGTCTTTCGAAACTCAGATTTAAGATATCAAATAATCCATTTTAATCCATCATGAACCAACATTAAAAATGTAAAAACATTACAAGCATATTTAAACCATTTCAACATTAGTGGGTTGGTTCAAGATTGACTAAAAACAATAGACAAACAAGTGGATGGCTAGATGGATGGACAATGCTGAACGAGTCAAATCACTCCAGTACTCTCTACATTCTCTGACCAAAGGTCATGACCTATAGTAATGTGTAGCATTCAGTCATAAAAGCATTGTACAAAAGCTTCCTATGGGTTATCCTGCAGCATGCCAGGGGATTCCACAGCTACTATGGAATTGGAGAATGGCCAGGCGACTGTTTTTGTTGACAAGTGAAACCAGGTATTGATTATGGAGGTATAAAATACTTGCAGCACTGTGTATTCTGAAGGCTGTCAAAACAACTTTCACAGCAACATTACCATCAGCACCTGAGGGAAAGTGTTCCGAAGTAGCCAAATAAAAAAGTAACAAGAATTTGTATGTAAAAATAAAAAAATGTTACCAGATGACTGCATGCTAAAATCCCATGTGGGCATTTTTGCTGCAGTGCCCTTGAGCAAGGCACTTAACTCAGATTGTTTCATTGTGTGTGCATCGGGTCTTCAAATGGATTACCTGTAAAATGTAGCCTGTGTGCCACATTTCTGCTGAGTCCAGACTAAATACAGCAGGGGAGGAAGATAGATAGAGAGAGTTTTGTGGGAATAGAGGTTACCACAGCACTGTCCTCTTTCACACAACCCCAGAGAGGCCATGCTATTTATTTGTTCTTGTACTTTCTACTGAACTAGGCAAAGGATTGGATTCTGGATTCCAATATTTTAACAGCTTCCTTTCTTGGAGCAGACATGAACAGCCAAACAGGTCAACAGCAGTACACAAAGAAGCATCGCATGCCTCTGTAAACCTTCCAGTAGGTGCTGGTTTGCATCCTGCTTAATGCCATGCGTCAATAGAGGTATAGGGAAAGAGGTAAACAATGACATAAATGCTCTTTTGACAACAATCACGGGCAAACACAGACAACAGAACAGGGACAGAAGTGGAGACGCAACCGAGCCCCCTGCTGTGTTTAGCAAACAGAACAGTGTGAGGGCTGCAGGAGCAGCCGTGATTGTGAAGGAGATCCGGTGGTTAGAGAGGGAGATGATGATGTTACGTAAAGACAGGGAAATCTGAGTGAAAAGAGAGGGGGAGCTGGAGATAGGAAGAGAGAGTGAGTGAGTGTGAGAGAAAAGAGGATTGCGAGGGTACAGGATGGACAGTAGTGCAATGTTCTCTGAATTCTAGGCATACTTCTAAGTGTGTGTTGACAGTCAGCACAAGTCAGCATTCAATCAGCCAGTTAGTAAGAATTCAGTGAGTCAGTCAACATTTTACAGTGTAAAAAGCAACCTTACCAAGAAATGATTTTAATTAGGTTTTTCACCTCTGTTTGCTCTTTCCAGTGAAGCAGCTAAACTCCAGTCGATTAAGTCATCACCAGTCATCACCCTCATACATCCACTCATACATCCACTTCATCTACTCCCCAGCAGACCAACCTCATAAACCTGAGATGATTCAAATCTTCCCTGACAAGTCAGTTAGAGCTGCTTCTCCACTGTGGCACAAACCCAGAGGTGATAAAATTCAGCCGTGCTACAGGGGATGGTGCATGATGACGAATCCCTGGTTTATTGGAAAGGGTGCTCTTCATCTGACCTGGCACATCCAGAACATAACACCTCCTGATTCATTTCATAACAAGCTGCTTGTCTCCCAGGTGAAGTCTGGATCTGGAGGCTTGAACAGCTGTTACCCAGCTGAGATGCAGAGGGTTTTGCCCCTTTCTTGGTTTGTGTGTGCGTCGGTGTTTGTCTACGTGTGTGTGAGAAAGAGAGAGCGAGTGTTCCCCTGCTCTGACCATTATTTTCCAGACAGTAACGTGGCCCAGCCGGTGTAGAGTGACGGTGCACCAGACTGTGGTCTAGGACCAGTTTCTACTCACCAGTCATGGATCGGATCTGGGAGAAGAAGCTAATCCTAGATCAGTGCCTGAAGGAGACCTCATCCTAGGAGCAGCAAAGCCAAGCTGGCTCCAATTAAAGTGTGCCTGGTTGCCTCTTCAAGTACCCAACCAGACGGCTTGGCTCAAAATGTCTTCCTAGGAGTCTTAATATCCCCCAATGGTCTCATTGTTTTTCTGCTGCGCTGTCCATCAGACACATTTGGATGGAACAAATGGTTGTAAAAGGACCTCAAACAGCTTTAGCATTGGCTTTCAGTCTCCCTCACCTCCCTTCACCCCCATCTCCCCTCACCACCCCCTTTGTCTCCCCGCCCCTCTCCTGGCACCCATCTCGTCTGTTAGATAATCTTGGCGGGCTTGTCTTTTCCTGAGGCAAGGGCTTTACAGTACACACAAGGGTAGATCTGCTACAGCTGGATGGAGGGAGTGAAAGAAAGACAGAGAAAGGAACGAGATTGAAAGAGACTAGCCTTTCTGTTAACAGTAAACAGTCACTGTCACAGAGTCATTTTGTACTACTCTGTTTACAGTTGTCAGGTCAGTGATCCACCCATCATTGATCCATCTGAAAGAGCGGTCACAGACACACAGCACCAGTTAAAGCTAGTCCTGTCCAGGACAGTGGGAAAGACAGTTCACACCATCAACAGAAAAGTCATTAGAAAAGGGTCATTAGAAATACACTGTTTCCACAACATGTCTTGTCACAGAGTGTCCTGTTTTTGCATTCTTGAGTGACTCATGATACAGGAAGTTATGAAGTTGTGATATTCAGAGGACATAGTCTGACCATGACAGTCCACCTAAACCCCATTAACAGGACCCATCGCTCAACATTTGGGTAGCCTTAAGTTCCAGTGCTTTCAATGAAATGATTTCAGAAGAGTACTCCTTCTGCCATAAGCACACTGGAAAACCACGGTAATTAATTCAATTATGCACTGGCCTGGTAACATTCCTGAATGGTCTGGACAGTGTTCCACATGGTCGTTATGGGAACATTCCTCACTGTAATAGTGGATGAAGTATTCTGGGAGTTAAAAGCTTGGGCCCACAAAAGTTTAACGAGCAGGGCAAAAGTATACAGTTTTCATAAATATGAAGTTTAGTTTGTACAGAACATTCAGTGGAGTCATTTGAGGGATAAGAATGCAAGGACATCTATACATTGACATGTATGAGACAAATTGGTCTATATGTGTCACAGACATCCAAGGAATACAACACATCAAACTATTATAACATTTCTCTGGCGACACTGCATGGCCATTGCAAAACAAAACTGTAGAACTAAAACAATTTTAAGTTTATTTCCCAAAGAAAGAAGTTGTTGAAGTCAGGTTCGGTTGGAGCACAGCTAGCACCTTCCACCAACCACCAACCGACCGGAAAGGTCTTAAACAACTACACGTTTTACTGTGCGGCAGACACTCTCCATAATTGCACCTAGTCAGTCCTAGACACAGGTCTCAAGACTGTGTTACACTTTCCCTCCCTGCACTAATGAGTATGGTTTAGAATGAGTTTGGGCTGAGTTGACTTGCATTTATTTCCCAAAGCTTCCAGCCCGGGTTTGCAGCCTGGTGCCAAAACAGCAGCTCCTGCTGAGTGGCAGCCCAGTGAGTGAGAGACAGACAGGAAGACAGGTCTGCTTAATGACCCTCTAAAGACCTGAGAGCACCATGTTTCACAAGATGAGGTTTGTTGACAGGCTCTGTTTAGTTAGCTGCTGTCATGTTCAACACTGAGCTGTCGACTTGCTTCTATCTCTTTCTCTCTCTGTTTTTTCTCTGTATTTTTTTCAATTTCTCTTCCATTCTCTCTCTTTTTTTCTCTCCCTCCTCCGTATCTCAAATCTTCAGTCCTGCTGTCAACCTGACACCCACTCAGACTCTTCAATCTCCATCTCAGACTCCCACTACCTTTATTTCCAACCAGCTGAAGCAGTATAGCTTCAGTAGTATATGTCTGCATTCTGGTTGATAATGAGAACATCTGTGAATATAACTCTACAACATATCTTCTACACAATCTGTATGAGCTGCACAACGTGTAGAACCACACTCAAGCCCAGGAAGACTAACCACATTCTCATTTATCATCTCCATTTACCAGTTTAATGACTCTCAATGACCTGTGACCAATGGCTTCTCTGCAACACATTTCAGGGGTCCATCATTAATTTATGGACAATAGGTTAACAATAGGTTGACCTCTGCTCTGGTAGCTGTATTACAGTGAAGTAATAGTGCTGAGCTGCAGGTGTGACTGAATACAGCGTGAGAATTAACATTACACAGCCAGGACAGATGCTTCGGTTCTAGTAATAAGGTTTCAGTTTCAGGCCTAATTCTTTTAAAACAGGACAGAAAGCTCAAAACAAGTTCCTACTTCCTGTAGAGTAAATGAGCAGAACTATGATGTGTAGAGACATGTGCAGATATAGAGAGCAGAACCTGACAGAAGATGTCTGGAGAAGACGAAACAGATGTCTTCTGATACTGCTAGCTTGAAGATCACACGTGACACGTCTCTCTGGCTTCATGAGAACATTAGCTGAGGTATCCCTGCGTAGACACACACAGACACACACACAGACACAACTCTCTTGATACACATGCACACTTACAGACACACACTCATATCATTCCAGGGGGAGTGGGTGGGTGGAGGTTGGGGAGTGGGGTGGGCCTTCAGCTGATGGGCCATCTGTCAGCTAGCTGTAATCAGGCAAAGCTATGGGCTCTGCACACAGCACTGTACAACAACTAGTATTGAAGTGTTGATGGATAGTGACTGTACTATCACTGTTGAGTCCAACACCAACAGAATGGACCATCTAGAAATAAACTCCTTTTCCATCACACTTTTCATCAGTGTGTCCATATTTCCATGTTGACAGTTGGTAAATAAATAACAAAGTATGTCAAATTATATCTCTTCATACAGTCATGATGCATGATCAAGATGTTCGAACATTCAGTTTCATGTGTATCATGATCAGGAGGTGGAGTAAACTCCACAACTCCCTGGGTTAAACACGTCAATCCTGAGCACACCCTTTCAGCCGACACCCTGTCAGTGTGTACGTACTCTAAAGGCCCCAGGGGAACCTAGCAACTGCAGTCAGGCCTGCTCCCTGGTTCTCAGCTCTACTTCAGACTCTGGGTGTGTATCTGGGGAGCTTTGATACAACAGAGTGTGACGTCAGGAAAGAGGCTGGCTGTTTACCGAGGCTGTGTGTTCTGACGCATGGCATGCCTTGCAGCCCAACATTGGGCGTGAGCTGTCAGACACACCGCTTGCCAACGGTGTTTGTTAACACATGTTCACCCCTGAAATCAATTGTTTTGGAAGCGTTGCGAGTTGAAACAATTGGGATCGTGCGATAACTTTACACAGTACAGAAGCACAAAAGTCAAGAAGACTATTCACCTACAAGGTGAACTTAATTTTTTAAGGAAATTTAAAAAAAAAATAGTTTTCTATATAAAAGTACTGGGTGTTGAAGGTCCTTTCTGAAAATGCATTTCCCTGAGCTCATCATCTGATTTCCCCTGTCTTCCCCTGGCCTTCCAAGATAAGCTGCTGGGGGAGGGAGAGGGAGAGGTTATGTTAGATTAGATTAGATTCAACTTTATTGTCATTAGACAGGTACAAGTCCAGGGCAACGAAATACAGTTAGCATCCAACCAGAAGTGTTCTAATGATGTGATGAATGAGGTGACTAATGATGTGATGAATGATGTAATGTTCTAATGATAGAAGCAACACAGTTCTATTCTAGAATACCTATCTCAATCCAAATGGCCCATGAAGCAGGACACTCCTATTCTGCAGAAAGAAAGCCATCAAAAACACCGTCTCCATGACTGCTCTGGTCAGAGGGAACAAACGTAGCCTGCAGGACCCATTTAGAAACCCGCACCAGGAAGGACTGCGTGTTATTTTTTTATTGCTTAGACAAGTGTAGTGTGGTAAATCAGATAATTCTAAGAAACTGGTTTGATTCTCCTGAATAACTTGTCCTCCTGACTCATGTAAAAAAACATGCCCTGACTGTATCTGGTCTCTCCTCATGGTGGGAAAAGAGATCCCTGGTGATGAAACAACAGAAAAAAGCACTCTCGCAGTAAAATGCTGAAATGAATCTAAGTTTTTGTGCTGGTCTGACACTCCCTCTGCTCTTAGAGTGAAGTGTTCGAGACAATAATGCTGACTAATCCAACCACAGCTCAAACAGCCTAGGACACACTAGGAGGTTCCCTTCCAGCTAATTGGATTTAGTATCAGTGGAGGTATATGGGGATAAGACTGTAGGAGCTGGCATAGCAGGGGGATGGGAAAGGTAGTAAATGTGGTATCAGTGACGTGGATGGGGACAGGGACTGTGGCTAAGGTAGCTGTGGGGGAGGGGTGGGTATTGGTGGGCTCAAATTCCTGTAGGATTCTTTCTCAGCCGGAGGGTCAGATGAGAGCATAGGGACCTAGTTGTTAGAGGGG
Source organism: Neosalanx taihuensis (assembly GCA_030340665.1). NCBI lineage: Eukaryota > Metazoa > Chordata > Actinopteri > Osmeriformes > Salangidae > Neosalanx > Neosalanx taihuensis. Next base: position 7,031,971 of record CM059298.1, read on the forward strand.
ATACATGCGTGTGTTTAAGTTGGTATAATTTACCAGTCATAAATAGTGATCATAAATAGTGAGTGTTTAGTTTCTTCCTGCGTGTGTGTGTGCCAAATGTGAGAGGTCGCCAAAGAATTCTTCCACTAAATCCCAAATTATATAGGTTAATTATTTTTAACCATTTATAATATAAGTGTTGTTTATGAGGACAAAGCTACCTTTCGCCATGGCAACACTTCCTACTAGCAAACTTACAGTAGAATAAAGAGAATATTTGAGTGTTTTGGTCTGGCATCATTGATTTCTATCATCTCACAGATTCCTTTCATCACTTTCATTTCTGATCATCTCACAGATTCCTTTCATCACTTTCAAAATTCACACCAGCCAAAGCCCTTCATCGTTGTTTCTTAGGAATTTATGCACTAATAAATTGAACCAGACATTTAGCTTCAATTCACTGAAACTTCACATACCCTGCACTCTGTAATCCCTGTAAGGACACCAGTTAAATGTCATCAACAGTTAATTGAATTGTTACCGTGGGTACATACATTTTGTTAATGAATGCCCTATAGAAAGCCTAGGATGTGTAAATTACCTATTAATTTTTTAATAATTGTAATTTTAGGTAATACATCTGTTCATTACTGAAGCTTATAGACTAAATCTAATGTTCCAGATGTCAAAGCTGTGGTTCCTAGCCAAAAGACTCTTGAAAAGATTCTAGATCTCTACCTGACTGGTATGAAACACAGATGGAACTTTCCCTTTCCCCCTCTTTCATAGAGCCTGATGAGAGATGACAGCTCATGTTTCAGACTCCAAAGGACATGTTGTCTATGGGTCTCTCAAGCAAAACCACCTCAAAGAGCAAAGCGCGATACGCTAGCCTTGAAACCTGCATTCCTGCTAGTCTTGTCTCCTGTGTGACTCGTTTAGTAACCTAACACTTAATAGCCCACAATTGCGTCAGACCATGCATAAATCACAGTGTGACCTTCTGATTAAAGCAAGCCCACGATATTGCCATGATTCTACATAAGGAAGCTTCCAATAAAACAGTACATGCTACGTTGAGGGTTTGTTTTAGGTGTTCATTGCAATTCAATTGCAAAAAAGCACAGGGACACTGACAGAGGTGTTCTCTTCAAAAGTCTTCAATAATTTATTCATTTGTATAAGTATTACAAAAAAATATGTACAGCATGTAAAAACAGTTAACTTCTTCATCTACCTCAGGTAACATTTAGGCTAAGTCCACATCTACCATGACAAGTGAGTAATGGAGTGTAAAACTTGCAAGGCCAGAACGAGCTGGTTTCAGTCGGTGATGTCACTGTGGAGATCCATTCAAGTCCGACACCATTCCAACAGTGAGACGAACCACAGTCCTCTTTTGATCTACAAAAGTAGTTGTGTCTCAGTTAGCCTCCATGCAACAAAGTGAACTATAAGGTGTTAAACTATGAGACAAATCCCTTAGGATGCTTGGGATATGCCTATAACTGTGATGGTACTTGTTAAAAGGAGATGGCAATGTTATTCAATACAAGGGACTTCTTTCAAGGGGCAGTCAAGGCTCAGTGTTCAGCATCTGTCATAGATGTCTTAGATCGGTCTCCTTTTCTGTCCTCACAAGTCTTTGCTTGGAAGACATTCCCATTCCTGTCCCTTGGGGTTTAGAACTCCCATAAAATTCCCAAGGAATGCCAATTAAGTCCCTGGCAAAGCACCTTTCTGGCGGAATTTCACAGACCCAAAGTCTATGGGCAGAGCCGCTCCACCTCATCTCTTCTTCTTGCTGTTCCGCAGCATCTTCTTCCTCTTGAGGATCATCTCATAGAGTTTCTCCAGGGCCGGCTGGAGGCCCTGCCCGTCCAGAGCGCTGCAGCCCTGGGTGTGGTGCAGCGTGGAGGAGCTGAGCTCATGGAGGCCCAAGGTCTTCTCCACCTCCAGGGCGGAGACGGCCCCAGACAGATCCTGCTTGTTTGCCAGCACCAGGACAGGAATCCCCTGGTTCTCTGCTGAGCGGGTGATCCGGTGCAGCTCCACCTTGGCCTCCTCCATGCGCTCAGTCTCGGCCGCGTCCACCACGAACACCAGGCCGTCCGTGCGCCGAGTGTATGACTTCCACAGGGGACGGAGCTTCTCCTGGCCACCCACGTCCCACACCTGGAATGTGGTGGTGGCCCTGGAACTCCCCACGGCCACCTTGATCCTCTCTGTGTTGAAGCCTTTGGTGGGGATGGTCTCCACAAACTCTCGCAGCTTCAGCCGGTAGAGGAGAGATGTCTTCCCTGCAGAGTCCAGGCCGATGATGACCACGTGTAGGGACTGAAAGCTGGGGAGAAACGGGGTGTTGGGGGCGATCTCTGTGAGTTGGTTGCCCATGTTGGCTGGTCACTGGTCACTGGTTGGAAGGTGACGGCTGACTGGAGAGGAAGGTGGTGGGGACAGTCTCCGAGGCAACAGAACCTTCACACCTACTTCAAAGGCAGTGGCAGGTAGGAGGCTGGCTGGAGTCACAGTGGACCTTATCAAAAGAGACAGAGCGAGAATACTGAGTCAACTATTTAAACAAAGGCATAGTGTGGCCCTAATTCACAGCTGTTGTGAGTCTGTTTCACAATAGTTTTAACTCCTAAAGAACGCCTTTATCTGTTTAGAAAGTGGATCTCTCCAAGACTTGTATTGCTATTTACTTAATTGGGTGACTGGTGAAAAATCGTGTTATACATAGTCCCTTAAAGTTGTATACAGACGACTGGAATGGATAGGAATAGCAAAATCGTGCAAAACGGACTTGCAATCTGAAAAATTGAAAACCGGACTTTTTGATTCACTTTAGAGCTACTAAGATTGTAGGGCACAGTCCATAAATTATGACGGACAAAATAATGTTCTAAGAATCTGTAAATAAATAAATGCATATTTCTTAGAGGTTAGGCATTTTTTTATCTAACAGGCTTGTCTAACTCTTCCACTAGTTATGGCTGTTTATCCAGCCGGAAGGGAGAGCAGGTTACCGAGGTGCGCTATCTTGCACACTTGCTGTGGTCGGGTTGCTATGGACACCATAATATAAAAACAGAGGTATTCACAATCTATCACACATTAATCTATTACAAAATAAATCATTACAGTTGCCGATCAGAAAACGGAAACTTGAAGAGATCTCGCGTCAGTCAGTAGTGCTATGAACGCCCGGTCTGATCTGCCTTGTAATATGATATACATCAAATTCCAACCCAGTTAGATGAACTCGCGTGTTTTAAAAACATGTAACGCTAAATCTCACCTTTCAGCTGTTCCGTACTCCTAAAAAATGACAGCATACCTCCTGTTAACCTCCATTAAAAGACGATATCCCTACTTGCAAATAGTCCACGAGAAAGCAAAGCAGCTGCGAAAACGCTGCTTAACCTTCGAATCTCCGTCGAGAAATGAACTGGAAAAGTGACTGAGAAGCGGTTGAACCTCCCATGAGTGACGCAACATGAACCTGCCCAAAACAATCCCAGCCCAACTAAATGAGAGCGCTGACCTTATTTTAGGGGTCAGTTGTAGTATTTACACAATGTATCCAACAAGTTTATATTTATTGTATCATCTGGAAGTATAATGATGTCCAAATGACACCACCAATTATTGCAATATTTGTAGGATTGTTTGAAGGTGGCTCCACTACCACTCAACAGTGTGTGAGGAATAAATAAGAGGAAATTACAGTAAACAGAATAAATTGAATATGCTTTAGAAACTTGCTGTTATCTGAAAAGGTATGTTATCCAGGTATGTTATGTCAGGAAATGGGAAACTGTCTCCACAATGAGACTCTGACCCATTGGCGCCAGCCTGACCTATCTGTGTCTGTCAGAATGGGTGTTATGAAACCATATCAGCATCAGAAACCTTCCAGATATTCTACCTTCAGTCCAACAATGACTGGTTAGGTATGTCATCATGGCAGGATGCAAAACTGAACTGCCTACAAATAGACTCATATCAGATGTAGCCTTTCTGCTTTGTGGCTGGACTATGCAGCCCTTAGGGGAAGAGATACACCATGGCGTGAGATGAAAGAGATTCGCTGGAGTATTCAGGAGCATTTGGAAATTACTTGCACCACCAACTTTGGAACCACAACCCCTATCCCCCGGAATGATAAAAGACTGTTTATTATTTAAATCATGAATGATATTCATGTATTTGCCTTGAAGCAGCTACAAAGCAATTACCTGCTGGAAGACTTTTGGATAATTACCTGTCCAGTTCAATAGGAGATGGTGATAATTGTATTACTATTGTGCATCTACAACTTTTTTGCAGTCTAATGCAATATTTAAATGTAAATGGTCAGTTTATTGACAGTAGCCTACAGTGGATATGCTTAACATCTCTTTGTAAAAAAAAATATAGGCAGAAAAATGAACAAAAAGTAATTAATACTAGCCTGCTGTCCTCTCGAAGCTATTGGACTGTATGCCATATTCTCCAAATCTCGCCAAGAAACATTGAGGCAAGGCACCTAACCGCTTTTAAAGAGGTTTAGCGCCCCCTGTCAACAAGTCAACGACTTCACAACAATACAAGACTGACTTGCAAGAATCAACGCAAGAAAAACTAGGGCGATGTTTGAAAAATTAAACGGATTAGCCATTTATGTACTGTGAATTGTATTTAGATTTACAGTGAATTTCCGTCAACACTAGTCAGCCAGGTGGTATTCTTCTCTCCAAAGCAATGGAGTGAACACCTTAAGCCACTGGGGGTGAGCAATGATTTACTTATCTCAGCTTTCTCTGACGTAGGACCCATGAGAGCGTCCAGTTGCCAGGTGACTTGGGGTGGGAATTTGGCTACTTGGAACTGGGGGGGAGAGAAAGGTGCCCAACAGCAACATCATTTGTGCAACTTGCTTTGTGAAGGCAACCTCCGAATTCGACCTTTCGTGGACTCTCAGTAGACACGTAAGTAGGCCTGCTGAAACTAACGACTATAGAGTTTAATTTGCGTCCTCTAATTGTGGTAAATTAATCATTATGCATTATAAGAACGTTCTCATAATTGGAACGAGATTGTATGTTAACTTGCACATTTGTTTGTCATCATAACTGCATTTTAAATTATTGCACTGGGTTGACAATTATTTCAACTGAAATGTTAATCAGCATTTAAACCACCATGGTTTCAATTAAAGTTCCATTGTAATTGGGTCTTTCTACACATACATATGAGATGGCCTTAAGAAAAGCATTTTGTTGAGACATGTATATCATTCAAATAAGACAACTATGTAAAATAAGTGTCCCATTAAAAGCTGTGTTAATGGACAGTTAAGTCTCTTAAGACTAAGTTGAGTATGCTGTCATTATATGGATGACTTAAAACCATTTGATAGAGTAGAGTATGTGTCAGCTTACAGTCCTCGTGTATCACAATCACTGTAGTGCACAGTTACTCACACACAACACACACACTCTGATAAAACTGTGCGGTCCTTTAATGCCAGGCTCTCTCTCCCTGGTTGTGGTGTGAGATGTCTGCCATGCACTGGGAGGCCCGTAGGCGCCAGGCGATGCTGGATCGTAGGATGTCCAGAGACAAGCAGGTACAGTATGTGCTGAAAATATCTAGCAGGACTGATGCAGCACTTCCTCATTCATCATTTATTCACACTCAGTGGTGGAAACAGTCGTTGGACATGCAACACCCGTGTGTGGGGTCAGTTGACCTCAATTCATCTTGTTAAATGTGCTGGTTGTGTGCCTTCTTTTTGTAGTTACAGGTTCAGAAGGAATCTACAGAGGTCAGCTCCAAGCTGGTGTCAGAAGCCCCGGTCCAACAGCCAGGTACCTCTCTACCTCCCTTTAAAACCTGCTTCTTTCTTATTGTAGAATTAGCCAAAACATGCCGACAAGGATTATGACTCATGACCATGTTTTACATACTTACAGTCAAGAAGTAGTTTGTTTTCTGAGAAAAATAATTGCACACAAAGTGCTTGATCTCTGAAACCAAGTCAAATCATCTTCCACAGATCTATACCTACAGCCAATGATTGTAGGCCCAAAGTTTACCTATCCACACTGCTTGACTCAAGTCCAAACATGACTTGGTGTAATCATCCACACAATAGAATAGATGCTAATCCTCAATTAACTAGACCTCAGGAATAAATGTATGTGTTTACACCCAGAAACTCAAGTGGCTCATGAATATCAGTGAGATCTGATCTACACATAGAAAACAGTCCTGCAGGCCCCATTAGCTGTGTCAACAACAAGCCATTTACCAAGAGGTGACACAAGCACTCATCCTAAAACCACAACAGACTCACAGCAGGCGTAACAAGTTTAGTATGTCTACAATTATTGGACAATGCTGAATGGGCTATGATAAACACAACTTTACATTTCCCATCTAGTTACACGTCTACTGTACACAAATACTGCTGTACAGCTACTGATTATTCTGACTGAAATGTGTGTGTGTGCTCAGTGCATCCCTGTCTCCACGACAGTAGGAAAGGTTTTCACACTCTAGAATCCTCTCAGACTGAGGGCTGTTGAATAATACATTTTGGACCCACTCCCTCTGTATCAGATAGCACAGGAGAGGCCATGAGGATTGGAAACCAGAGATTTCAGCCTCCTGAAAGCTGCACCTCTCAGAGAAAACAAGAGAAAACGGATGAGAAATCTTTATTTCACTGCAGACTTTCAATTTGTAAAATGATTGAGTAGGAATACAATTGTAATCATGGCATTTTTATTCTTGGTACAACAGCATAAAATATCGACAGTTTGAGTCCAGAACTGAACTTTTTAGAAGGGTTTGTTTTCTCTTGTCCCTCTTGTCTTACAGCTGTGAATGAGTGTTGTCACTGTCAGAACAAAATCAGAAACCCAGTCCAGTATAGTGCCAAGATAGACAACAGATATTCGGTGAGTTTACAGCCTCAGTATCCTTATATATCAATATAGTTGAAGCTAAAGAAAGGAAATGATTATGAATGATACACTGTTGTCTTTTTTTTTTTTTTTTTACAGTCCACACAGTACTCTCAACAATGGTGAAGATATGGACCCAACATCACAAAGAAATGGAAGTGGGTTACTGTAGAGATGACATCTTATATTGTTTGAACTATTATATGCTTTTCATAAAAAATAATATATATATTTTTACTGATTTCCAACATCAAATCTGGAAAGTCAAAGAGACTGCTTTCATTTCCTACACAGTGCCACTCAGTGGCTATTTAAAATAACAAGTTATGGTGAATCGAACACTGTAGACTTCACAATATGGCAGAATAAGGAAAATGAAATTAAACAAAATACATAGCAAAAGCAGTTGAAATGTTCTCAAGAGAAAGTTCAGAATAATGTATTTTTCTTTTTAAAATAGTGTTTGAGCTCAGTGTAATCTCTAATAAAAGTCAATCTCTGCAGACAACTGATCTCCGATCAACCTCAACAACTGAACCGATCAATCTCATTCTCAACAGATGTTTGGTTGTCTGGTGACATACGGTAATGCTTTCGTGGACTGTTGTTGGGAAATATGTCACCGATCATATTTGACTCCACCAATAGTTGATGACCAAGGGGTCATAGAGTTAACATGGAAGGAAGGACGAAGGCAGGAAAGTGTCATACAGGTGTAATGTTCAGTATATACAGTAGCTCTACATAACATCAAGTGAAAACATGTGCTTGCATGTTTTCACAAAACAAACAAGGTTTTAGAAACCAGGAATCAATTTGCAACAGCTAATGCAAAACCTGATTTATCAAGCTCAAATATCAAAGTTAGATGGAAAAACTATGTTAAAAAAACATGTCCTGATCAGTTAATCAGTGGGTGGTCCTTCAAAAAGGAGTGCATGTATTGATCTGCAAGCTCACAGTAGTGCTTTTTAGTCTTCACGATTAAACCTAGCAGGAGATACATTATGCAGTGACAATGCAAACATATTTTCTTCAGATTTCATTCTTTCGTTACGCTGCTCTCAGCAAAACAAAGGCAACAAAACAGTTCTAGAACATCACCAAGAAAATAACATGAATCATGAACTATTTTGAAGTTTCAAGAATGTCTCCCTGGTATTTTAAGCCGTCTCACTGCAGGTCTTTTGCAGCAGCTCATGTTTTCATTCTTTATTTTTTACTGCTGCTTATTCCTGTGGCTGACTGTCTGGTATGGTCACATGATCTATCCTGTGACTGTGTTGCCACAGTTCAGCAAGCACTCACTCAGTTTCCATCAGTTTTCCAGAGGAGCCAGAAGGGAGGGCTAAGGATAGATTTTGGAACCCAGTGGGGTGCACCTGCCCAGGCTGGATGAGGTGGATAGTGGTGGTGTTGGTTCCACAGTCTATGTACTCATAGGTGTCCAGAGAGATCTCCTCGTAGTGGGCAAGGTAGTACACTGTCATGGTCATCCTGATGGAATGGAAACAGCATGGACAAATCAGTAGTTGGACTGGGAGAAAACATGCTTTAATCCTGGCCTCTCATGCTTCAGAAATCATAAAAATGCTTCAAAAGTAGCAATGGCGTTTAATTTCTTCCCCCTAGTGGATTCAGAATAACTGTGCAGTAAAGTGCCTAGGTGTTCTTTTTAAAGAGTTTTGTTAATGTATTAATACATTAATGCACTAACTAGGTCAGGCTAACAGTAAATGGTTTAAGTCTGCTTGTGACTCCTTGACTCATTTTTCTGAATTTTCTTGAGCTGATAAGAGCTTCTTCGTTTCACATTCCTACACGACTGTAATCCCAGCCTGGCCTCTCAGGTTTACCAAGGAGTAAATCAACATTTATTGAACACACATTTACCAATTGAGCAACATCTAGAAACATTCAATTGGAGTCGAATGAAAGTTGCCTGAGTCACACAAATAAGCCCAAAAGCAAACACACACACCCAGACAGAACATGTAGTAGTGTAACTATGTCTTATAAATTATTCTTTAAGCACTACTTATGTTCCTGTAACTCAAGAATGACAAGATATCCTTCATTGGTTTAGGTCAGGCATCACCAATCCTGGTCCTCAAGGTCCGCTGTCCTGACAGTTTTCGATGTTTTTCTGCTCCAGCACACCTGATTCTAATGAATTGGTCGTTATCAAGCTCTGTGGAAGCCTTATAATGACCCTTCATTTGAATCAGGTGTGCTGGGGCAGGGAAACATCAAAAACTGCCAGGACAGCGGACCTCGAGGACCAGGATTGGTGATCCCTGGTTTAGGTGAACATCATTATTTTACAAATAGCCTCCAGTTGGTATCCAGCTAGGTTTGCATGACCAATGAACCATTCACATGAGCAATCTTACTCACTGGAAGTGTAGAGACAATGTGCGGACACTGTTGATAGAGAATTTACAGTAGAAGCTGGGAAAGACAAAAAAGACATTCTGATTTTGTATATGGTTACTTCAGAAACAATGTCAGAGTCATTTGACATATATGCATACATACAGTGATCCATTTTTTAATTGCTACGGTATATTGCCACACTTTCTGAGGTTCCAACTTCCAGATTTGTCTGATGCAATGATCTAAAGTGCAATCCAAGTGTAACATTCCAATGCTTTCACATGACAGAGATAGAGTGAGCGAGAGAGAGAGAGAGAGAGAGAGAGCCACACTTGGACACAAGGATGGCCTTATTATAACAGTTAAGTATCTAAACATGGTATCATGCTATTTAGACATGCCTACATTTCTACAACTCCAACAGTGTGATCTTTGACTTAGTAGAATAAGAGGGTTATTCAGCAAAGCCACAGATAAGTTTCCACAGATAACCAGGAGGCCCTACTCACTACAAGCCTGGGTCAGTCAGCTTGACCGGGATCTCAAAGGTGTACTGTCAGGAGGAAAGAGGAAAGCTACAGTGAGTCAAGGACTTGTGTTGTAGCCCCAGAGAGCACACAGTTCAGCAAACACAGTGTTTCTTACCATTTTGTTGGAAAGAGGTTTAACAGTGGTGACATTTTTAATAGCAGTCGAGCCAACAACCGTTTCAAAGAACAGCACTTGGCCTGTGAGGTTGTACGCATAGACAGTGGCAAAGTTATGGTTGGTTATATTCAGGATGTTCTGTAATAAGGGACAGAGTTAATATAATTGCATTATTTGGATATAACTATAAATATTCATGGTCAATTGAAATCAAGAAAAAAAACATGACTGACTGTGACGTTCATCAGGACGGCGTCGGAGGGGAAGGTGATGTAGACGGACTTCACGGCCACAGGGGACAAGGTGACGCAGCGAGGGTACAGGAAGAACAGGACCAGCGCACTGACCAATATGCACACAGACACTGAGACCGCCACATACAACTTCCTGTAAGGTAGTAAATAACATAGATACATAAGGAAGTTGGATATGTAACAGAAAGACAAAGACATTCTCCAAATTCACTTCTTTGAGCTTACGTATGTCGTGGATCCAACCTCTGATCATTGCAGGGTATAACTGCTACCAACTTGCTCTCTTGACCTGTAAAATGAACATGGAAATCGATTAGTCGGTCAGCCAGGTAGCCAGGCTTACTGAGTTTTTATATTTACGGTGGAATCAGATAAGAGGCTGAAGAGGAAGCTTGACAGTAAGATAGAAAGAAATCAGTTCACGTTGAATGCCTGCAACAGGTTATACCTGCTCTTACTGGGAGACCCACAGATACATACAGACAGGTAAAGAGCCTATTTGATAGACAGGCACAGGCCGGACCATACAGACCTTGTGGGATGCGTCCAGTGCCCTGGCAGGTGGGGCAGTACACAGTATCACCAGACTGTCTCCTGCTGGAACTCTTCCTTGACTGAGAAATGATGTCCTGCTCATCCTCCTCCAGCCGAGAGCCCCCTACTACTAAACTGCTGCCCACTGTTCCCATACCTGCTGCGTTTGAAACATGCGTCATGTTGTCTAATCAGTACTCAATACAATATATCTACAATAACATACATGCGCTTCATTAGGGCATGGCCCATTGTCTCTTAGCATGAATAAGAAATGTAGCTTCGTCATACGCAAGGGATTAAGGAAGTATGTGCTTAAAATATATAGCATTTTAATTGAATAGCTCTCGTGATCAAAACAATCTTCTTTACTTACCTTACGAAGATTTAGACAATGGCCAGCATTATCAAGATGTAAAATCCTGCAATGAATTTTAAAAACACATCTGGCCATAAGCCGACATGCATTCAACTCGGTTTGAGGGGAATTTCCTTATATCTTCTCGAAGCGAAAACAAACATCGGTCGGGTAGCTGCTGAATTCAACTCAAACAGGCCAGCCTGTATAAGTCTATGAGGCCAGCCCACACGAGTCATTTCGATGACGCAGCGTAAATATTGTAGTATTTTGTCGCCTCACTCTGGAGAATAGTGGCATTAACTTTCATTTAAATACAGACTCAGACGGAGAAAGAACTACAGATAGTCGTATGTGTAGTGACTTTTATTCGACAGAGATTTGTACATCACATGTATAATGTTCATAAAGTGCAACACAGAAAAAGCTTAATCCGCACCATTATCTTATTCTAAAAACCCCTGTTCACTCCTATGAAAATATCCTAACCATTTGGAAAGCAAACAGCACGTTGCATTAGCCTGTTGCAATTGGAATTATCTTCTGAAATATCATTTCTGTTTCAACAGATATTTCAGGAACAGGACCATCAAAAATTAAATGATTGAAAAAAAACTTTGTTTTATAACCTCATAAAATCTGAAAAATACTACCAATTAATTATCATGATTATAATATTATTTATTATATTGCACATTCACTGTAAATCTGGGAATGGAACTTAATATTTTGTCACCTATCAGATGATAATAGGGGTTAATTCAACTTTGGTTAGACATAGAGGACATAAACTAAATCCAACTCCATTCTTAAAAGCAGTACATTGCTTAAACAGAAACCATTTCTATTCCTACTTAACATATACGTATATGTCTATGCATAAGTGCTTTAGTTTTTCTCATGTCCATATCCTTTTCCCCAACTTTTATGAGTGCAAACATCTAAAAATGATTGACAGTGCAAATCCAAACACGAATGAGCACATTGCAAAGAGAAGACCATCAAAAACAACATCCTCTGTGACATTTTGCAAATCACCAATACGTTAACCCTTTCACTTCACTTTAGAAAGACAAGCACACTCAGCCTGTCCATATCACACACAAAAAATGAACAAAGCACATCTTTTGATTCCAGTGAGTTTTCATTTTTGGAATAAAATCGATGCATTTCTCTTTTTTTTCTTCAAAAACGAACAAGTGTAGATTAGAGAATGTAGACGATCCCATTCCTCCTCATGGGCCCACAAGAACAATGGAAGTGGAATGTGAATATTAAGTGAAAGCTGTGAGCTCTTCTTTAAGACAACAATCTTTTCAACAGGGTTTAACACTAGTCAAGTTTTTGTACAACAGAAAAAAGTAGGAAATAAAATAAAATTAGAATTGGTATTTTTTCTCCTTTCATTATCGTATGGTCCTCATTTGAAACCCTTCTAAGGGACAGGGAGTGTCTTCAATGTATGATCCCAATTCCTTTTTTTTAAATGACATTAAACACACCCATATCACAGATCATGATATAAGCTATAGGAAAATCACATCACAATGAGGGGAATTAATCATTAATAACCAGTATCACTACATAATAGTACACTGATAATGATCAAATCAGATGAGAGTTTGGATGAGTGTGTGTGTGTGTCCAGGTTTATTTTTATACCTGTGACATCAAACACAAAGAAGCAGAGTCTCTCTAACACTGACAGTCATGCACACTCTGAAACAGTGGCTGGAATTCAAACAAACTCACAATGTAGCATTTAAAAAGCTTATCTATACAAAACGGCATTTTCAATCAGCCCGTTGTGAGAACTAGAAGCATATCGCATCTAAGATCAACTACCCTTGAAAGAGTGAAAAATAACTCTGAGCAGGTACAGTATGAATTCAAAGTACTAAAATTGAATGATTTGATGGGTATTACTGGCCATGAGGCCACTGAGTAAAAACTGCAATGCAAGTTGGTCTGAGTGTCAGCCAAAGATGTCAAGTGTTTGTGATTTGAAAACACTATGTCGTTAATAATCATCAATATAATGTCAACACCTACAGTATGTTTATAAATAAGTCCTATCTGATTCTGGGCATTGATAAAGTAGGCTTCCTATTATACACCTATTGCCTATATTATGTTAAGCAAATTGTAGCTCTTTCATTTTCTATAGCTACATACTGACTTTGCATCAGTTGATGGCCACAAGAGTGAAAGTGCATGAAACTTAGTCGATACCGACTGATATTTTACCACTGCTGCTGTAGTGAATTCCATTGTCCTTCTCTATTCCTCCTCTCCCTTTTTCTATGCAAAAGTAAAACACCACTAAAAGGCTATGGATGAATGAGTGAATCTACAAACTGGAGCTATTTGATAGTCTAGAATCCCAGAGTTTTTCGGGAATGTCTCTTTTCTTGGTCAGGATGCATCCTGTTGACGCGCACCAATTGGAAGAGAAGAGAAGGCTGTGAAGGAGCAGTCCTGCTGTTTAACACCTCCTTCACTCGCTCCACCTTGTCCTTACCCTCTCATCGAAGGCCAGGCCACTTCTCCCTTCTCCTCCTCCTCCCTTCCTCAGTAGCGTGTAGAGTACCAGTCATTATCTGTCATCTGCACCAGCTCATTGACCACATCCAGCAGGTTGTAGTTGTGTTTCTTCAGCAGCCGTTGGTTGAGGGGACGGTCCCCAAAGCCCATCTCCACCAGCACTGCCATCATGGTGTCCTGGGTGGCCCCATCCACAGGCGGCTGGGAAACAAAACACACCGGCTATGCCGATGAGCAGCAGAACCAAACCATTTGCGCCTACAACTTGAACACTAGGATTGAATCTCAAATCGGGCTGCGCCTTTTTCAGGAAATGCACACTTGTGAGGTGGTTCCAGATTGATTTCCTCTCTGGCACTGGTCCAAATCAATAATCCACTCAGTGCACGTCTAGTTTTAGACCCTTCCTGTTTTCATTCCCTGCCCTGCAAAGCTATCTGTCTCTGGGCTGCTTAAGTGGCCAATCATGTACTGACCTGTGCTGGTCCAGGCTGCCCGGTGAAGAGAGCCTTGTAGGCTGATGCTGCTACAGAGAGAGCTCCCTTCACCAGTCCACCCGTGATGCCTGGGTGCCTGCATACAAGATAATGTATGCAGTTTGTGATAACGTATGCAGGTTGTGATAATGTATGCAGGTTGTGATAACGTATGCAGTTTGTGATAGCGTAATTCGATTATGAGCTCGATCCTAACAGTCATTGTCGTCCTAATGACCAATAACGTCCCGAGGCAATGATTTCCTATTAGATAGTCTAGTATGCATTGATGGACATCGTCATTTGATCAGCGGTGTTATAAACATGGCCAGCATCATCGACATGAGGTTTCAGTGCAGCAGGAAGACCTGGACTTCCTCTCACCTGGGGTCCTCGGAGGTCTCGGCTTCCCCACAGGCATCTGTGTTGTCAGGCTGGGGCTGAACAGGGCTGGTCCCTGCTAGACAGACACCACAACACTAGTAAGGGTCCCATCATACACATGACTCCACAGACCTGGCCTTAGGCTGCCTGGCTAAGCAGGTCAGCTCTATTGGATGGAAGCTGTATTCTGAAGGGGAGGGTTTTACAGAAAGGCTTTACAGTAGGATCACTTGAGGACAAGGAGCAGGACTGATAGCAAGCAGAGCACATGATGATATAGCTCCCTGTTGTGTGTGTGTGTGTGTCTGTGTGTATGTGTGTCATAGTTCCTCTTTAAATAACTTGATGAAGACGAATCGCTCAATAAAGCAAGTTCTATCTGAGCTCCTGATCATCAGATGGTTTGTGTGTGTGTGTGTGTGTGTGTGTGTGTGTACCATCCCCTGAGTCCCCAGGCTGGTAGAGTCCAGTCACATCCAGACTTCCCCCTCCTTCTGGTTCAGCTTCACTGTCCACACTGTAACACAACAACAAGGCAACTCTTAACAGGATATTACCACCTTCCAGAATGGAGAAAGTGTGTGTATGCATGCAAGGTGATGTGTGTGTACCTGGATGTGACAGCGGTGTTGGGCCTGGGCGCTGCCACCACTACAGGGGTCAGAGGCTCATCATCCAGGGTCTGGGAGGTACACAGCATGTCGTTGGCACTGCTGGACCCCGACACCGCCCCGGTGGTCTCTTCCATCTCCCCTCCCTCTCCCTCCGGGGTGGTTCGACCCTGGTGTTTTTGGTCGGGATCGCTCGGGGTCTCGGCTAGGGTTTCTCCAGGCTGGGACAGGGCGGAGCTGGGAGAGAACACCACAGACAGGGGAGGGACTCATTAATTATTATCATGTGACACCAGTAGTATTCTTTGCAATGGAAAAAGAGATCAAATCTGGTCATGTAATATTCCTTAATAATCCATTCGTTGAAGCCAAATGGAAAAACTGAGCTCTGCTGGCACTAGGGTTACTCACCTGTACATGGACTCCCCTAGTGGACGACTGGTGTCAAAACAGTCAGGGAGGATGATAATGTAATCCTCGGAGGAGGCAGAGGACGAGCGGCTGCGGACCCCCTCTGTATTTCCTTCCCTCTCTGGCTCCTTCTCCTCCCCCTTCCCGGCCTCGTGGGCGCTGGAATCCACGCAGATGCTCTCGATGTCGGATCCCAAACCCTCGTCTGTGGAACGGGATCACGGGCGGTTAGTTTTCACTCGCGGCACAATCTTCAATTCAATTCACAATCTTTTGGGAGAATGGTCAGGGTTCGCGGCCAAGCCTCAGTGTGAGCAGGGTCATGGGGAGGGGTGGTAGGAGGAAGGCAGATCACCTGATATCCTCTGCTCCTGCTGAC
The DNA here is from genome assembly GCA_030340665.1 of Neosalanx taihuensis. Classification (NCBI taxonomy): domain Eukaryota; kingdom Metazoa; phylum Chordata; class Actinopteri; order Osmeriformes; family Salangidae; genus Neosalanx; species Neosalanx taihuensis. Next base: position 7,047,884 of record CM059298.1, read on the forward strand.
AAGCTGGGGGTGGGGCCGGGGCTCTTAAGGGGGGTGGGAGAGCGGTGCGAAGTGGGGTGGGGTGGGGTGCTCGCAAGGGGGTGGGGAGGGTGGCGCGGAGGGGGGCTGCTGGGCTGGTGTCCTGGCTCCTCTCCACCCTCCTCCCCCCTCGATGATCGGCCCCTTTCCCTTTGACACAGGTGGAGGAGGAGCCCCCCTGAGCTGCTGGGCGGAGCACTGGGAGGAGTCAGAGGAAGGGGAGGGGCCATCATCACACCACAGGTGTTTAGACATCTAAAGGGATATACTGCCCTACCACAGACAGTTTACAGTAACCCACACTGAGATACTGCTGAGCTGTCAGGGGGGGGTTTGGGGACTGAGGCTTCAGTCTTACCGTTCCCTGTCCTTGGTCGGGTCCCATGCAGGGGGGCGTGGTCAGGAGCCTCCTCCAGAGTGAGGGAGCGAATCACGGTCTCGCAGACAAACTGAGTTCCACTGATGTCCTCCTCTCCTTCCTCCTGGGCTGGGACTCCTCCCACTTCTGTGCCAGGCCCCACCCCCTGGGACACGTCTGATGGGAGAGGATTGGAGGCCCAGACTGAGTGACAAGACTCAAGAGCCATTGATGTGATCCAAACGAGTAAACATCAACACACTGGACAGTATTTAGTCCCTTGTGACTAGTTCAACTTTCATAAGCAGTTTTAATACCCAACACTCATAAGTCCCTGTTAAGCACTACTCAGCTATGCCAAAAGGCATGCATTACCTAGAATGCTGGTGACTCCCTGGGCCTCAGCCTCTTCCTGTATCAGTCCCAGGGGCACGTTCTTCTCTTGCAGGGGACCATCATGGGGCAGGGGGGACATACAGGGGGTCATATCTGCAGGGGACAAATGGGAGGTAGAGACGGAAGAGTCTAGTAAGTACTCTAGTCAGGCCATTTCATGTGTGCAGCTCAGTGGCAGAGCTTTTAAACACAGTTCCAGGTTCAAATCCCCTGATTGTCGCTTTGTATGAAAGCATCTGCCAATTGTACACTCTATTCACTCCCTACAATGCTACCAAGTTGTGCTTTCCCACAGGCTTATGAGGTGTTTGATATTGTGTATTAGTACACTGTTTGCAGGCCAGCAGAGTTCAGCCTTACCAGCAGGAGTGTTATTGGGAGCGCTCTCCAGCTCCTGCACTATGTTGATGTCCAACAACTCGAAGGACAGCAAATCCTGAAGGAAGGAGGAGTGGAAAGGACAAACCAAGAAAGAGAGAGAGAGTTTCAAGGAAAGAGCAGCGGCTGAAAATACAGAACTATGGCTTGATTGTCCACTCTCACACAGCGATCGGTTCGTTCCGCGAACGTTCCGGCAATAATGTGACGGAGGACTTGAAAAGTACAGTGAGCACCTGCGCGGTCAGAAGGTCGACGGAGGGGATGTAGTATTCTCCCTCTTCCTGGTCCACAGACATGAGAGGCTGCTCTCTGGAGACGACACAGGACTTCCCAGACTTCCCAGTGGACACAGGGTTCTTCCCCTGCAAACACAACACGGTTATATTAATAACTAAACGTACATAGTGGACAGGACTACTAGGAATTAAAGGCAAGTAAAGAGTGAAGAGGAGGTGAAAGGAAGGAAGGATGGAGAGAAGATGGAAGGGAGTGAGGAAGGGAGGAGGACGGGAAGAGGGGGAAAGGAGAGCGATAGGGAGAGGACTGGACGGGTAACAAACCTGCGGGGTGACGCAGGGAGACACCAGCACGCCGTCGACCATCATGGCGGCAGGTGCCAGGGGGTCCACCACGATGCTGCACCAGACACGGGGGCCAAACTGCTCTCCGCCGTGGGCCAGGCGCCAGTGGGAGGTGTAGGATCCCTCCAGGGCCGGGGCACACAGCGCCACGCTGACAACACCCACCTGCCCAGGCTGCAGGGAGGGGACAGACACCTCCCTCCAGCGGTCCCCTGAACCCACCGCCAAGTTACCCCACATGAACTTCAACTGAGAGAAGACGGAGAGAGGGAAAGACAAACAGAAAGAGATCCGATCAGTTTAAATGAATCAGATGGAACCGATCTTACTTTGCTGAACTATGACATTCTGACTAAAACAGATCACACATAAAAAAGATCTGCGGCCCCTAGAAACCAGCCAATTACACTTACTCGAAATGTAAGTCACATGTTACAAGTTAGGTTATTTATAAATTGGGTTATTTACAGATGGCCAACTAATTCAATTGAGAGTGAATTTATTGGGTTAATCTTAAAAACTCCAGCTGCAGTACCTTGGTGTTGGAGCTCCAGCAGACAGTACCGGTGTTCCTCATCTTCCAGTACTTGATGAACTTGGTACCCGGGCGAAGGCGCGTGCCGTCGGGCAAGTTCTCGTCCAGGAACAGGGCAGTCATGGCGGGCACCACCAGTGGACAAGGGCGCTTGGGACGCCTGGTGAGAAGAGGGGAAAAAACTGAAAGCTCAGAAAACACGCAGCATCCTTCCCTCCTTTAGGTTAGCAAAAAATGCCATCATTGAGATATTGATGTAAGTTAAGCGTGTGCATGTCCTTCAAGCATTCAAACACAGAGGGGCATTTCACCCAACGTGGGCCTGGTGGGGTGAGAGCGTACTCTGGGCTGTTGGCCTGCGTGGCCCGAGGCTGCAGCAGGACGGGGGAGGAGCTCCCGTCGCCAGCGGTGCTCCACTGCAGGCCCCGCCTCTCCATCCTCAGCTGCTTCCGGATCTCCTTCACCTCCGCCTTCAGCTGCCGCTTCTCCGCCTTCAGACGCTGCTTCTCCGCCTTGCGGAAGCTCCGGTCGCCTCGCCGGTAGAATCTGGGGGGCAGAAGCCGCGAGTCAGAGCACTGGAGAGAAAAAACTTTCTGGAGGTCGGAAAATCCTATCGCTCAGCCCTTTGTGAGGATTTGATCACGTAATACCGCTACAAATCTAATTGAATGCATACAAATTGAATGGATAAACAAGTTTAGATATTTCCTCCCAAGAAAGACCACTCACATAATTGACCTAATTTTTTAATATAATTACATAACAATAATAATCTACTTGAAAATTGCATAGCATTTTTACACAGCATCTTAGTTTATAGAGATCAAGCAGAAGCTCCTGTATTCCAGAACTATCCACCTTACCTGCTGTGGTCTGGGGCCGGTGAGCCGTGCTCAGGGATGGAGAGGGGGGTCCGTGCTCTCACCAGGTTGTGGCTGGGGTCATGAGAGAAGCTGCAGGGCTCACACAGCGTGCAGGACGTACATACACTGGGAAAGAGAGAGAAACAGACTCCTCACAACCTCGCTGGACACACACTGAACCGACTGGTGGAAAGCGAAAGACAGTTAAAGAGGGAGGGGCTTGGCTTGAGTCATCATGGACCTTCTCATGAAACAAAACTGCTTCATCTTTGGTTTCATTTATCTCAGACAGGAAAATTTAGGGGAGTTTGGGCGTTCTTCTGCAACGCAAGGGAAATTTCCCACTCCCAATGGTCCACCAAACCCTGCTTACAGAAAAACAGACATACACAAACACACACACACACACTCTAAGATTGTCTCACACATATACTCTTACACACACCTGCACTGGTAGCCTCCCCCAGCAGTCTGGCCCCGGCAGCTGCTGCAGGCAGGGGTTGAGCTGGGTGCTCCAGGGAGGGTGGAGGAGGTGACCTCAGGGACCTGGGCCTCCGCCCCCAGGGGCTTGTGGATGCAACACTGACCGGAGAACTCCCTGCAGATCTTCTCCACTGCCTCACGCACCACCTGGTCCTTAAACTAGAGGAAGGAAATAAGACAGGTCTCGTTTAAAATATATATATCTAAGGAAATCTGCATCAAAAAACATCTCAACAAAAATATGTCACTTGTTATTGAAAAGAAAACTGCGTATGGAGGGAGATGGTTTATACATCTGCGTACCTTCTCCATGTAGGATGTGAACCAGGCTGGTGGTGTCTTGTCCTCCTCCTTTGTCCCCTTCAGTTCCTTCATGATCACCTGTGGGACCAACGCAGGGACACAGAGGGGACAGATCATTCATCCACGTCATCCCTTCTGCTACCAGCTAGCTGGGACAATTCCTAGATAATTGGCCTAGATCTTATTCTTCAGGGCTCATCTAAAAAAGAAAGCAGCCTTAAACACTGTATTGTATAAGGCCAGTCCTTACCATGCCCTGCTCAGGGACTGCAGCCTGGATCTTCCGGCTGACCACCTGGGCCAGAGCCGGGCAGTGCTGGGGCGGCCTGAACCCCCTTTTAGGCTCTGTTGCGCTAGCCTTAGCCGGCACACGTGTGGGCTGGCCCCTGGTTTCATACACATTCATATGAAGTCTGTTCCCCTGTCGCGATGCACTCTGAGGAAAACAAAATTGAATTTTTGGATACTTTTCTTAAGAGCTGGCAGGTGACTCCTTTATGTAAAGTTCAGTGATGGTATATGTCATTCAAAAATTTGGCGGAAAAAAACCTACATACCTTTAGGGCTTCCTCATATTCCACTAGGAAAAAGCAGGATATTAGCCAATTCTCTATACGATTACATATTTTTCTGATATAATTTCAACGTTTAGTGTGAAAAGTGTAAACTATTTCAATACTTACTTTGGCTATTAATGGAAACCTGAAGAAAAAAAAAGAAAGAAAAACACAACTTTTTTTTTCCTGCGCTGTGAGTGTGAATTCCTTGCTGTAAAGTGCGCAGGTGCAGAACATAAGGCAGGTTAACATGGTGGACCTATTGGTTCTACTGACCTCCTCGTTTTCTTCATCAAAGTACGTCACCTGCAGGTTACACAGACCAAAGGACCTTTTCACCTGTAGAGACAAAGTGCAATGACCAAACAGCTGACTAAAGAACTGACACTACAGACTAACACCATCATAGAGGGGGCAAGACCCTAATGTCACCACAGACAATCTCCCTATTAGAATAAACCATGGAGGGGATACAATTAAACAACCTAGTCAGCGCTACGTGATCTGGTATCATGATCTTTGAAAAGGTATTTGGCTGCCTGAAGGGAGAATTCTCCATGACAGCACCAGCTTAGTGCCTGGATTTACTCTCTGACACCACGGTCATTTTAATTAGGATGAACTGAGCAACTGTTCACAATCAGGGTCTAATGCCAATGTCTGAGTCGAAAGTAAGTAATCACAACAACCTTGGATAGAGTATAGATTTTAAATGAGCTTATCTGAAAAAATAAATAGTGATCCTATGTTGCATTTTTAACTCAAGCATTTGCGTCTGGGTAGTGGTTCCTTGGGCTGGTCTGCTATAAACAAAGATCCGAGACTACAACTCAGACAGGACATGTGAGAGTCAGCAGCCAGGCACTTAGAGAAATTACACTTTCGGTCTGTTTTCGTAGGGAAGATAGAGAGAGATAGAGGCAGAGGGAGGTAGAGAGAGAGAAAGAGAGAGAGAGAGAGAGAGAGGCAGAGGGAGGTAGAGAGAGAGAGAGAGAGAGAGAGAGAGAGAGAGAGTACCATTTGAAGGGAATGCATGGTTTGCTGCCTCTTTACGGTGATTATTTTGGTGATCCTATTATTATATACCCAGTGCCAAATTGTATTATAATTATTACTTTCATTATATTTATTAGGTTCTAAATGCAGTGGTAAAGATAGCAGGTTTTGAGAGAGGAGAGCAGTAGTGTGGCCTAGTAAGCCACTGTCAAACACGACAACACGCAGGAATGTTACCGGACTTGTCTGATTAAACTGATTTAACCATAACAAACATCCCCACCTGACTACAGAAACGACAAATGACTTGAAACGGGATCTGCCGTAAGGCACAATGACAGCGGCCTGTTCATGACATTAGTATGAAGAGGCCATGTATCCCATTTGAACCTTAAATCTGTTTAGACGTAAATCGCATTGAGGAAAAGCTACGTGAGCATTAATTCCCATCCCAGTACTGCTGATGTGTTTGTTTAAGAAGCCTTCAGCAAACAACAATAAAACATGGGATGCACATCCTTCAACAAAAGGACCTTTGTGCAAATCTAGCGGATACCGTCATTATAACAGAACCAGCCGAGGAATCGTTGAGTTTAACTCTGCCTGTACAGGAGCCGCTGCCTCCACATCCTTCTCCTTCCTCACCATGGCCTCCATCGACTCCCAACTCTTCGTCTCCGAACCCGACAGGAGGAAATTCTTGGCATTTCCCCTGAAATTCACCTTCAGATTAATGTAGAAGTCCATCGCTTCTCACTTTAAGAACTTAAAACATATCATAAACGACTACAATTTACGTTTGTTGACCAGATATGGAGGGTAATCTTGTCGTTTGTCTCCTATGACTTATCCTGGATGAGGCGTCTTTTCTGTTTACATCAGCTATGTAAACACACCCACACTGGACCACGTGGGAGGAAAAAGTGTCCGTTGTGTTGGTTGCCGTCAAAGCTGCGCACTGTCGCAAGGTCTGCGCATGTATGACAGAATCAGAATCTGTTTTTATTCACTATGCAATCTATACAAACACAGAATTTACTATGGCAGGAGAGAGCAAACATAGAACATATATGGAATATAGTGAGGGTAGATAAAAATAGAAAAAAAATATATACAAATAAGATAAAAGTGAGAGAAATGTGGGCACCAGCTGTATAGGTGGGGGGCATATAATTATAGTAAGTGAGAGAGTATAGAGAAGAATGGATATATATATATAGTACAGGTGGAGGGGGGCGTATATACACAGTAGTACAAACAGTGGTGCAAAATCACAGTCATAAATTTTAGGTCTATGTCATGGTGTGGTCTGCTGGAGGTCACTGCACACTTTTGATGAAATGCCAAAAATGATGTCACAGTATCACATCCACCTCCAATATAGAGGTGTTCAATTTGAAAGTCAAAGCGGCAGGTAGACACTGCAGAATCGAACACAAGAGAAGGACGCTCCCCTCTTTCCCCACTCCTAATTGTATTGTACTAGGCCCTATGCATGAAGTCCTTGTTACCCCTTACTACACCGTCTCCACCCCCACTTCAAGCTAACCATTTACAGACTGCCTTTTCTTTTCTCAAGCTCCTTCACACGTTAGTACAATGAATCACTGTTCAAATATTTACAATTTGAGCACACCCTTCTAAGCCAATGTTGACAAAAAAAATGGTTTGACTATGAACCACGGTATCTTTATTTGGCAGAAGTACAGTACAATTACTGTTACAAATGAATGTGTAAGGCACTTTGTGTATCATCATTGTCAAGCCACCAATACAGTCTATGAAGTAGTAAAACAATGTGTGCAAAAATCCAAATGAATCAAAGAGGATGTGTTATACCTTGTCGCTCAACATGGCATTGTCAGTTAATGGATAGACTGTTATATCCCAAACTAGCAGGGTTTATAATAGCAATACTATTATTTGGATTGGTATTTGGCTGAGCGTATACTGAAAGTGAAACCCACCCCAGATAGAAACCTTTGGAAGGCACAGTTGGAAAACACCTGTAGCTTGGCAGAGGTAGGAATCCCACACTATGTGGTAAAGGCTCATTTTAACAGCCAACTCTACTTAACTAAATACACACTGACATTTTAGCAGTAATGTTATACAAATCCAAACTAGAAAGAATATTATGAACTGTTGCAACTATCCTAAATAGCATAGCAAATTTCTATTACATTACAAAACATTCCAACTGCCCAAAGTACGTAGGGCATATTGTTATCCAGTGCACACACAAAACCACACGTGCATTCAGTGGTTATTCATAAAGAAATGACATGTGGAAGACCTATAGATTAGATTATTTTTGCAGTCCTAATTTAGCTCAGTTTAGCTCTAATTTAAGAACGGTTGTAGGGTTGTAACAAAGAAACAGTATGCAAAACCATTACCGAAAGAGAGACGTCACAAGGATTGCAAGTACAGAGGATGATGATGTCAACAGTTGTCTCAGTTCTCCCTCCAAATAAAGATCTGTGTTTGGCGTCTATAGAAAGACCTGTTAGACAGTGCACATTCATTGACTAACTTACACGCAATCGTAAAAGTCTGAAAATCACACCAAACCCCACTCCATACAGCATTAATACAAACCCACTGCATTTCACAACACCGTTCCACATGCAAGCACAGGGTAAACTGTAACATAGCAGTTACAGTCAGGAGAAACTCTAAATGTTTGAGTGCAGAAACCAGTCTGTAGCTGAGGCAGTGTTGTCAACTACAAAAAAATAGACTCTGCCCTTATTTTATGTCAGAGAAGGGAAATCTTTTAGTATGCCGGGGGTTGGTATTCTCCAGGACGCTCCGAGGGTTGGCTGAAAGGTGACTGCTGGTATCCCTCAGGGCCGCTGTTTGGGTAGGGGGGGTAGGTGGGTGGGTAGGGGGTACTGTTGTCATTGGCTGGGTCTGTGTAGCCATGGTCAAAGTCACTTACTCCCTGTTTGAATCGTTTATAAGCAAAAAAAGCCAAAAGACCCTGTGGAAGGCAATAATATGTTTAGATAGTGATCTGCAGCCCACCAATATGTAGATCTGACTAATACTAAATGAATACAAATGAATACAAAATGAATGTCATTCTGAGACATTATACGACCGTAGTAAGCAAATATGTGTAAATAGAGTCTTATCTGTCCTTTGCTAGTCAAAGTTGTCAGGGACTCACCCAGGTGAAGATGGAGAAGAAGGAGAACGTCACCACAGCTCGGGCTGCATCGCCAACATTTTCTAACTCCCCTGAGCTGTGTGACCACTGGTTGGCCAAGACACAGAAGCAGATAAACCACAGGAACGCCCAGAGTCCTGCCATGGACCAAACAAGACAGCAGGGGTTGATAAACAGGATATTTGTCCCCCCCCCACCTTTTCATCCATAGCAAAAGATGCCTAGAATTTATTTAACCTTTGCTTGAGTATGGAGTCATAATAGACATGGTGGTCTTTCCAAATCATATACAATAAACAATGGAAAGCATTAAAAGAACTTACCCGAAAAGGCCAGATCAGCTGTAACAATATGTTTTCTCTCTTTAGCGTTGCTGATTTGAGGCAGGTATGCATCCAACACGAGGAAGATCACACATGCTAAGAAGGCCAGGACTCCAATACCCACACCAAAGTTGCAGGCATTTTCATTTTGGTTGAACATGCATTTCAAGTTCTTCGAGGATGGATCGTTGATAAAGCCTTCCCCAGTAATGGTCGCAAAAACCACTATGGAAAATAGCTAAGAGTGTTGGGGAAAAAAAGAGGGATACTTAGTACAACACAGACTTAGGAATCCATTTGACAAGATAGGCTACATGTGATTAAGCACAGAAACAAATGTTGACAGATACAAAAGATCAGAACAAATTTCAGACTAATTAGCTGAAGGGGTTCACAGATGTGAAGTTCAGACAGTGAAGGAAAGCTTCTACAGGCAGCATAGTGTGAGACTCCTGGGCAGATCACATGATTCACACAGCATGATTAAGCTTCCTCCCCCACCACTATCACTGGCAACTTCAGGGGCACAAAAACAGCAGACATCTCACCTTTGCCAGCTACTTCATCTAAATGTAGGGTCATCATTGAATTATGTCAGTTTGCAAAACAATACATTTGAGGTTTGTTTGTGAGCTTGAATTGAGAGTAGTTGTAGCAGTTGTACTAAGAACCTACAACTAAAGGAATTGCGTGGTATGCAAACAGCACGCTCCCTACTATGACAACGTCATGTAAAGTTGCTATTTGACTAGTTGTATTGTCTTTCGATGCAATGTCTTCTTTTTCTTCTTTTTTTTTTTTTTTTTACAAATGAAAAAAAAGTTGCATCACTTTATTCGACTTTTAGCCTTTTTTTTAATCATCAGCGTCACTTGTTGCTTGGCGAGCAGTGGTTGGATCCATTTACTGTACAGTATGAAAGTCCATAATACTATACAGCTATACAATACAGACATAGCTTTTTATTAAAGTTTGTACGGCAAAAAATCAGACAAACGATGAAACCGATTATGGCTGAATATGAAATATGTAAATCTGTATCCTTCGTTAGGTAGGTGACAAGTCAGCTAAGCTAGGTAGTGTAATGACTAATGTCAAAAGTTTGGTGAGCTAACAAACTAGCCGTTAGCATGCAGCTCCCTGCATCACTCACCCAGCTCAAGATGCGGACCACAGTTTGAGGCTGTTTGACGAAACTCGTCAAATCGAAAGCGCCCCCGGCAAGCGAGGCACCGAAGGCACTAGAGTCCATTATCCTGCTATATGACCTGGTGTAAAATCACTGAAAGCCCTGAGAATGCAGCACACACGCAGCGTCCAGAGATATGAACAGCTGTCAAGTTGAGTAGGTTAGCTCGGTTTTCGCAGTTCTCACTAATTTCCTGAAAAAGTTGAAGCACCGCCCTCCTGTGCTGCGGAGATTACGAGAGGCCGAAAGAAAAAGAAACTGATGGAAGCGAATGGACTCGTTTGAGCGCTGGAAGCCAATGAAATAAACCACATCCATATTTTTATATATATAAAGACAAGTATAAATGATTATTGACATGGTCCAAAATAAATGACACATTTCTGTCACGCATAACTTGATGAACCGTTGAGAAGACTCAGCGGTCAACCGTCTAGACTGAGATGGGCTTTTAATATTAGTTTTATTTTTTTTAAACATAACTGGGGCCTACATGTGAAAGGTAAACTACTTTTCAACTATTAAAATAGAATATGTAAGTATTATTCCACTTGATGGCAGTACTGCTTAAAGATGCATTTGAAGCGTCATCTCTTGAGCGTCGTGGCCTTTGCCCTTTCCAGTGAGACGAAGCGAGTCCTGACTGCAGTGTATCACAGAGATTAGACAGAAGAACCATAGCTGGTTCAACAGTACAATTAGCTAATTGCCTACAGGACGGTCGAGGAAGCTTCAGAATGTAATTTTTTGTGCTAAATTTGTTGTTGTTATAAATAAACCCCTTCAAAAGATAGGTACCACAAAGGTACCAAATACAACGTTGTGGTGTCACCCAATCAACCACGTTCAGCCTCACTACATAATTTTTCTTTCTGAAATGGTCACGACCAGACTAAAGACCAAAATAGTTTTGACATAAGTCCTTGATATAATAAATATTCACGGCCATAAATACATTTGGAAATGAACAACTACTGAGTTACTGAAGAAGAAAATACACAGATAATTAATATTGATTGATGCATTTTTAAGGAACACATTCTGACTGTCAGGAAAGATACAAGCAACTGAGGACCAAAAAGGATACAGGCTTGCAATTCATGTTAGCTTCACTATGAATTCTGCTCAAATGGATCCTGAATATGAGCAAGTTTTCATTTATGAAGTCTCACCAAAATAGTTTAGTTAACAAAACAGAGCTTAACATGGCTGTCTTATATAATGTTGAACTCTTTGGAGTGGAAGGGAATGTATACTGTCACTTTGAAGTCACCGATGTAGAGACACTGAACCTGGCATTTAAACACACACACACACACACACACACACACACACACACACCTACCAATCCAGTTCCACTACTCAAAAAAAGGTATTTCAGGCAAATACTGATAAGTATACTGCTAAGACTAATTGTAACAAGGACAAATCTTGTTTTGCAGCATTGCTTAAAAATTAATGTACTACTGCAGTAGTTGTAAGAAATGTGGTCGGTAATGACAGGGATGTTGTCTGTTCAAGTTTTCCTGTGTGATGTCAGCTATGAGGACCATTCTTGTCATGCCACCACCTTGATGTTGTTTTTCAAGACAAGTTTTACTTTGTGTGTTGAACTATCTTACTGCTTTGACATGGAAAAAGTATAGGGGAGATAACTTCTTTGCTCACTGGTAAGTACCTCAGTGCTCTGTTTTGTGAAGATACAACAATTCTTTGTGGGTTTTGTAATCTGAGTGAAGACAATTTATTTTTATTGTTGACTTTTTCTTGAACTGTGTTCTTGAACATGCTACTGATTTGACACATTGTAGTATTCAAATAGCACAGTGCTTAATAATTAATTAAAGAAAGACTTAATTGCTTCATACTTGCTTCATTGATGTATGTATTCCCTCATCGTAAATGCACATATTTATTTCAGAAACATTCATAATGGAACCAACTACATCTATGAAGAGAGTCTACATAAGCCTCCCTAAAGTAAACATGAGGCGTTTGGCAGAAATATATGAACTGGTAAATATGTTTGATTTTCCCTCACACCCACAGGAAACACAACACCTTTGAAAAACGCTACATTCAATTTTGTATTCTAGTTTATATATCCAGTGAGTGTTATTTGAAGTCTACCTTGTAGTACAGACCTCTGAAAATTCGGAATATTAGCTGTGATATGACGGCAGGTAACACAACTGTCTGCTTCTTGTGCTTCTGTATACCAGGACCATGGACTGCTTGTTAAGAATTTGAACCCTTATATAAATGAGGGATATCTACAAGCTTACTTCAGAGAATGGGGTAACATAACTTTATGCAAGGTAAAAATCACAGATGATGGAACTTGCATGTTACACAGGCTGTATTACTGTAATGCCAGTGTAATGCCCAATCAATCATTGTATTCAGGTTTCAGTTTGTGTGATGGATTGGAATTAAATGCGATATATGCATATTGTTAATGTGATCCCTTTAAAACAAAGATCCACAAGGACAACTTCTCTGGAAGTACCCAGGGCTTGGGTTATGTCAGGTTTTCCTCCGAGGCAGAAGCTGATGTGGCAGACTGGGCTGGACCTCATTATATAGCAGGGACTGAGGTGGAGACCCGGAGAGTTTACAGCCTAAAGGTGAGTCAGTCACCCACTTTACCTCAAACATTTATAAAAGTTCAAATTGTACCTTAAACATATCATGTATCACAAAATGTAAAATACATTTATATCAACAGTTCTCTGTTAAAACAAAGAAAACAAAGAGGATGAATTATAAATAATGGATAAATAATAAACTTCACAAAATAAATAAATAATGATTACAAAAATTAAGGGCATTATTAAGATTTTGTTTCTAACCTGTATCTTCAAAAAGATAAAAGATGGACCAGAGAGTGAACAGAAAACGATTGCCTCCCAGCTAAGACCACGGCCATATATGGGTGTTGGATACTTTCTTGAGGATGCCCAGTGGCTGGATGGCGAATGAAAGTAATATGTATTGTCGTCAAAGCCCTTTTCCCATTTGTGAAAATCTTTTTGGTTGAGGGTTAAATCAATAAAATAGGCATGTGTCTAAGCACAGAGGTGTGTGTGTTTCTCTACATTACTGAAAAATATTTTGTGTGTGTGCTTGTGTATGGACATGATCACTTTGTTTATATGATATAGAGAATTGCAAATGCATAATTTACCTGTTATTTTCCTTTTTATATCATACATATTGTACTCTGTATTAAAAATATTCATTTAATTCACGAAGCTTTCTGAGTGACGTCATTAAACATTTAACCAATCAGGGTTCAGAGCGCGCTAGTCGAGTATTTTCCGCGTAGCTGAGACAGGAACTTGGAAGATGGCGGATAAAGAAGTGTCGTTCAAAAAGGTCGGAGTTACATGCTTTCATCAGAAGAAATGATTAAAGTTCTAAGTTTTGTGTTTTCATTGTAAGTTAGTCTAATATGTGTGAGCTACTTGCTGCTACACCGTAAAGGTTCGCTAGATAGTTAGCACTAAGCATTGGAAGAGTATGCAGTTCCCACAGTTGTAGAAAAATGATCAAGCTGGGATGATACATTTACCGTACTAGTAGTAGCGTACGATATATATTTAATTTAAACATGCGTATAAGAAGTATGGTTAATAACAAGCCTATTAAGTTTGACATTTCTCTCCAAAGGAGACAGTGAGCAAACTCCTTACCAGTTTCTTCAAGGAGGAGAAAACCAAAAGTGAGTGATGTCATTTTACAGGCTAGACGTCCAGTTGCATTGATAATATCATATGAATTACCACTGTAACTTCTCCTGTTTCTGCCAGTTAGTGGGAATGCTGCCCAGCTCATGGCAGAGATGCTGAAAGTATTTGTTCAAGGTAACCCACTGAATGAATGAATCTCGAATGCAGCAAGTGTGGAACAATATGAACTTTTGGGGGGACTAATTGCTTATCATAGTTCTTGCTAAATTGACATTTTTCAGAAGCAGCTCAAAGGTCTTTAAAACAGGCAGACACAGAAGATTGTGACCAGGTGGACGTCGAACACTTGGAGAAGATTTTGCCTCAACTGGTGGGTGAAGATGTTTTTTTTTGTTGCATCCTTAAATGTACAGGCTTTGTACATTTTGCCCACTTTGTCCCAGTGCTTAACATAAAGCTTTTGTAGCTTTACTTCATGCCGTTTTATACTGATCCCATATAAATCCTGTCATCCCAAGGTGGAGTGGGTGAGTGAGCGCTTCAGTAGTGCATGTTAGACACATGAAACGTAATTAACATTCTCCCCATACTTTCCTCTCCAGCTGCTTGACTTCTAGCCTGTCAGGAGATGGAGCCAGAACGTAGTGCAAGCTGCACTTGGATTCTTCCTAGCCCCATTGGACCCCGTGTTTGTGTGTTCAAACTATTAGATTGTGTTAGCGTAAACTTACCACTCATGTCGACCTATGATCTGACATGGAATGTGGTCTTGCACTTTTCTTGCCTTTTATCTGTATCGTAACATTGGTCGATGTAAATACAGCTAATAAATACTTGTTCTATTCAGAAATCATGTGATGAGACCAAATTTCTTCATTGGAAAATGAAACGGAGAGTCACAGTGTCGTCTCCTCTACCCCCCCCCCCCCCCCCCCCCCCCTCCCTCACCACCACAAGCACCAGCATTGCTGCTGCACGGCCCACCTGTGCTCCTCGGTGCAACAACAGGTGCTTCCAGCATGCTCCCTGGCGCCCCTCATCAAAGCCTCGCAGAGCAGTTGGAAGCAATTAGAGTAATAAGGGGAGCAGCCAGTCCCTTAGATGATGACAAGTGCCAGGAAAAAAGAAGTACCCCCTCCGGACACTTTGAAGTTCCCCTCTGCTGTCCTGGGATGTTTGGTTATATTTGGGTTGGGGGGGAGGAGGGCGGGATTGGCGGAAGAAAGTCGAATGGAGTGTTTGCGTGAATGTGCGTGTGTCGGCCAAACATCACCATAGAGACCACACGCGTAGATATTTGGTTTGAAAGGAAGCATAACAAACTACACTGGAACATGGCCCAGGAAGAGCAGGGTGCAATTCTGAAAGTAAATAAGCAGGAAGGCCAGGAAGATGCTGTCTCCTGCCCTCCTTTTTGTGTCTCTTTTTTTTTTCTCTCTCTCTCTCTCTCTCTCTCTCTCTCTCTCTCTCTCTCTCTCTCTCTCTCTCTCAGCAGACCGGGAGGTATCTTGAGGGTCTAGGAAGGATGTGTGGGCCAATGAGCAAGGCAGCGTAACTATTCTCTGAGTCAGCAGCATAGCTATACAACACCTCAAAGTATTTGTATAGTTGAGGGGTGAGTCACTACACTCACTACTGCTCGTCACACAAACAGACAGCTGGAAGTAACTTGGTGAGGAGCTGAAGTGAGTCAATACTCTGCTGGGAGCTCAATGACATGCCTGCCTGGAGATTGACCCAGTATCTCTTGATGCACCCAGACTAGACAGCACACAAAGACACCATCTAAGGTTGGTGTTGTGTATTTTACCTACTTAATTGTGCACACCTCTAACACATAACATGAATATTCATTTAGCAGATGCTTTTATCTAAAGGGACTTACAGCAAGTACAGGGACAATCCCCCTGAGGCAAGTAGGGTAAAGTGCCTTGCCCAAGGACACAACATCACATTGCCACAGCCAGGAATCGAATTCAAAACCTTCCCATCATGAGGCCAACGCCTTAATCCGCTGAGCCACCTGACCCCCCTCAACAGGTAGTGTGTAAGCATGCTACCTTGTTTCAGCTACAAATGAACAGATCAACAACATAATTGATGCGGTACACCCAAAAGGATTAGCGCACATGGAAAGTTATGATTTGTGCCAGCCTCTATCTTTGGGTAATTTGGACAAAAAGACACATTCTAAAATCCTGTGATTTATTTTGATCCTGATTTCAACACAACAACAAGAACTTCTGCCACAGTCGTACTGTGTGAACTCCCTTTACTGTATAAAGCCTCAGACATGCAATGCGCTGAATTAGTGAAGTAGTGAATTACCCAGCGAATGTTCTCCTTATGCATCTTAGTGGAACAAATTACATCTGAAGGCAGTATTATTAAACATACGAAAGCAGTTAGGACAAGAACTGGGAGGGGCGTTAAAGAGAATAATGAGTTGAAGCTTTTCTTGATCATACATTAAAGGCAGGGAGTGTCGACAGCCATTCCAGACACTCTGGAGGAGCTCCCTTGCTCCGGAGCTCTCCCCAGGAGACTGAGAGAGATCCCTGTCCAGGAGACAGCAGCTTGGGCTGGGCTGGGATGGCCTCAGATCTGGGGCAGCACGTTGATCCCTGCCACAGGCTGATTGTGGCCCACAGGATTGGTTGTGACATAATGGAGACTCCTGTAACAGCAGCCATGTGACCTCTTCAAAGGCCCACTGTTCTACAAATCCACCCAGAGCTTTTTCGTTTTTTTTTTGGACACTTAATGTTCAGTATAGCCTCTTTAATGTGACATTTTAATAAGCAGTCTCATCTGATAAACATAAAGTGCAATGACATCAATATAAGTCTCTTCTCATGCCTGTAGCTATGAGTGTGCCCCTGGAATGGTCAGACACATGGCGTGTGCTGGAGACGGTATCTTTTTTCCCCCATCTTTTACCTTAAGAAAACAGATGCAGAGAACAAGCAGATGAATAAGATGAATCAAATAATGTGGTCTACTCAAGTCACCTGTTCCCCTCCAGCACCACACACTGAATCATATTGGACTGTAAAGGATCCGAAATGGAAAACAAATGAGAACATCCAGAGCCATAACCCTTTCAATGCCCGCATGTTGTAAATCGTAAATGTAAGATTATCATCAGGGCTCTGCAGTCATGCCTGTGGTGTCAGACGGTGATGTCGTTCTACGGCGCAGTCGTCTGCATCGTTCTGTAGTATCCCTCCGAGGATCTGTTGGGATAATGTCAGCTTTCACTTGTTAATCTCTCTCTTTCCATTACACTCTCTTTCTTTCTTTCTTTCTTTCTTTCTTTCTTTCTTTCTTTCTTTCTTTCTTTCAGTTGCAGATAAAATGGACACAGCTTTTCCCTGCCTTCCAACATTCTGTCATCCTTTCTCCTTTCTTCTTGGGCCCAAAACATAAGGGTAACATGGATGACGAGCAACTGCACACCCAGAATCGTTATTGCTTTTTTGACTTCAGACAGCTGCAACAATACCCAACTTGGCAAGATCTGAGGTGTGTGCATGTACCACGTAACAGGAAAAAAGTTGGTGGAGTGGGCACATAAAAACTGCACCCATTCATAGCGTCCGTAAAAACCTTTACAGTATCTAGTGCATCATTTATATTACGCAGTCGTGTGATTCGGATTCATAGGCGCTTGTATTTTGTAGATCTGTTTACTTTTTATTTTTCAATAAGATGTTCTCAGATCTAAAAAAAAAGGATAACGCAAAATTACGTATGCACATGCTTGTGTGTGTGAGCGTGCACGCGTATCTCTGAGCTGGATTTGGCTACGGCTGTGATGCATTAGAGAGAATAAGAGACCAGAGGCCCCAGTGGCCCCCTCACGGGCACGGAGCTTTCTAACCAGGGAGGAATGCTGCTGGGGACACGGAACACATTCCTCATGCACACTTCATGTGCTTACACGCAAAAGACACTGGCATTCATATACAGGCTCGTGGAGCCTTACAAACACATATGCTACTCACAAACATTGGCGCGCTGATGGAGGGGCTCCGTAACTAAAACATACAACAGACGCACAAATGGTCACGTGAAGTGTGTGCGAGCGTGTGTACGAGACTGGTGTGTGAGACAGCTTCGTTAGGGAGGCACGGGGCCTGTTGGGGTGCTGATTAGAACATACCTGATAGTTTCAGCCACTTGGGCGCTCGGCTGGGATCACTCCTAACTGTTTTTGGCGCTTGGCCGGTACTGTGGGGCTGGGGCTGGTCTGCTGCTGTGCTCAGCCTATTGGTGGAGACTTTGGAAGCTCCAGGGGGCGGAAAAGACTCTTCCGGAACCAGTGAGGTGGATGATTGGGTCAGAGACCTTGGCAGGCAGCTGTGGAGGGAAAGGGAGCAGGAGGGATGTACAATTAGGCTCTGGACTGAAGCTATTTCAGGAGTGGAGAGCCCCTACCTTAACCAGCCTGGCCCCCTTTCTCCTGTCCCACTACCTCCCCTCCCCTGTCCAATGGCCTACATGACCAGCGCTCAGACAAGAACAACAGGGTAATCCCCTTACATAACACTGCACAAACTGACTGAATGAGAGTGCCGTCGAATTTGCTTCGGGAAGCCTCTAAAAATAAAGCACCACTTTGTCCAAGATGACGTCAAAAAGAGTGTGTATGTGGGGCGGGGGGGGGGTGGGGGGGTCACTGCGATCGGACCCAGCGGGACCGGAGGTCAGCAGAGCGCTCTATTTTTAGACCCTCTTCAAAAGGTGCCGGTACTGAAATACTGGCATACGGGTCCCTCGCTGAGCCTGTCCATCAAGCTTAGGGAGGCTGTGAATGTGAAGCGTCATGCGCTTAGAATCGTGAGGGCAGCAACGTTTGATGATATTTTAAACGGAGAAAGTAATGACTGAAAACTTTTTGGCTGGCAGGGGGGGGGGGGGGGGGGGGGGGGGGAGTGGGGGGGGATGAGGTGTGTTTGGGCAGTGTAGGTCTGCCCTTTGTTAGACTCGGTACAGGACTAAATCAACAGGTGTCACATCCAGCAATTTGTCCCTTGCTTGTAGTTTACTGTTACAGTACAGTAGCAAGCATTGGTCCCGGGATTTGGGACGAGAATCAGTGAACATTAAGGGTAGGCAACATGCGCCACAACAGCTGACTTCATCCCAGGTTATCTGGGTGCCATATTTAACTCCCTTCAAAAGCGGGTTCATGCACTCATGGCGTGACATGGGTCCTTATTTTGCGATAAGTGCTTCTCACTCCTGTGTTCCCTTCTCTCCAGGACAACAGGAGAGGCCAAGCTGTTGTCTATCTGTCAGTCTGACACAGTGGTGGGGGCCACCGGATCTCTGTCTGACCCGTGGGGGTGGGGGCGGGGGGGTGGGGGGGGGGTGGGGGGGGAGCGGGGGAACCGGATCTTCAGATTATCCCTGGTGAGTCAACAGGACAGCTTTCATGTGGACAAGGGGTTCATGGCGGATTTCTGAAAGGGTGAGGTTGGAGAGCAGTGGTCAGGGGTCAGGCCACAGTGTTGGTCGTTGTCATTAACAGTTTCCTGTACGGAGAGCTCCACAAACACACACATGTTCAAAGAGAGACAGTCGGAGAAACACACGCACACACACACACACATCGCAAAGAGTCCCACCACCTGCTCTTGGTTGAGAACACCAGCAGCATTTGTGTAGAACAGCATGTATAGAGACAAAAGTCTGGGATACTTATTCAGATGATTCAGCTGGGCAGACAGTTTCCCTTTAGAAGCAATCAACACTGTCAAACGTTGACATCTCGAGAGAAAAGAAAACAGACCCAAAAATCCTACGCACAGCAGAATTCTGGCAAACTAGCACGAAGGCTAAAATATCTGCCGACTGAAAACCACAGCCAAGGCTTTTTGAATTGAAAATAAGCAGAGTTTTGAGGTTGACAGACAGATGTTATCAGTGGTGGGGGGAAAAATCAAGTTATGCTTTCCTGCAGTTCTTCTTTTAAAGAGTTGCAAAAAGGCAGTTCTAGCTGGTGTGGTTACCGAATATCTGGGGATCTCAACCTCGCAGTGTAAACAGGGACAACAACTGAAAACAATAAATGCAGAGAGAGTTTGCTTGGCTGCCTCACCTGTGGGCCCCCTGCCTCACCTGTGGGCCCCCTGCCTCATCTGTGGGCCCCCTGCCTCATCGGTGGGTCTTCTGCCTCATTCGTGGGTCTCCTGCCTCATCTGTGGGTCTCCTGCCTCATCTGTGGGCCCCCTGCCTCATCTGTGGGTCTCCTGCCTCATCTGTGGGCCCCCTGCCTCATCAGTGGGTCTCCTGCCTCACCTGTGGGCACCCTGCCTCATCAGTGGGTCTCCTGCCTCATCTGTCGGCCCCCTGCCTCATCAGTGTGTCTCCTGCCTCACCTGTGGGCCCCCTGTCTCATCTGTGGGCCCCCTGCCTCATCTGTGGGCCCCCTGCCTCATCAGTGGGTCTCCTGCCTCACCTGTGGGCTCCCTGCCTCACCTCTGCACTGACACAAGAGGACATGCCACATGCCTGCCCAGGGGACCAAGGGCATTGAATTAGGGTTCCAGTGGGGGATGGACTCATCATCCCCTTCCATTTCTCCTTTACTGCTCGGAAGGTCAGCACCAGGATCTTGAATCTGATACGGGCCGTGATGGGAAGCCAGTGGAGGGTGATGAGGAGCGGGGTGACATGGCAGCGTTTGTGTAGGTTGAAAACCAGACGAGCGGCTGCATACCAGACCAGTATACTTTTGTTTTATGTCCAAAAAGGTAACAGCAGAGTCAATCATGTTTTTTTTTAGTACAGACTAAGGTAGCTAAGGCATGGCCATTAATCACACCTCAGAATCGAACCATTTTTGGGTTTGAGTCTGCCAACTCACCTTCAGAGATGAAAGTGCACCTGTTGCATGCGCCATATAAATCAAATGACAACAGGGTGTTGACGTTTTTCTCTCATGGAAGGGAGAAGAGCAAATTTGAATTTTTCCTGGCAGAAAATTGCATGAAAAAGAATGCAGCATGAGATTTTTGTTCTAAGAGATTTGAGATGTATGGTCCTGCTGGATGAAGAATAGGCGAGAACAAAGAGAAGGAAAAACAAGAGGACAAAGATGCGCAGAAAGAGAAGAAAGAGATCAAGCAACAGGAGGTTGAGGATGAGAAGGACGGTGGACGCACACAGTGCAGTCTAGGCAATGCTTCCCAACAGCTGGAGTGTCTGGGATAGCACATGTCGTCCTCTGGGGATATAATTAGCCTCATACTGAGTAGTATGCCCTTCTGAGGGGAAGCCAACTATAGGGCAGAATAACAGCTTCTAGAACACAGCACAAGACCAACAACAAACAGCACGGTGGGAGATGGGAGGGTTGCTGAGCTGGTGCCTGTGTGTGGATCTCTGCTCTGACTCAGGCTTACTGTTGTTTGTAAAAAATGGAAGTGGAGGGAGAGAAGCGCAAGAGAAGAGTGAAGGATGGACCTCCGGTTAGAGGCCAGCTCTCTGTCCTCCGGTCCGAGGCCAGCTCTCTGTCCTCCGGTTAGAGGCCAGCTCTCTGTCCTCCGGTCCGAGGCCAGCTCTCTGTCCTCCGGTTAGAGGCCAGCTCTCTGTCCTCCGGTTGGAGGCCAGCTCTCTGTCCTCCGGAACATTCTTTCCTCCTCCGTTTGAAACTTCACTGCTAACTTCTAGACAGGAAACATAGACCCTCTCCAAAAACCACAATAAGGCAGCTCCAACTTTAAAGAGGAATCATTTTAACTGCCCACCCCTCTCCCCCACCACCATCCCCCCCTGGAAAAACAACAACCTAGTGAGTGCCCTCAAATAGGCCGCCTCTGCTGTTACCTTTTTGGATATAAATACAAAAGTATACCGGTCTATGCTCAGACCACTTCCATCCCTCACCCCATCAACAACGAACACTACAACATGCTGAGACAAAGACCATGAGAGGTATAGCTGGGGAATAGAGTGCAACTGTAGAAAGGCCTTCTTTGAATTTAACTTACGAGGGCTTAAATTGTGTCTGAGGGGTGGTCACTCTGTTTGGCTCGCGCTTTCTCTCTGCTTTTTCTTTTTTTACGCCACTGGGTGTCAGTCAGGCTTGCAGCGCTGATGTCATATCGTGGTGTTCAGTCAGGGAGATGTGCCCAGAAGAACACCATGCTTGCCATCATGCTGGTGACATAGACTGGAACGGCATCACTCGGCTGGGTTACTGGGTTACGGTATGATCCAGTGGTGTAGAGGTATGAGGGGCTGAGGGACATTCCTCTGCTCCATGACAGCCCAGCAGAGGAGGGGGAGGGTGGGCTTGGGGGAGGGGAACCCCCGAGAGGAGATCCAGGACTCTCTCTGCTTTCATCCACAGGGGAGACCAGGTCGACCGCGAGCTCTAGTGGATATTGCATTCAGTTACACTTAGCTGGTTGAGGGGCTTCAGAGAGGACATCAATAGGAGGGCAATATCCTGCATCCTGGATCTGGGAAGAAGAAGCAACCATGACATGTCTGAGTGATCAAGGAGAAAGGACCAGGTGTCCCCCAGCCGTGCTTCCTCTCCCTCCCCCTGGCCTCACTCCAGGACTGATCGTGCCCACCAAGGGCTCCAGAGGGCCCAGACCCCTGGTACAGGAAACCCAGCCCAGTCATCTGTGGAGTTGGGTGGGATGAGAGGCTAGCCCTCTGAGGACTGTGGTTACGATGGATGCACGCAAACTAGGAGCTTGAATGTTGAGTAATAAGACAGTAAATGCGTGGTGCTGTGTCACACTTTGGTATTACCAAGTAAGGCACCACCGGTAAGCAAAATAAGCAAACACATCTCTTAGATTCGACATTGTGAAGGAAGGGAAAATCGTCTGTCAGTTCAAATATACAAATTAAATTGCTGAACATGAAAGTAGCAGCAATCTTAATGGTAGGAGTGCTAATGCAAGGCTACAAAAATGTGTTTTCATTTTAGACCTCAAGTGCGCTGCTGTTTTCTATTTTCTGGTTTGGATGAATGCTTAGCAGAGACATGCCTCGGAATTATGGGATTATATGTATCAACTAAGACAAAAAACAAAGATCCAATGAGGAGCGCCATGTAGGAACTGTGCTTCGACATGTCATCATGAGTGTGGTTGGGAGGATAAAATAGCTAGACTTTAATCACGTGTCAAACCCCTCAGAGTTATATTTTGTCAAATCCAAAACAAAGAAGAAGACAACGAAGAGGGAACATTCTGTGCAAATGTCCCAACTGCCAAACGTCCCTGTTGACAATCTGTTGGATGGATGAGTCTCTGGCAAGCGCGGATGAAGGGACGAATGACTTGAAAGAATATGCCCCGAACAGATATTCACAAATAAACTTGACTTTAAAGTGATGATGGTGGCCAGCATGAGTGAGAAACACCTCACGTAAAAAGGCAATTTCCTAAAGCTGGATAAAGAGTCTGCTGACTGAAAACAAGTGTAAAGCTGATTTTGCACTGCAGGGAGTGGGGTGGCGATAGAATACTTAGTCTGTGTTGCCCTCCTTCCCCTCCACCTCGACCCCTCATATTGATTTCCCTCTCTCTGGGGGTGAGGGAAGAGGCCTGACCTGGCTGTTTGCTTTCACACGCATTCATTTGTGAATGAAACATCCCTGGGAATGATGTGTCAGCCTGTTGACCTGGAGGGGAAAGAGATCAGGGGTGGGGCTCGAAAGCGGCGTCGGACGATAGGAAGCCTGGCATCACTGTTGCTGACAGGACCTCTCTCCGCTCTATCTCCTTCCTCCATCTCTTCACGGATGAAGGAAGATCGTCCGAAATGTGAAAGGAGAAAGACCAGACGCTCAGCAACAACGTGAGAACAAAGCCATGTGAGACGTTTTAAGTCCTCGCTGCATCTCTGATGATGGGAGGGGAACCAGGATCTGCACACCTTCAGCTGAGTAAACTATTTAAGTCTGTCTTCGAGGGATAGAGACACGATCTTTAGGATGGGAAAACCCAGAAATGTGGTAATGATAGAAATAGACAAACATGGTAACGTTTGATTGCCAGACTTCCCTTTGTTAGTATAGTGTGTTTGAAGTCCTGGAGGGAGAGAGAGAGAGAGAGGGGGGTGGGGGGGGAGCTTAGTAAGACGTGGACAAACTGTCTTCAATTTTGGGCGCTTTCTCTGACTCAAATCCCCTGTTCTCGATGATAAAAATCTCCTGGACGGGTTACACAGAGAAGCGGCCTGGGCAGTGTTTTGCAGAGCTACCAAGCGGTGCAGCAGGCGCTGGATCCTGCCGTGACGCCACTCTGGCGGATCGCTCGGTGTCTTCTTAGCGTCAAAAATCCTGACTGTCACATGAGCGTGAGCCACGACTGTCCTTTCTCTGCTGTCAATCTGGAACCAGGCCCTAATAACTGCGCTGTACGTCTACAGATGTTCTGATAGAGCTCTGCTTAGCTCCTCCGCACTACAGTGTCAGGCTGCGGACCCGCTTGGTTGCTTTGAGTTCATCTGTGTTATGTCCATTCTGAATTGTAACCATTCGCTGGAGCTGGTATGGCAGGTGGACACCACTGAGCCGCTACAGCAGCCTTTGCCCTGTTTGAGTTTTACGCCTCCATTCCAGTGAATGAAACATCTGAATATGTCTGCCTTGCGTGCGGTGCAGAGAGGGGCGGACTGGGCGCTAGACTGAAACAGAGGAATCATATACAGAGACTGTGCACAAGATGATCCAGACTTTTATGCTTTGATGTGCTTGTTGGAAAAGAACCTGGCTAGTCTTTCGTTTGACTGCATTCCTGCAGTTTCCACCTTAAAATATAAAAAAAAACACTCGTAGACTATTTTGTCATGATGCTTTTCAGTGTTTAATTAAGATCCAAAGGATGATGCATATGTACGTGATGTAAATAAACAAAAGATAATTCTAAACAGGATCTCCTATTCTTCAGGAGGCGAAAAAAAAACCTCTAAATTAATGTTTGTCATCTGTATTTTTCCAGGCCTGAAAGACAACAATACCTGCACCTTGGTGATGTCTTTAATTGCCATTTAGTATTGAGCAGTCTGAACAATGGATGTCCGGCAGAGGGGATGCTGTCATGTTTAATGAGGCCCTCAGTGAAAAGGTCGGCACGACCAAAGGCGGCCTCCTGAATTCACCTCCACTGGGCGAGAGTGTTCCTGCTGGGATTTGATGGGCTAAGGGGACCAGACTATCTCTCCCCCACTGAGGGGCGGGAGGGGCCTCAAGTGGCATCCCTGGCCCTCGCTGTGCGCGGCTGGAACGGAGATCACAGAATGGGGACAAGGGACAGGGCCGTGCGCCCCTGTGTATGGGGGAGAGGTCATACCCGCGGTGCTGGAGCGCAGGTTGTGACCAGGGTGTCATGGTGCAGCCACCTGTCAGTGGACTCACTGGAACACAGAGCCAGGCAGTGGGACCCCACAGCCCCTCCCTGCAGGGGCACCTGCCAAGGCCTAGCATGGAGCTCTCCCAGGGTTGAAAGCCCTAGGAACATCCAGTTTACCAACAAAGGCAGGCATGCCACCACATACACACATGGAGACAATGACATGTAACTCAAGGGGGACAACAAAGCCTATAAAAAACACTAAACCACTGCCAACTGTGAAGTCCAGAGCCCATATTTAAAGAGTGGTTCATGGTTCACAGATTCACATGGAGTTCTCCGCCCCTGAAGCCCATTCCAACCGCTTTGATTCTTTATTCCTCCGTCTCTCTTCGTTCTTCTCCTAACCCCCTCCACCCTGTCCTTAAGTCCAGCTGATGGGGGCTCTTTTGTCCAAGCAGCACCCAGGCAACAACTTCAAAGGGCTGCCAGGGTATAAATGTGGAGTGGCTGAAAACCAAAACACAGCCGATAAATAAAGCAGCCCCAGAGGGGATGGGAGATGATCACAACAGGACATCGGAGAGGGAGGGAACAACTGATAGACAGAGAGGGGGTAAAGAAATAAGAAGATAGGAAGGGACAGAAAGAGAGGGAGGGAGAGAAAGAAAGAAAGAATGAATGAAAGAAATAAAAAGAAAACAGGACACAGGCCACACCCTTGCATTCTCAACAGCGGGTCATTAGTTTGACGTTCATCATCATTACTGAATACACAAAGGTACAGGCTGGGTCATCCTTGCTTTTATTGGGCAACAATAAACAAACGACAAAACGGCATTAGACTTTGTAGAACGCCATTATGGCGCCTGCTTTGTGGCAGATCATCAAAGCCCATTAATAGTCAGTGAAAGAAAACTAGTATCGCTGTTCACAGCAATTTCTTCATCCAATGACATCTGCATGTCAGTGCGAGAAGGAAAAACATGAGTCAGCACAACAAAGAGCTGGGGAATTCACTCGTGATGCTTTTTGATCTGTAGACACGTCCTTGAAGCCAAACGATAGCTGATATGTTGACAAACGATTTGTCCCCCCCCCCCTGTTCTGCTTCGCATACTGTCGTGCCAGTCAACGTTTTGAAGGTTGCTTTGCGTGTGTGTGTGTGTAGAGGAGGGTGGAGATGGGGGGGGAGGAGCAGGGCGTAAAATACT
This sequence comes from Neosalanx taihuensis, assembly GCA_030340665.1. Taxonomy (NCBI): domain Eukaryota; kingdom Metazoa; phylum Chordata; class Actinopteri; order Osmeriformes; family Salangidae; genus Neosalanx; species Neosalanx taihuensis. The sequence continues at coordinate 7,074,275 of CM059298.1, forward strand.
TTCATCCCTCCAACCTCCTTTGGGACGTCCCCAGAGTCAGGCTTGCTTATGTGACTTGTCATCCAGCCGCAAAATACACAACAGTGACACATAGACTCGAGGGACTGACACCAAGTCTCCAGCAAGCCAGCCAACCAACCAGCCGGCTAGCCAGCCAGTCTGCCTGCCAGGAGAGTCCAGCCCTCGTCTCAGACTGACAAACGAGACACAACTTAACTGGAACAGCGCTTGTCATTAACACTCCCAGCCCCAAAGAGCACAACATCTCTTAATGCTAGGCTTCCTCCCAAGGCCCATACATGGGTCTAATCCCAGCTTTGTGGTTCTTAAGCAGAGATGTGGACAGACAGGAAGCGGGATATTAAAACTACAAAGCCCACGCTTTCTAAGGTGGACTACAGGATGAGCTGGATCCACCAGATAAATAAAGTGTTTTATTGAAACGGGCAGCACTTTCTTGCTCTTGTTCTCATTAGGGCAATTGCACAATGACAGCACAAAAGGCAGAAACTGTGTTGTGTGATTAAGGGCGAGGCCACATCAAACTGTGCGGCTTCGGGAAAACCACCACTTGAAAAAACACGGCGCTTCATCTGCGGCGGAGAGGCGGAAGAGAAGAGCCAGAGATGGAGGAGAGTGAAGGTGGGGGGTGGGAGAGACGAGGGAGAGAGAGAGAGTGAGAGAGAGAGAGAGAGAGAGAGAGGAAGAGAGAGAGAGAGAGAGAGAGAGAGAGATGAGGAGAGATGAGGAGAGATGAGCGGTCGGTTGCTGGGGGTGGACGGGGGGGGGGGCTTATATTATCGTCCCTTCAGAGAGACACACAGGATTAAGCACAATGTTGTCTCTGTTAAATGAATGGGTGGGGAGACCGCTTCTGATCTGGCTGACGGGAGCCCAGCCGAACTCGCAGGCTAACTCAAAGCTAAACGACGACGGTTCAACAATTTCGGTTGGGTATCATCGACAAGCCCTTCTTAATGAATGAACTGAATTCAGAATGAACACTTTAGCATCAACCTCATAGGCAGGCCGAAAACGAGAAAAGCCGAATGTAACTCGTGATGTGCGACACAAAATAAATGTTTCGAGTTAGCGAATTTGCTTCAGTGCTGTCATTGAATCTGACAACACTTCACCGAGCCATTACAACCCTGAAAAGCAAACAGTATGTGGAAACACTCATCAAAGCAGAATGGGGAGCCTTTGCATCAAGACCCCCATTCACTGTGTCTTGTACTCGACTGGAAAGGCTGTGGAGGAGCGCTCTGCCTGCAGAGGGACTGGTTTGCAGAACAGCAATATTGTAGCCATATGTGTGAGCTTGTTTACTTATGCTTGGCTTTTAACTGGAGGAATCTCATGAATGAAACCACAACCTAACAGCCTAAATTATTAGCATGTTGTTTGCAATCCCCTCACCACACACACTTTCCCATTGAAGAAATGAAGTGAAAGTGTGCTGGAACACACAAACGAACAGGGATAGGTATCGCGCACGCAATCAAGCACAGATGGATGCACACACACATAAGCATGCAGACACACACCTACAGACACACATTCACATACACATACACACAGGCCTCTAAGGTATAGAGATGGAAAGTTCGTTTCCAGGAGCCTAATCATGGAAATCTCTCCTTTAAACAATAAACTTTCAACTTCATTTAATCTCTCTCTTGCCAGGACCACATCAAACAAACCCTAAGGTCAAGAGGGTCAGTGAAAGGATTTGGATAATGACAAGGCTCAAAGAAGGAGAGAGGGAGAGAGCAGGCGGTGAGAGAGGCATGGTAAACGATGGGATGAGAGGAAAGGACTGGGCTGACAGCGAAGGAAAGAGTGAAAGAGGAAAGGGGTGGTGAGGGGAGTAGGGGGGCGTGGTGGTGGTGGCTGTGGTGGGGGGGGGGGGGGTGGAGACCACTGACTAGGTGCAAAAGGCTAGGGCATGTAACGCCAGACCCCCTGATTATGTTGTTACACAAATAAACAGGGCCTCCACCGCCTTCCCCAGAGTCCAGCTGTGGAGCAGGAGAGGAAGGCTTTCATTTCTGGGGGCTGTGGGGGGTGGGGGCGGGGGGGGGGGGGGGGGGGGGGGGGAAGGGGGGGGAGAAGGGGGGGGTGAAGGGGAACCAGAAAGGGCCCCCTCCTCCACACCACCATCTCCTCCCAGATACACCAGCAGAGCCACGACCAGCCGCAAGGATCGAGTGCCATTCCTGCCATTGTGCCACGATGTGCCGTTCGAACCGAGCATCGCTATGCACTGCGGCTCTTTAAACTGCGCCCTCGAAGCGCAAGACTCCGGAGGTTAAGAGTTCAGTTCAAGTTGAGGCAACAGACACCGTGGGTGCCTTGATCGGAAGAAGACGGCGCCAGAATAGCGCCAGTGTCCCATTGAGCCTAGCCTCTCTGGTGTTGTTTGATGATGGGTGTGTGTGTGTGTGTGTGTGTGGGGGGGGGGGGGCATCTGCGTGAGAGGACAGGAAAGTGTTGGAGGGGAAGAGAGGAGACAGAGGAGCTCGGGCTCTGAATGTCCACCAGGCCACATCTGCCATCGTCTTCCCCTTCACCTCCGACCATTACGGGGGCCTTCTTTCTCTCTTCTCTCGCTGTGTCCCCCAGCTATCCGCCCCCACATCAAGGCTGGCCGGCCTGATGCATGCCCGCCTCTCCCCCCTGCCACCCCCTCCACCCCAAACCCCCTCCATTAAAGGGCCATCGTCAGATAAACAAGATAAACAAGACCTATTTCTGGCGGACCTGATCAAAGCGCTCCCTGTGAACCCATTGCAAGTGGGCAACAATCTAACGCAGATGAGGTCACATGGAAATGGGGGGAGAGTAACCCGACATCCCTCCAGGCAGGGGGAAAGGGAAGAAAAGAAAGGAGGGCTGGTCAAAGAGAGAGGAGGAAGAGAAGGAGGGGATGGGAGGAAGGGAGGGTGGGTGGGAGAAGAAGGGGATATGAAGGAGAGTCGGGGCACCATCCTGTCTGCAGCTTTGAAAGGATGCTTTCCCCGTGTAGACGGGACATCTCGCTCTGAACTCCAGATAATTACCTTCCCAGCAGCACCCAAGGAATCACTGGATCTCCACTACCTGTGTCTACAATAATCCTTCACAACCCCAACACAGAACCTGAAGACTCACTCAGTCCAACCCAAAGCTGAAAGCTGCAGACGTTAAAAGGCATCTTGACCGTTGTTTTTGGAGCCGATTGTTTGGGAAGGAAGCGAGGAGTCCCCCCCCCGCTCATCTTACTTACTCTAAGACCAAGTTCTGGTACGTGCCTCGTCTGGCTCCTCCTCCATCAGAGTGTCAGGGATGTGTCAGTCCACAACAGATTTAATGTTCCACTGATCCCATGCCAAAGCCTTAGTGTCGTCTGCCACAGGTAAATCACCTCCAGCTCCCCTCCAGACGTGCCAGGGAGACACAGCAACAACTAGATTTACTCTGGAAACCTCAGCCGATCCTGGAATGGGTGTTTTCCAGTGTCAGCCAGCGATAGGCTGTACATCTTTCGGATAACACGGTGTTGAGCTGCTGTCCCACCAAGGTGGAGTTGTGTGTGTGTGTGTGTGTGTGTGCGTGCGTGCGAGCGTGTGTGTGCGCGTGCGGGAGGTTGGAGTGAAAAGGCGAAGAGATGCCCTTCCTCTCCCCCGTGTACGTTTGCATATTCTTTAGGGAGAAAAAAGGAAATTCCACGGCCTTTTCAAGAGGGCCATATTGAATTGTAATGAAAAGATTATCCCAACATAATTAACCGGACCCCCCCTATGGGACCACCCACAGAGAGCAGAAAAGACACACAAGACTGACTGACTGCTCTGCTCCCAGCCAAGAGGGTTAGGGTTAGGCAGGCCCCATGGACACTAGCTTTCAGTCACAACACTCTGAAGACTCTGGTCTTTTGATCGGGACTCAACCCATCAGAAACTTGCGTGAATGACTATGAAAACCGACTCACCTACATGCGGACACTTCAAATCAACTGGCGAAGGGATTCCTTTCATACACATGTCAGCGTTTGTGTCTATATAGGGAGGACAAACACGGCAGAGTCACAAAATGTTACTCTACCTTGCAAAAGTGAGGTCACGCTGAACGTGCATGTACTGCAAGTATGTCCATGTTTGGATTGCTGTGTCTTATCACAGGATGGAAAAAGGAGGTGGAAGCAAACAACAGCTTTACTCTCAAATGATCCTGATAATGAGCGGCCAAGTCTATTTTTATCCCTCTTCTCCGTTCTCTCTCTCTCTCTCTCTCTCTCTCTCTCTCTCTCTCTCTCTCTCTCTCTCTCTCTCTGTGTGACAGACCTCCACCTCTCCTGCCTGGCCAGGAAGAGGGGTTGGGGAGGCGGTAAACAAAGCTGGCAGAGTTTAGACAAGCATGTGCCTGGCGTGATGACTGCTCAGGCCTGCGTGAGATGGGGTCCATGGGGGTCCAGGAACAGAGGGGCCCTCGAACCACATGAAGACATCACCACAGACTCCGCTTAAGCCCTGCGGTTCCTCTCAGAACTCTGATTGGCTGACACGTCCCCCGATGGCGAGGAGAGAGGGAACAGACAGAGGTTGTTGACTGCGGTCCATGTTAAGGATTGATGCTGATGTTTTGTGCCATTGGCTGTCCCAGTATGTTCTTCTGATAGAAGAGGTTTTTTTGTTGTTGACGTTTTTATTTCAAAGAACCAAAGCGTGGGAGGATAAGGCTACTGTTGACAATCAGAGGATGGCTTTCAGCGCATATTTTTTGAGGGGGGCCACATCTGAAGGAAATGAATGTGCACCCTCCAGATTTAAGAATTATCCTCCTGTACTTGACGGTCTCGGTGTCGTTTTTGGATGTGGGGTGGAGGTGCTTGTGGCAGTCAATGCGGACAGGGAAGACAGACACACCCTGGTTCATCTATCCAGACTAATTAGAGGATGATTCATCCACAGGGATTGGACGGGTTCAAAGGGACCTGCGTGTCCTCTGCTGTAATTTCAAATGACTGATTTCTGTTATTAATTATACATCTTAAGTGACTTTGAAGATGACTGCAGACCCTCCTTCACCAGGACGACATAATGTCTGGCGCTCAAGAACTGAGAAAGGAAAAAGCCGCTAGATCGGATAAAGGAGAAGATTCCAAGAAAATCTGCAGGTCCTGTCCTATTGTATCATTATTGTTTCTCTGCTTTATTTATTTATTTTTGCTTTTTAAATTTTTTATTATAGCAAAACACCAGCCTCTGACGTCAGTGTGTCATTGTCATTTCAAGCGTGGTCTTGTGAGCGTAGCAGGGGCTGTGATTAAACTCAGAGAGCTGCCCCGAAGCGCTACTTTGAGGGTGAAACCACCGCGGAACCACAGATAATGCCTTGCAGTCCGCTAGTCTCAACTGCTGTCATCAGATTTTCACTTGGTCAAATGCTGGAGTAAGATTGTCATTTCAGTTTGGTTGTGAGCAGACGGCCCCTGCCTTGATGTCAGACTGGAGACGAGACTCTGAACGACACAGAGACATTTGTTTAATGAACATAGACCGGTCAATACATTTGCAAACACACCCTACAAGATTTTTTTTATGGCGTCTACGGCTATGTATATGGGTCTACATGCCAACGGGTTATGCAAGGATTCACAGTGTGTCAGTGAAGTTTCAACGAGCCTCTCGGAGGTGAGGTCTTGTGGTCTCAAGTCAGACAGACAGCGAGGGGGTGTCGTCGACGCTGCGCTCACGTCAAACAGGGTGGTGTTCGGGTCATCAAGAGCGGTTTTCGGTGTTTGATGTCGACAGACGAACCAGTGGGAGGGTAATCCGAGTGTCAAGAGCACCATAAAGAGTCAAATAGCTTGGCGGACCGGATTCAGACCGAAGAGGCACGAGACGCTCTGTTCAAACACGGCTCCGCTTCGACCTCCTCCACTTTCCACACAGGGTAAACACTTTTCAGGAAACGCTGGGGTGGCCATGCCTCTTTCATCCTCACCACAGACAAAATAGACACATAAAAACATCGACGCTGAAGAGTAGCAATAGTCCTTTTAATTCCAGACAAACCAAATGCGAACAACTTAATTACAGAACGGGGGCAACCCAACCCCCTTTTTTTTTTGATTGACACTTACAGGAAGACCTTTGAAGCAAACGCATCCTTTATCCTTTTTGTTTTGTAAAAACGCTTCGGCCCTCGTAAAGAATGTCATCAACTCCCCCGTGGTTTGACAAATGGTGGCTCGTCTCCTGAACCTTCCAATGTCCTTCTTTAAAGAGGAGACACAACTCTAGTTGCGTGCACTAATATTGCACGCAACTAGTTTGATTGTTTGGTACAGTATGGTAGACAGGCTTGAGGATTTATGCAGGCATGTGTGCCTGTTCGTATGTGTGTTGTGGTGAAGACAGATAGAGACACAGATGCAGGCAGAGTATCAGAACTCAGCATTGTTCTCACAAACTCCCTCAGCTTTTCAACTGCAAATAAAACACATCATCTTTCATTTATTCAGCACAAACCAATCAAAACATCTCAAAATGTATGTTGTTTTATTCTTTTTTTTCTGTTTCTGTACCTATGCGCTTAAAATAATTCATCTGAGCTTGAGTTCTGACAGACTCCTGTGGCTGTGGTTATATTAGAGGTTAAGCTCTTGGTTTGGCGTACCCGGATAACCAATCCCCGCACCTGTAGCGTGCTCTTTCTATCTTTCTCTCTTTTTCTCTCTCTTTCTCTCACCCAGCAGTGTGAGAGGTGGCAAGAGGTGTTGGGCTCTGCAGAAAATCATCTCAGGTTCAGATGATCAAATGCTCAGGGTTAGTTCTCGCTCTTTTATGTAACCTCTTAAAACCCTCAATGCCCTGATGGGCTGGACCTGCTTTCCACACCAGCCAAGCATCCCATGCTGAAGTCCTTGGGCCAACTTGTTTGTTTGTCTCAGATTCCTGGAACAGGAACAAGCAGCCCTAGCCAAATGACTAGCCTATATCCTACGGACAACTGAAACAACTGTTGACCTTGTTGCCCTGGTCAATTCACTTTCACTCACTGCCAAACAAAACGCCTTTAATCATTTTTTAATGAAAAAAATACATTGAGGAGCACTTGTGTGCACCTGTGAACAGTTTCCTGAGTTCAATCGAAGAAGAGAAGGACATGTGTCACAGCTGTGCCATGCTAAACAAACGCATGTCCTGCCCCAACCCAACTGACCCTGTGAGCCTCATGGAGAAAACCGCTGCTGTTCGTTGGCTGGGGTTGTGTCGGGTGAGGATTAGCGTGTTAGAGCTAGGTGATAGGATGAGCAGCAGAAGCCTTTTGGTGGAAGATTCTAATAAAACAAAACCACCATGAGACACAACGAAGGAGACAGACATCAAAGCCTGACAGAATTACGCTGGCTGTTTGATCTCACTCACATTTTCCTCTCTCCTTATTATCTTGCTCACTCGCTTCGACACTCTGGTCTTCATTAGACTTCTCACCCCTCCAAATCATTTTCAATCTTTCAGGGTCCCACAAGAGATGGGGGATACAGGATCAATATCAGTCCAGCAGATAACAGTCACCGTCTGACGCTACGTCTACAAACAATATTCCATTATCCCAGTTATTACAGTTCCCAGTAATGTATCTGAAGTGGGCCACTTTCCTCCAGAGTTAAGGTTAAGTTCGGTTGCTACATTTCAACTTTCTTTGCTCCATAGTTTTACGACTCCCATTTTGACAAATGAAATGTGAGTGCTAGATAGCTCACACACAAATGCCCACAAGTGTCTCAAATCAAATAAATAGATGATCGTAAAGGGAACAGCTATAAACCATCGTGGGGTCTTATGGTACGTTTGGGAGTAATACTACTAAGGGGTTTGGCTGCTGTGTAAAGGTTTTTTTGGTATGCCACATTCTGACTACATTGATCAGTGTGTGCTGGGTGCCGGTGCGGTTGTTTGAACATGTTCTGGTGGGTCTTTAAACATGCTGGCAGTGTTGCGTTGACTCCATCACTGGCTTCAGAGATTCAGCCAGCAAGGGCAGCATCGGTGGAGGTAGCTCTTACAGGTCTTCTGTTGGAATGTTTTCTTTGGCATACACACGAGTCAGCAGAGCCGATGCAAAACTCTTATGGGCTGTTCTGCAACACGTCCTCTGAAGTGAAGTCCAATTTTCGGCCACATCAGTGTAAGCACTGATTTATAACACCCCCCCCCCCCACCAATCATCTGAGTACGAGAGGCGTGGGTGTGTGTGTCTGTGTGTGTGGGAAAGTGTGTGTGTGTGTAGAGTGTGTGTCTTTGTGAGCACGTCTCTGTCTGTGTGAAACCTCCGAGAGACCCGCACACTTCTGCCTGTGGCGTCTGTGAGAGCTCGTGACTGTGCCTGTTTAACTCTACTAACAGAGCACCCTTGCCCAAATCCCATCACGCAACCCACAGATGGCTCACAGAACAAACAGGACTGCACCGAAACCAACAAAGAGCAACAATAACCCCCCCACCCCCAGAGCACAGGCACACACACACACTTGCACACATATATGCTAACAGACACATACTGTACATACACACAGACACACAAAAAAAGGAAACATCTTAGGAAAAACCTCTGAGTTTCGGTGTTCCTTCATGGTGAGGTACGCTGTATAAAAAGTTCTATCCCACTTAAGGTGGTTGGTTGGTCTCTTTTGGGTGTTGCTGCTGGATCGTAGACTCCTGTAAAGCTGATAGCTGCAGACAGTGGAGCACCCTCAATAGATAATCACATGGGCAATATAGAGGGTTGTCTGGTTACCTGTAAGCTTCTTGACCTGTGGCAATAACAATCTAACGCAATTAACTTTGTAAAATCCTTAAACATCTTTTTTACGGTGCAGAATCCTGATAAATTGTTAATTTTTTCCTTTAAAGTCTTAACATTTTGAGACAAACATGAAACAGAGTAACAAGATGTCGCTTGGCGAGTTAAAAGTTAAATCAAGTCCCATGGAATCTTTACATTCACGGCTAGGTTTGAGAATTCCCTCACACCGACATGCACCATGGGTTCTGCACTTCAAAGAGCCTAAGGAAAATATATAAATACAAAACTATTAGCCAACTTGTTGTCTTAAGTTAACATTTCAAACACACCACAGAGTGGATCATGTTTTGAATCCTCTCTCTGTAACTCGAATGTTGATGTTGCTTTTCTAATGCTGCCGAGGCCGGCCATGGTGCCACAGCTGCTAAATCTTCAACACCCCCAGAAAAGAGAGGCTACACAAACAAACCATGGTCAATCGGAACACAAGCTCCCCCAGCCAGTTGGGCTCTAGATCATCAGCAGCCCTCAGCAAAGAGACATTTAGTGTTTTCCCCTCAACAGAGCAAACTACAAACGCAGGACTGGTGTCTGAGACGAGATGAACATGGAAACGCACGCAAGGAGGGGAGCATCGTGGAGCCTTTGAGTGAATCCTCTCCTCGCCAGCCAGACGTTCTGACATGGTCAACTCAGTCTACAAGGGTGATTCTCAGTGTAGACATGTTACCACTTCATTAAACAAACCAGGAGCTTCAACAATAACAGAATCTTCAACACGCATAGCGATGAGACCAATTATCCCGGATGGAAGCTTCAACCACATGACACCGCCCTGGATTGTCTGTCCCAAAGGTTATTTCAATCTCAAACATTTATTGGATGGAAATCAAAAATTGTGTTGTGTGTGTGTGCTTTTTACCCACGATATTACATGTATGAGCAATAAACATGTTTACAAGTTACATTTATAAATGTCCTGAATAACAATTTCTGAAACTATTTTTAAACGCACTTGAACTGCTAACTGCATCGTAAAAAAAAGCACATGAATCAGATGAACGACACTCAAAAGAGGGAAAAAAACATCCTCTTCTCTGAAAAGCTGGGCCACATTATAAAAAGTACAGAAAGCTGTTAGGGGAACAGTTCGATGTGGGTGACCACAACTTCGAGGTTGACCAGAATAGGCCATAAAGGCATAATGAACCACGAGGTTCGGCAGCATCAAGGCATGCATGTCAAAATCAGCAAGAACAAGGGAAGACTGGGCTATTACTGTACGACGCAACATAACAGAGAAGCTTCACTTCCGCTGACTAATCAATCAAATACATTTGATCTGGTAATTTCCGTGAATAACTCCTCTTTTTAAATGCACGGCGACAACCGCAGGCCCATAAATGCGTTGTGTTGTAGGAGAGTTGCCTCGAAGCAACTGAGAACGTATACTTTCATCCATGACCACAATCCCTTCTTCATGCAAAACACTAACCACTGTGAGACACATCTCTACAATCATCACATTAGCTAAAACACCTGTTGTCATGTGAGCGGAGGAGGGAGAGGGGAGGAGGAGGAGAGGGTGCTGTATTAAGGGCAGGAGATTTGTCCAGCCTTCTGCTCTGTCACGCTCGCTGCTTGTGAAATGCAACCCGAGCGGATTGGATGTTGAAAAGGATTGGTTCCATCCGCTCCAATCAGAGACGAGAAACAGGCGAGCAGCGACACGGTGACACCGCTCCGGAGAAGAAACAGACCCCCGCTCACTTCAAAGAACCCGAGGGGATGCTTTTAAAAAATCACACCGGCAATAAACTACAACAGAAGTTCATCGGTTTTCCACAACATGAAAGGAAGTATTCAAGTGAAGTCTTTTCGAGCAGTGCCCCTCCCTTTGAGGACAACCTTTCAGGCTGACACATAATACCCCAGAAACACTTACTTAAGAACAGGCCAGTTATTTACATTTTAAAGACAAGACGTCAGCATTCCTTCACCCTAATGGCACAGAGAAACATGTCCCTAAGTGAATGATTGGAATGAAAAGTATTTTTGCACTCTGATTTGGCATTTTGGATATTTTTATATGGCTTTGGTGGTTTTCTTTTGTTTCGCGTTTGCTGTTGAACTGGCGGCAAAGATGAGTCTGACGCATCACTGGTCTTATCTGAAGTACAGCCTGGCACCCCAAACACAGGTGACAACCCAAATGTTGCAGGTTGTGACTAAAATTAGAACGAGGTCCTTGACAGCTGTAGCTCCCTCCTGAGGTAAATCCTAGAACCACAGGAAGTGTTATTAACCTTCCAGGTTCCAGCTCTATGGATTCTGCTCTCAGTCTGTTAACCTCAATACAAGAAAAAGACTTTGAATCTTGCTCTAGGATGTTAAGTTACTGCAGTTGATTGTGTAGTATATAAAAAAAGATTTATAGATTTAAGATTGCGATGGACTGTGGATTGTCAGTCAATCTGTACTCTACAATCTGTAAAGCCAGATTGGTTTGTTTATTGCATTTGACATAATACAGCAGTCAGTTTTGCTTCGCGAATGTCATGCATATTTTCTATTTTATTTTTACACTAAGGAATTCCTTGGCCGTTCCTCTTCCCCATTTTCATGTTGGTCAATCACTCAGTGCTGAAAGAGAAATGAGAGGTAAAGATGACATTCGACAAATTACAAGGCCTCATGTTTGCTATTCCGGTCTTTAAAAGCAACATTCAATCCAATGTCCCAAAGAGCCTTTTAGACGTTTTCTCTCAGTTTCCTTTCTCTCTTGAGACAAAAACACACCACAGTCTACTGAAAGTACACTGCAAAAAAGAGAGACCATAATTATAGCAAAGGACGGTCTCTGCTGAGGGACCTCCATGTACTCATCTTCCTGGTGTCAACAGTGGTGTCAACAGTACAGGTTCTGCCCCTGCTGATCGTAACTCCCCACACAACACTATCATCATCTGTTTAGCAGTGTAAGAATCCTGGTGAGGGCGTCCTGGTTCCCTGATCCTGTTTTTGATTATTCTCAGGACACCTATAACCGTGGGCATGGTTAGAAAACAACCAATCCATCACTTTCCCACCCATGCAGATTTGTGAGGAGAGTGAAATGTTAGCTCGCCAAAATCTTTACTGAAAGCCAATGGAACGTCTCCTGCACACCAGACCACCCTCCTGCCGAGTCATTTCTCTCATACTGTTTCAAATCAACCCCAGCAAGCGGCCCAAGCCAAAGGAGCGGAAAGCCATGCAGCCTGTATGTCTCCATCCCTCTGTCTCTCCCTCATCAGAACTGGTCTCTCTCTGACACACTAGAACACTCGTTATTGTTCTTGGACAGACTCACTGCTACTACTCAGTAGCACGACTCGGGAGGAAAAGAAAAACCCATTTCACGCAAACTTGGTGAAAATCAGGCTTGATGTTCGTGATTGTGTAAACTTCAACTCTCCGTGAAATGTGAAAACCAAACCAGCGAATGGTTCAGCTTGAACATGTTGCTAAGGTTCTCGTTCTACTTCCTCCGGTTTGGAAAAGGTAGATCAGATATCAGTTCTTCTCAAGGCTTGAATCAGAGTCAGAGCTGAGTCCATGCCATGTCTCCTCTGCTATAAAGCGCCTGCATGCCTGCGCTCGTGTACGTGTGTGTGACGGCGTGTTCAGGGGGTGTGTATGTGTGTGTCAGCGAGAGTGTGTGTGTGTGCGAGCGTGCACAAAAAGCGTGCCTCCCCGAGGCTGTCCCTCCCTCCCTCTCTTGAGCGGATATCAAAGGGCTGTATTTACAGTTATCTCTGCTCGGCTGCGCCATGGAAGCAATCAGCGAGGGTCAAGGGTCAGTCCTCTGGCCTGGGACATCAACACAAGCGACTGACGAGAACTTCAAAGGGGAGAAGTGATCCTCTGTCTGGCTGTTGTTCTAACAGGGGACCTCTGGACACCATAATCAGGAGTGTGACGGGGACAGTGTGGAGAGAGCAGTGATATATGCGTGCGTTTGGATGCGCATGTGTGTGTATGTGTGTGTGTGTGTGTGTGTGTGTGTGTGTGTGTGTGTGTGTGTGTGTGTGTATTGTGCAGTAGGGAGGAGAACCGCTCATGTCTGTGAGAGAGCGACTACCTTTGAATAATTAGAGCCACCGAGATCAAAGGACAGGCGCTGGTTTGGTCTGCTTAACCTCCGTAACACTGAAACCAAGCAACAACAACCAAAAAAGCGTCATTTTATTTCGTCCTGTTGTTGTTCCTCTGGATGGCGAAACCCAAAACCATGTCAAACATAATGGAAAATATTTGAGGTCTTCTTTTATTAACCAAGAGCAGCTTTGATGTTTGACGTCTTTATTTGTTTTAGAAGAAGAAAGAGAAGGGGGGGATACATGGCATGCAAGCAATCTTCTTTTGCCGAGCAGAGACAAAAAGGGACAAATGAATGACATGGGGCCAAAACAGATCTTTGACTCATTCTACATAATCAATTAAACATCATTATCAGTCCTTTCAAGAAGGCAGAGATCAGACACTGGTGGGGAATGAGTTAAGTGACAACATTTACTTTGAGCACAAACTTCCAGCTGCTTCTGTGAGTCTAACTTGCCTCCTCTCTCAGCTCAATGATGTTTGTTGACTCGAACTCCCTGTTGAGAAAAAACAATGTACAGAATCTCTCAGTGTCACACCATCAGTTTCAGCTATGTTGACTTGCAGTAATGACAGTATTCCAATGCATACAATCATATTAGTACATTTGTTGATCCTTCAGTTTTTCTTTATTAACCTTTGATGATAGAACAGTAGACTAATAGGAGGATAGTAAGAATGAGACAGACACAAGAGGTCTTGAAAACTCTCTTCAACAACTGTCTTCAACTGGATTGGCCCTCTGAGGATCGTAAAATATCTCATGTTATTGTTTCCCATGAAATATCCACACGGCTCCAATTAGATTCTACCCAGGGCTACTAAAAACTAATCTTTATCTGGAGAAAGGTTATCTATAGTCAAAGCTGTTCCCATTTTGCTGGACAAAATGGCATTACTGTGGCCTAGTTACTCTACTGGAACTACACAAATCATATAAACAGGATAGTTTATGAACAGCAGTTTGGTGGAAAAACTTTTTTTTTTGCATTAAAACTTTAAGGATGAGGATGAAATATATGCCAAGGAGATAGACGCAGGAAAACCGAGGGACTTGTATTCCACGTGGATTGGTGACTGTAAAATAAATCAGCATGCATTTTGACCTGTCGTTTTGAAAAGAAATCCAAAAGAACATTCCAGCTATCAAAGGCACAAACCACAGACCTTTTCAAGCTTATGTGTTTTGCAATTGGACACTTAAAATGCTTAGCAACAGCATGAAAAGGGCCCTCTTCAACTTGCTGGTGCTAAGGAATGGGTGTGTGTGTGTTTTTGGGATGGTGGGGGCGGGGGGGGAGGGGGGGGGCATAGAAAGTGTGAGGGTGGAGAAGCTGTCTGCCCAGCGTAGCAGCAGTCAGCATTTCAGGGTGGTCAGGTAGAAGGTGTGGGAGGGGGAGTGAGAGGCTCCTTCAGTGGACCCAGCCCATCTGCTACACCATATGCCTTACCTTAGCATCTTCACTAGCGCTCCGTCCCTTAGCCTCTGGAGGCTTGCCAAGACTATGGACTAGGGATCTTACATCTCATTTAACATTTACATCTTGGAGAGCTCCTGACCCCTGGTAGGGCGTCTTCTAGCCTCTGGCCTGGCCCATAGAAGACCACAAAGGGCGTCTCCTGGAGCCATTTTTGACTCATCCTACAGTGGGCCTGCGATGTTGCCCAGCTGCTGCAATGTTCTTCAACTGTCCTGTAGTACTCTGTGTTACTGTGTGGCACTGACCCAGAGCCGCGGGGTCTCATTTGGAACAGCAGACACTCGGGCTTGAATGAATGTAGTCAGCTCAGGTCAGAGCTACAGCCTGAAGCGCTGAACAACACGCACACCTTTTTAGTTTCCTCCCTTACCTTGGCCGCTGTGTCAGTTTAGACACCTACTTTAATAGCACACACACGCACACACACCAACTCTCACACATACACAGCTGTGACATGCCGAAAGGGGATGTTTGAACAGTGAATCACCTGGGAGAGGAAAACGCCCCCATTCAATAAGACTCACACACTCTCCCGCCACAAAAGAGAGGAATAGAAAAAAGCTGAACAATATTACGGTGTCCACTTTGTGCCTACCCCCAGTGAAAACATTTCTTTGAGAGCGGGTCTTGCCCACCTCTCCCCTCGTATAAAAACACAAAGCCGAGTGTTCTCCGCCAGCTGCGGGGCGGCTGCCCTGCGGAGAACAGAAGGAGAGCTTTGAAGAACTTGACCTTCTGGAACAATAAAACGCCACCATCAAACGTTCTCTTGAGACAGGCCGCTGACCCTCACATCCCACTGACTGACATGATTCATATTCATCGTGTGTGTGTGTGCGTGCGTTTGTGTGTGTTTGCAAGTGTGTTTGTCAGTTTGCTGAAACGCAGAGATCATGTGGTTTGTGAGTATTAACCATGGTTGTATATGACAGATCATATTGACCAGACATTCTTTTCTTGACACACTCTATAGTCTCATCTCTAAATCTCACCCCTTAACTGTGTTATTGGTCACACCAATTCAGGACTGTATATAAGGTCATCAGTTCATAACACACTGTAAACACAGATTACAGTTTGAAAGTCACCTGTCCTTTGTGGTTGGACCGTTGCTATTCAATTCAATTCAATTCAATTCATTTATTGAAGGCCACACAACATAGTTGGTGGAATTTGTTTTCGATACAGCAGTTAAGCTCACATCTCTCATGTGTCAGGTTCCATTTGAACAGCAACAGAAAAAACAACAACACATCAACAACAATAACAACAGGAGCACACATTTATATATTCTAGTGTTGAAATTGTAATACTGTCTAAATGTCTCCCAAAGCAATATTTAGGGAGATATTTCTATTGTACAATTCCCCCAAAAAAGGTTCCTAGTGCTTTTGTATGTTCTGTCAGAGAGATGAGTAAAGGTTAGATTGCAAAAACTCCAGACCAAGACTGAACACAGACTTCCAGGTCAAGGAAAAACAGCAGCCCCCTCTCCCTTTGACAGCAAATGGAGGACGTCCAACCATTTACCACCTCATTCAGCCCACGCCAAGTGGGAGTTTGTTTTTAGCTGAAGGTCAAACAGACCAGTTCTAAACAATCCTGACATAAACATTTAAAACTAGTAACCTTTTCACTCGCAAACTCAATTCGAAGTTGATGTCAGTTTTGTAATTGAATAACAACACATATCTGCGTGGAACACATTTGTTGAATTTTCTGTCAGAAACCCTAGCTGAGATACCTACTTACTGTATCTTTAAACTCAAAGAGAAGGTGTTTTCAAAGCAGGTATGCCAGCTGGGTCCTCTTGCTCATCACACTGGGGTCCAGAAGCGCGCCGTCTCCTTGCACATGTTAATCTTTAGAGGGCACTCACGGAAGTGGTGTTGACAGCCTAGATTTGAGGTCGAGGGCGGGGGGGAGGGAGGGGGGGGGGCAGGGGGTCAAGCACTTCCTGCTGACATGAAAGCACATCCAAGCACACCTTGCTCTTGGTATCTGTCGTCTGCCCCCCCAACCATCTGTACCTACACAATCTGGGGCTCATCAGGTCCAAACAAAAGCCATGTGTTAATTACCTTTGAAGGTGTAATGACTTCAGGCTTTCGGCCGATCTTCATCTGGTTTTAAAGTGAGGGCCGGGGAACAGGTTACGCTTCAGACGTCTTACAGTTGTCCTCTCCTCTCTACCTGGCTGGTGTGCTTTCAGTTTGGAGGGATAAGGAGAGCTCACATCAGTTCCAGCAGGAACCACAACTTCGGAGTGGGTGTTTGGGTCTGAAATGTATTCCGAGAGAAAATCTTGGGCTGTTTGTATCGGGTCCCCACCTGTGTCACAGATGTTTGTTAGAACCTAGTTGGACTGACAAAGTTTGTCTTTCACATGGGTGCCTGTTGCAGTGCTGAGCAACATACACATATGTTCTGAGCATGATGTTTTATGGACGGCTTTACGTAACGTTGATATACTGTCAACAGATTTATAAGCACTGTGCAACACCTCTTTAGCATATTCATCTTGTTTTATTACAGATGTTTTGATCTACAAAAGATAAGAATCATCTCCCAACAAACAACCATCTCTTGTGGTATGGAGGTGTTGTTTCTGAAGGAAACCCCTATTTCCTGTCCCCAGGTGCAGACAAGTGAGATCAGATTAAAGACAGATTGTGTGTCAGATTTGTAAGATTCCTGCTGCAATCTGCACATTAGTCATCACGAAAACAAATTGATGTGCTCTGATGTCGGCTAGTCTTCACTATGGCACGTTCATGAGCAAAGCCTGAGTAACACTCCTGTTCCCGCAACTGACCCTCTCTTTCCTGCCACAGCAAAGAAGGATGTGGAGGCTTTACTTCCACACAGATATATTACCTTGTTTTTGAATAAATGTTTCCATTAGCTAACCGCAGGTGACCTCAAGAGCACAGTTGAGCCCTTTTCAGGAAGCCATGTGGACCACAGAGACTCAGGAGGCTTTGAGGATTGAGGGAGGAGATTCCCACGTTCTGTGTCTTGTCTCAAGATGCCTCATGCCAGCTGAAGCCAGAATCCTTAAGTATTGTTGTGTTTGTTCAGTGAGAGCTAATATACCAGCTGCTGTTAACCCTTATCATCCTTTAAGTTGTATGAGACACACAGATATACGGTACGCTGCCCCGCTCTCTCTTCCTCTAGCAACTACACCCCCCCCCCCCCCGCAATAAAGAAAAACGCTCACAACTTTCACTCAGGATAAGTAAACACAGTGACCTAGGTTTTCAAGCAGACATACACAGTCTTTTCCTTACATAAACCCATAAATCAACAGTCACCGATTTCCATTTTATTGACGGACAGAGGGCCAGCCACAAACTTCCAAGCTCCAGGGAAGTCCAGAGGAGAGGCTGTCTGATGTGGGCAGAGCTCATACCCGTTGCCCAGGCTGCCCACAAGGTCCATACAGCTTAGGCCCAGGCCCCAGAGGTGAAGACAGCCGGAGACCTGTGAAGTCAGACGGAGAAAAAACACAGAAATCCTGGTCTAAACAACTTGGCTATGAATATCTCCTTCACATTGCACTTTCCTATTCGGCAGCCTTTTAAACTTCTTCCTTGCGATTTCTTACTGGAATTAAGTCAAAGGAAAATTCTGTGTCCATTTAACATCTGAGTTGTGTACGGGTGTACCTTTTTTCCATGGGAATGTCCCTGACCTGTAGGAACCACTGAGATGTTTTTTTGTTGTGAACTAATTTTTCATAAGTTTTAATTTTGTGTCATTTTATGGATTTGTGACTGTGTGGCATTAGACATTAGCTCCAATCTGGGATGATAAATGACACTAAACCTCTACACTAAATAAACTACACTTAACCGAAAATTTGCAAAAGTCTTTGTAAATGTGCAATCATTCCCATTCTAACAGATGAGAATGACCTTATAAAACATGTGAACATCAACACCTAGTCCGCACATGTGCTTGGTGAGCGCCGATGGCAAGCACAGACCATCCAGGCAGATGAAGCAGGCCTAATCCTTCCATCTTCCAGGGAGGACGTTCCCAGGCCTGGACAAGCCTGTGGAAAGTAATCAAGTAGCAGAATGATGTCACTGGGATGAAAGGGGAACTGTCAAACAGTTGGCCAGGATGGGTGCACTCTGGCACCGGACAGAGTCTGCTGCACCAAAATATGACATCACGGCAGGTGCCAGGCCAAGACGGAGCCTGGCACAGAGCCATGCCGGATCTGATTACGGTAGTCCCATCTTCTGGTTGGCATGACGGAAGGATGAAAGAAGATTCTGGGATGGTGTGAAGTGGATGGGTCATGGGTTGTCAAGGCAATGGTGCTGATGTAAAGTGATGGTTCAATGTGTGATGTTCACTGGAAAAATGTGCGTGTGTGTATGTGTACAGAGGAGTGTAAAGTACCAGAAGTTTTAGATATATACATATATACCAGCATTCTAGTGTCCACCTAGAAAGAATACTGTAATTTTGGGGGAAATATTTGAAATTGAACTTGTTTATACTAAAGGACAAGAGAACCTTTACTAAGGATACAATCTGTCAGGTTAAACAGGAAACATCTCTAGTAATGATGGTCTTTTCCATGTCCTCTGGCGAAAATCTGCCATATAAACACAACGTCTCCAAAACAAAAGGGTCTGATTGTGTTGTCTCTATGGCGATGCCGAGCAGAGAGGAGGAATGGCTGCCTCTTTTCTGATAATCATAGTGTTGGATGATAATGGGTTTCTCCACTCCCTCCTGTTCTCCACCTAGGACAGGGCATCACAGAAGGTTCTGGTGATTCAGACTGCAGGCACGAAAGGAAAGGCCATGAACTCACGCACGCAGGTTAAAACACCCGCCTTCCTCACCTTCATCACACACACCCATGTGCACACATGCACAGGCTGTCCATACACATCCACAAAGTTATGCACATCACACACGTCTCAGAAGCAACGCCGCAAAACAACAAGAGTAATCCAAGACTGTAACTCCAACAGAAGTTCAGCAACAAAACGTCCAACCTGACCTTCACCCATGAAACCACAGACCTTATCTGAACAACTGCTTGGAGACAACTAATGAAAGCTGTCCTATCTTGAAAGAGGTTTCTTTTTTTTATCAAACAGGGCATCATCTGCAACCAATAGAAAGTCTTCTTTCACAGAATGAGAGCCTGCTGGACAGATGTCTCTCCTGCCTATCCTCTTACTCTCTCCATTGAAGTCCAAGTCTTAGATGGCACCTCCTGACTCAAGCCAGGATCAAGGTTGTTTTCTAATGTTCTGCGTACTACACGGAACATGTGGTGAGGGGACATGAAAGGGGCTCTACTATATGTTAACACAAGAAATCTCTGTACATGTTTGTTTGGGGGTTTAAACTGACGTTTAAATGTAACATTTCAGACACTTGCTTCCGGGCTGTACTAAAGAGGATGTGGGTGGGAAATGTGAGAGACTACAGTGAATGGAAGTGTAAGACACCGTTCTCAGAAATTATGATATATTAGTATCAGGCTTAATGTTACACCTACCATGCTCCATTGTTACTAAGCAACATCATCATCCAGCAATTTCATCATCTTATTTAATAATAATACCTGTTTGACAATATAAACACTGGGTTGGCAAATAAACTCTGTGATAAGCTTTCTATTTAGAAACGGGCATTGAAAATGAAATCTAGGAAGAATTCAAAAGTAAATGATCCTATTAACCGCAACGTTTCTGGCTGTTTTAACAACTAATTCCCAACACCTGACACCCATTCATCAGATTTCCGTTTCTCTTTTGGCTTCGGGTTTTATCAGATTTCCACACTTTAACACTTTGTGCTGTAAGACCACTAAACTGAAGGTTAGGTGGAACGGTGACCCCCACAGGATTTAGTGGTGAAGCTGAGCTGCACCACTCCGAACCTGATATCACAGAATAGGCTCTTTCAATGGTACCATGCTCAGTATTTACAGTATGGATTCAAAAGGGGCTGGCACTTTCAAGGAATCTGAAGAGAGAATTCTGTGAAATACAAAAGTTTTATAGATGGTGATCTCCCCTTTGTTCTTCCAATGAGGACCTCCACCTGTTTCTGATGATGGGAGGTGGAGCCTGTCCCTTTCAAGAGGCTGATCCGCCCTGATCTCTTTGATGTAACCTGACCTAACAGTTCCAACTAGCAGGATTTGATGATCACGGATGGACCGTGGACAACGGGGTGGGGACGACGGGACGATGTGTGAGGAGAGCTGGCACGAGGCACAGACTGAACGCGCTCCCAGAGCTGTGAAGCATCTAAACGCCAGGCAGGCAGTGTCACATGACCTTCGCTGCCAGCCCAGAGTTAAGCAGTAAAACCTGTGGATCTGGGAGGGCACATGCAACTGATCGGAGATGAAAGACAGGCTTTGACTTTCATAGGAGGGCTGGAGTTGTGGGGGAGGAAGCTCGGTGGGCACTTCTGAGAGACTGCCATCAGAACAGCTGGGTCACTTTCAAATGACCTAATTCTGGGATTAATCCATTCGGACTTATGGTGTGGTTATTTCTGTGTCTGCTGCACACAGGGGGATGAGAGAGAAAGAGAGAGAGAGAGAGAGAGAGAGAGAGAGAGAGAGAGAGAGAAGGAGAGAGAAACAGGAAAAGAGAGAGAGAAAACTAGAGAGATAAATAGCACGTGGTTTGGAGAGAAAGGAAAAATGGAAAGATATAGATAAAACAAAACAAAGAAAGAGTGAGAGTGTGGGAAAAATATAGAGAAGGAGTGAGAGAGTGTGTGGGAGAACAGAGAGAGAAAGAGAGAGAGAATGCCACAGACAGACAGACGAGCTTAGCACCGTGAGTTCAAACAAGGTGCACAGAGAGAGAAAAAATTGCACGGTGCCATGACAGTAGCAAAGCCCCCCAAAACCATTTTTAGCCTCCATTTATTTAATGTGACATTCTTAGACCCAAATTAGGGAACAGGCTAAAGGTCTACAGAAAGAAAAGGGGACAGTGATAAGCCACAAAGGGGGAGGGGCTTCGGAGGCAATGTGCACAAAAACTATGAATAGCTGCAATGCTTTTTTTCCAGACAGTGTGAATCACCATCAAAATGTCAACCTTATGGACATTGGCCTTCTTGACACTGGATACTATCCACACAATATACACCCATTTAAAGACACACCACATTGTATCCACAAGCCTGATGAGGTGTAGGTTAAGTCAGCCTGCCAGAACACCATGGATGCTCCATCAAGGCCCCTCTCCTTGGCAGTACGTCTGTCAGGTCTAGGTCCATCTGCCAGTGATTTAAGGGTTACATTGCTGGGGATGGCGGGTGATAAAAAAAGAGGTATGGGTCCAAGTGACTGGGCTCAGTCAGTGACAGAGCCTCTCCTATAGGATCCAGCACATGTTTTAATCTACCAAAGCATCTGTTTGAAGTTCTTCAATGAATACCATCAGTCTTGCTATATAGTGACTTTGCATCCAGAATACCTGAGTCCCAGAGCAGAGCCCATCAGTTTGAAACATCAGACATCTGCAGTCATACATAAGGGATGTTTGTGGTCTTCTTGCTTGTTTGGTTGGTTTCATGTCAACAATCTGTCACCTCTCTCCCCCATGCAACACACCAGCCTAACTCTTATCTAGCTCGGTTATTCAGCTGGAGCAACGGTTTCTGGTCTGTCTGTGAGGCTGTGGATGCGAGCAGATTTCCTTTTCACTTTTTGTCACAAATACTTCTCGGATCATTCAAGATTTTTGATGTTTCACTTTTTGTTTTCGATAAAGTAATAGGTTTAGGGCTCAATTCACTCGATGAAATCAGTATATTATATTTGATTTGTTACATTCCAACTTTGTCAGTCAATCATTGAAACGACTTCAGTCACAGGAACTCCTCCCAGGTCAATGAGCAACTATTAATGAACGTTATAGTTTGAACTTTGATGCAACAAGATTCGGCCGATTAAACTCCCACTACCACTGGTCTCCGCTCTTATCTCAATTTCCCACTCATCTCAGGCTTGAAAAAAGTCCATAACACCATTAATACCTTAATGTTTTTATCGTGCGTAACGGTTAATTAGGACATCGTGGCACCCCGCCCCCCCCTCCCTCCTTGTTATGCATATCGGGGATAAGACCGTTACCATACCAATTACCCTGAGAATGACAGTGATCTCAACAGGATTGCCTTTTAAACGCATCACTTATCCGATCCTTTACAAATGCAATGTTTATTCATGTTGCTTTGGCGAAAGTTAATTGGCAAATAATTTAGGAGGATTCCTTAGGGACGCCCAATGTCAGGTTATCCTTTGATGCCATTGAAGGAAACTAAATGATAATGAAATCATTGAAATGAATTAGGATGCCCTTCTTGATTGATGTTGACAAATAGGTGGGAAACAAGCTAAAAATACATTTTTTTCCATCAGTGGGAACTCGAGTGACGTCTGGAATGGGCCGATTAAAGATTTTGTTCCAGAGACATTGACTCGACCTTTAAAGAAATACCCAACCGCAACGGGGCATTCCTGTGTTAAGGTGCGGGCTTCCCTTCAGGATGCTAACTTCAAATATACAGTACAGAAGGGTTTGAAGGGGTCTGAGGGAGGGAGGGAGGGGAAAGAAAGAGTGATGGTTGCTTTGATCTTTAGGGGCCCCTTGTAGATAAAAAGAGTGTCCCCCACTCCACAGCTCCAAACACAAACTGCTCCATCTACTCTTAGTTAACCTTTGGGGATTGTTTCTGCACGGGAAATAAATGATCGCTCATACAAGGTATGCCTACATGTTTTTTTCTTTTGAAACAAAAACGAGTTGAGCAGTTCTGAAATATTTAGAAACCACAGTCCTTTTTTGGGGGGGGGGGGGGGGGGGGGGGGCAAATTTAATGAATGATTTGTCGTAATTGACTTAGTCACTTACTGTTTATTTTTTAATCAGCATTTAATTTCCTAACTGAAAAAGAAATCGCTGTAACTGTCAGTTTCTCCTCTGAGACTCCTGTATTCTTTTAAGGCAAACACATTATAACTACTGCATATAAGTGCATGGTTGCAATGCTTATATATAAATAGAAGAAGAAGAAAAAAACTCAGTTATTTATAAATAATTTGTTGTAAATTCAAGAACGTCAGATGAGTAAAACCAGAGCTCAGAAGTGGGCGAAAAAAATGTCTCAGTCTCCAACTATAAAACTACAACTATACAACTCAGCAAGCTACTTACTGTGTTGTTCATATTCACATTCGCATGAGTTATCGCGAGGAGATCCTGTGTTTTGTACCCCCAATTGATTCTGAGACAAGGCTGTAACAAGATGGTTTATTCTCACTCTATAAATTTGCATGGAATGGGGAAATAGGGCATTTCAATGCCAGTAAAAAAGCACCACATCAAATGCAACATCGCGGATCAAAAGAGCCAAAGCATGGGCATTTTTCCCCTCAATAAATTAAAAGGGGGGGGGGGGGGGGGGAGTCTGCCACGCTTGATCATGCCCCCGAGTCCTGCCCACTTCCATGATTGGCTAAAGACAGACAGAAGGGGGGAAAGTTGAAATAAAATTCCAGAGCATGGTATGAGAATTGTCATTAACTCGAAGCGTTACGCTTGTTTCAGTAGCAGTGACAGTGCTAGTTTGGGGAACATGCAACTTAGAACCCAGTGAACCATACGGAGGAAGGTTCTGCTTTTAAGGATACGCGAGGACACTTCAAATAAAATAACAGCATCATAGAAAGTCACTGATCTGTTCCGTTTTAATGTCAAATAAACTCTGGTTAGAGAGGCAGCTGCACATTTGAGGTACAGGGCAGATTTTGGCGTCTCCAAACTCGTGCGTAATCGTTTGCCTTTTTCTCGTTTGTTCTCCAAACAGAGAGATCATTCAGTGGAGAGAAACAAACTCGGGAGAGAATTCATCCAAGTAAAACCTCTAAACTGCAGGTTGCAACGCGGGAAAAGATGCCGGCTTTGAGATTAGCTTCCTCGATTCTGCTTCTAGTGCTTCTGCAGTCTGGAGTTCTGGGCGCGAGGAGATTCCGAGGTGGTCGTAACCCGCAACCCCGGCGGGCACCGCCTTCACCCGCATACCGGGACCGGGGGGACACCACGGAGAGCTTCCCTCTGGATTTCACAGCCGTGGAGGAGAACATGGACAATTTTATGACCCAGGTGAAGAACCTCGCGCAGTCCCTATACCCGTGCTCGGCGCAGAAGCTCGATTACGACATGAAGTTGCACTTTTTGGAGAATGCAACAGTCACGTGTAACGACGGAACACCTGCCGGGTACGTATTCCGAAGGCACCTGTATCTTGGCTCTCGCCTCCCAGCAAGGAGATCATGGGTTCGAATCTCGGGTTCGGCCATGTTCTCTCTGTGTGGAGTCTGCATGTCCTCCCCGTGTTACCGTGGGTTCTCTCCGGGCACTCCGGCTTCCTCCCACCGTTAAAGACATGCAGGTGGTAGGTTAATTGGACATTGTGACAACAGAATTGTCCCTAGTATACAGGGAAAAGTAGTAGGATAAAAATAAAAAATACACCTGTATCTTGGAGTGTGGGCTGCGCGCCTACAGTTGTGATGCCCATAACTTGGCCACCAAAGTCGTGTTTCAAACTCTTTTCAGACATTTCCTTTGCATTATATGCATCAAATCCAATAACATCATTATTTGACTGTGCTTATATTGACTTCAAAGAATTGGCCAATTTAAACCAATCAAACATGTAGAAGTTAGGGTAAATGATAGAAGATCGACAGCTGCTTTGAGTCCCAATAGTAGAGCGTGAAGTATTTGTGGAAAGCCACCGCCACGTGGGTACACCGCTTCATTTCCTTGGGCAAACTTCTTCATAGTACTCGGAATGCAGAATTGCATTCCTTGAAAGAACGGTGCAATTTATTACACATTTTCCACAGGTTTGGTCTGTGACAAGAGTTGCTTTCTGACGGATGTCACCCAATAGTAGCTACTAACGTGATTATAATTTTTTTTGTGAGAAAGAAAATGGTCTCTAACAGAGTTCATTTCCTTGGTGTCCTCTCACAACTTGTGTCACCATTTAACGAGTACCCATCGAAATCGTCAAATATATTGCATATTAAATACTTTTTATTCAAGGCAGGTCAAGGAAGATAAACACTTAATTACTAAATAAAATAGGTTCCCATTTGTCAGTGAGACACTGGTTGCTCTCTTTAAAGCCCCTGCTTCTCATTCATTGTTTGTATATTATTTGTTAGGGAAAGAGACAGTTTCCTTGTAGTTACTGCATATGTATTGTATTAAGTCTGTTAAAGGTAACATATATTTAACTTGCATTGTCATCTACAAATATGGTTACTAAGTTACTATGGATGTAGAACAGTCAATTCTGCATCTAATTAATACATGTTCATCAGTTTAATTCAGTCCAAGAGGAACTATCTAATTGGCAATGTTATTACCCCCCAATAACAGGCTGCGCACAGGCACAGTCCATCAAAACCTATTACAAGAGAGGACCATGCAGAGTAGAGGTCTTGATACCAAAGTCTCCATGGATTTATTTTTTTCCGTTTAATTCCAGTGCTAAACCCTTGAAAGTACGCGATAAAGAGCGGTCTCTTTGACCAGTAAAGCTCTTAGCTCTTTAGGAACGCAGTGTGAGGACAGCTTATAGGGGAGCCAGTTGTTGGCAGATGGTTGTCTCAGGCCACCTCAGTGTCTGCTGACAGGACGTTCTAATCTCTCCATGGGCTGGGCTGACTCCATTCACCCTGGAGAGCAGCAGACAGAGGCTGTTAGTAAAACACATGAGCATGATGTATTAGCTCTCCGGTATCCTTTAAAGACCATGCCTCAAAAGAACACAGGCTAGGATGAAACAAGATGTGTTCTGGGACCAAAAATAATGTTCTGCAAACATTCTGGAGTGTAAATCACATAATGTGGAGGGTCATTCAAAATGGGTTGGCCTTCTGTACTACTTTAATGGTTGAATCAGCAGTAGGACCTGGAGTGAGTGAGTGATGAGTGAGTATTCAGATTCAGATTACTTTATTGATCCCGAGGGAAACTCCTTTGGTAGTGGTATTGTAACGCACCCCACCAATTCTCCAATCACTCTCTTAACTTGATACCGTTATATCTAGCAGTTAAGTGGAATCTCAGAGAAGTATTTATTGCTGCGCAAAAAGCCAGGATCTTGCGGTATTGTCTTTGAATGTTATATTAACAGAGGGATAAGTATGCCTGCTTGTTGTACCACTACAACTGGTGATGATGATATTTGGCTACGGTAAGGAGGTTCTTTGGGATCCTAGCGTGAGTTCTAACCACTACTGAGGGTATGTGCTTCGTGAACCCACTGGACATATTGCTGTGTGTATATTTCTACAAAAACACTGATATTGTCCATATTCTGTCATCATTTTATGCTTCTGAGTCACACAATAGGCCTTGTCATTTAGTGGGCTGAGGGTGACATGCCTGCGATCACATTCCACCGATCTTTTAGGATGTATACGCATGCTTCCCCCTCCACGTTCTCATCATGACAGGGAACACCTGGACCTTTCATTTTTGCCTTAGCAGGAATGAGGACAGCCATGATAGGGTCCTGACAAAAGGGGCTATGTATGATGCCACTGTGTCTGAGTGGTTAGCTCAGCGTAAACACTAAGGGCATGGTAGTCTTCTGCAGTGGCCACGTGCAGGACGCGTGGCTCGGCTGACGCTCAGCCATGCTGTTGTAGGGGCCTGGGGGACATTCTGGATTCTGATGGATGATTCCTCTCTGTACAAGTTTCCTCATAGGACAAGCATTCAAACATAACTTCCTATCTGTTTAGATCAAAGGGACATGTTGAGAGTTCATTTTCACCGGCACCAACGACTAGAACTACAGTATATATAAATGAGACCTGTTCAACCATAACAAAGGGGCAGTGTTTCTAAAGATCACAGTCTCAATAATCTCCTGAGTTAGAAGTTTGCCTGATCGTCGGCAGTATGTTTACACATGAGGTCACAGCTCGATGGTTCAGGCTTGTAAACAGTGACTTAATGGAGCAGTGATGTCACAAATCTGGGTTTGTATCTCCTAAATGTGTTGCGTACTTGAATTGCTATGTCATAATATGTGTTTATGGTACTTAGTAAAGTTTTTTTTTATGTGCCTTACCTCTTGGTCCAATGTGTTGGCTACATCGTCTGTTAGATATTGATGTTGTTTCTTTCACTTCTTTTACACAGGTACTACATGAAGGAGTCCAGAGGAAGCAGGAGGTGGTTGATATTCTTAGAAGGTGAGCGTTGTCTTGTCTGTTGACTCAGCTCACTATTTAATCTATATTTTAATCTATTAAACGGTGTTAAGCGGGCTTTTCCTGAAGGAAACAAAATATACTGATTGTGTGTCTGTTATGTGTGTGTCTCCAGGAGGCTGGTACTGCTTCAACAAAGAGAACTGCGACAGCCGATACGAGACCATGCGGCGCCTGATGAGCTCATCCAAGTGGCCCCAAACCAAAACAGGTCTGGCTCGCCTGGAGACAGGCCCTAAGTGAGGCGGGCCCTGCCCCTCGCACGCCCCTCATGTTGCACCTTCACGCAGCCCAGACCGGCTCCCCGCAGCCTTGATGTCTGCGCTGGCTCCACACACCACCATGAACAAAGCAGCCGAGGCACAGCAAGGGGCCGTGTAATGACAAGGGCAGGATTCATGTGTTCTAATCTGCTGTGTGGTGGAGACCTACACCCAGTGATGAGGCACAGGTCAGGCCTACCTGGCTGGCGCCCACTCCTACGCGGGCCCGGCCGCCTGTCTCTCTCATTGCGGTGTAATAACTGTAATCCACACTGTGATTATGAGGAAGATGGGGATATGTCTGGGAGGGGCATGATGGATAATGATACATGTTCTTATTGCATTGCTGCTGTTCATTACTGCAGGCACCGGGATCCTGTCTCCACTTCCAGAGGAAAACCCTCACTGGTGGAATGCCAACATGGTGTAAGTTCCTGTTTTGTGGTGTGTGTACATGTGTGTGTTTGTAGCTGTGTGTGTGGGTCTTTAGAAATGTTCATGTAGAAGAAGGCTGTGGTTGACTTTGAATTGTTCTTTTACAGGTTAATCCCATACTGCTCCAGTGACGTGTGGAGTGGTGCTTCTGCCAAGACAGATCAGAGTAAGAGGCCACGCTTTTCTTCTCGGGTGTGTGTTTGTATGTGTGTGTTGTGTTAGTCACGGTCTCTCTTGTGTTGTTGTGTACAGGTGGCTATGCCTTCATGGGGTCTCTGATAATCCAGGAGGTTGTGAAAGATCTGCTGACCAAAGGCCTCGATAATGCCAAGGTTCTGCTGCTAGCTGGGAGCAGGTGAGTCCACGTAACGTCAGTCCGTGTGTGCGTTCAAAACTAAACGTGTTTCGCTGATATCTGTCTGTGAGAACATGGGTGGTCCCTGGCTCACTTGTGTGTTGTCCTCTTCCTAGCGCGGGGGGGACTGGTGTTCTGCTGAACGTGGACCGGGTGTCTGAGCAGCTGGAGGGCTACCCTGGGATCCAGGTCAGGGGCCTGTCTGACTCTGGCTGGTTCCTGGACAACAAGCAGTACCGCTGCACTGACTGTGTGGACACCATCAGCTGTGCCCCCACAGAGGCCATCAAGAGAGGCATCAAGTAAGGCCACATCAGGGCTTAGAACCAAAGTTTCAAGGGGGATGGGTTACTTTTGAATTTGATTCAAGGTTGAGGTCAAAATTCAAAAACCTGAGGATTTCACAATACTGTCAAAAAGAGGCATTTTTAGCATTATTCTTATTCACAGTTTTTGTATTTGATGTCAATATAAACTCTCCTCTGAAGTGTAAGGTGATGGAGGGCTGAATTCACCCTGAACTTCACTGACACTATGCCTCGCCACGTCTCTCCATGAGTTGTCTGTCTTATGAAACTACTGATAAGTGAGATCACAGTGGTCAGCCTGAATGTTTTTCTGGCCTTTTTTCACTTCAAAGCCTGACCCTTGACCTTTTCCCATCAGGTACTGGGGCAGTGTGGTGCCAGAGAGGTGTCGACAGACCCACGAGGGGGAGGAGTGGAACTGTTTCTTCGGCTACAGAGTTTTTCCCTCCATAAAGAGTGAGTGTTGAAAATATGTGTTCTCATTTCACAATACCTATATTAATATTATCCAATATTGTATACAATACACTAATGTGAATGAGAGAGAAAGATTCCGTGCATGTGTATGCTGGGGGTAGGAAGAGTGTGTGTGTGTGTGTGTGTGTGTGTGTGTGTGTCTGCAAACATGTAAACATGTATGTATATGTAGTACATCCTGTACACCAGGGTATATAAACACACCAGTGTGTGCGTGTCTCTGAAACCACTCTGCTCTGACGATCCACCCATTTTTCCAGGCCCAGTGTTTGTGGTCCAGTGGCTGTTTGACGAGGCCCAGCTGACAGTGGACAACATCCACCTGACCGGACAGCCCGTTCAGGAGGGCCAGTGGCGCTACATCCAGAACCTGGGCATCGAGCTGAGGAACACACTCAAAGATGTCCCGTAAGTTCCAGCCCAGACTTCCCATAAAAACTGACTCTTATATATAGGACATATTTGTTCATTTAGCAGACACTTTGATCTAAATCAATGTAGAAAACTATACAGTAAGAACAGCAGATAGTCTAAGGAATATTGTGGTTGGTTTCAAGGAAGAGTCAACATGCATGTGAACCTGCAGCACTCATATCGCAATTAGAGCACAAAATACAGGATGTTGAAGGTTTAGAGAAAGTTATGTAAATAAAAAAATTCTCAATTGAAATGTCAGTGCCCTTGAATTCTTAAACGGATGAAGGGGATTCTTGGATGACATTTCATAATGGACTGATGTTATTTGCAGGGCCATGTTTGCTCCAGCCTGTCTCTCTCATGAAGTTATCACAAGGAAGTGAGTATTCTGCCTGTGTTCTATTTAAGAAAGGCTCTACAGTATCTCAAGCACCTGTTAAATTGGTCCATGTAGCCTTTAATCCAGTCAGTTGCCTGTCATGTGAAGTCTGTGAGTAAACTGATGGCGCCCTCTTGTGTCTGGTCTAGTTACTGGATTGATATCCAAGTCAAAGGAACCTCTCTTCCTCGAGCACTTCATTGCTGGGACCGCAGTCTCCACGACAACAGCAGGAACAACAAGGCCCCCCCCAAAGGCTGTCCTGTCCACCTGATTGACAGCTGCCCCTGGCCCCACTGCAACCCCACCTGCCCCACCATCCGGGACCAGTACACTGGCCAGGAGATGAATGTCATCCAGTTCCTCATGCACATGGGATTTGATGTGCAGAAGATGGCTCAGCAGCAGGGCATGGACCCCAGCAAGCTACTGGGCATGCTCAGCAGTGGTAGCTAAGCAACCAGGGGCATGGTACTGCCAGTCTAATACCAGGGGTTGACTGGTGTTTGTCCAGACCCCACTTTTTATACCTCCAACTCAGCCCTGTACCCCTACCATAGCCCCTTCCTCATCCCAATCCCCAGCCTATCCCATCCAGCCCTGACCTCAGTTAAAACCAAGGGTTACTTACCGGTGACCCTAAACCCCAATGACCCCCAGGCCCTTCACCCAAAAAGGCCTTTCAAAACCCAGTACTGTAATGGGTACCAGGGCAACATCCCACCATGACAAGGCACACATCTCTGCTACTCTCATCTTAAATTATCTTTTGGTTGTAAAAGAAAAGAAAATCACGAATGTAATCCAGTTTTAAGGATGCTCATAGTTTTTTTGTTGGCTGTTTTTTTTTACATACTTTTATCTGTGTTTATAGTTTTCATTTTAGTCATTGTTAAAAAGGTAAACTACAATGACTTAACAGAGTTGTCTTTGTTAAGTAGTCTATAGAGAGTATATAAAGTTAATAATACAAAGTTTAAGCCTGTTTGCTATTGTTGGGCTCTACCCAAACAGTATAACAGTAGAACAGGCACACAGAAATGGTGTGAAAAGCACTGGATTGAGGAAAGGAGACAGTGAGGACTTTACAACAGTAGTTACCTCTGCCTTTATCTAGCACAGTGGAGGATGGAGAAAGAGACACACACCGTAGAGGAGATAAGAACCAGGTGTCATTTCTGATCAATGGACATTAATGTCCCCCTGGACTGCTCTACATAAGCTGTTATTTTTACCTGAAGTACAATGGTTGTCTGCTCAGCGCTAAACTCATTCTTAAAACAAGCAACCTTTTAGCCATGTACAATTTAAAACACATTCCAATCATCTTGTCATAAGCTTATTTTGGACTACATCATGTAATCTAATTGTGAGTTTGAGCATCTGCCATGACACAGCGTGACATGCAAATTCTCGTCATGTTCAGTAGAATGGAAACAAACACTTTGTGGTTCTTAAGGTGAGCCTTGCACAATCCCAGGCCTGTCGCTAGTTTATCCACACACCGCAGTGCCAAGGCATAGTTAGCAACCCCCATCAGTAACATAATGTCCACTCACACTTCAGAATAATGGTGTTTGGTCTCAGAATGTGGAAGTCCCATTCTGCTTGATCCTCTTTATCTGCTTTGTAGAAAAGTCTTTAGATTCAATGCAATTTACGTTCAAAGGGAGATGAATATCGTATTCGTATTGGATTATTTGTATAGGTTATATTAAGTGTTCACAATTGTAACTCCCTTCTTGTATTTTTAATAGAAATCACCTTTTAATATAATGACAATGTTTTATGTTAAGGCTTATAAATAATGTTTTAAAGGACCTCTATTTCACAACACACCTGAGAAGAAAGTTATACTAATTGTAATTTTATTCTGTAACATATTTTTTAACAGACAAAACTCAAGCTACATTGGTAATTTACATATTTATTTTGTTATGTAAATCATATTTATAAGTGCTATTTTTACAGAGAAGTGATTCTTTGTAAATTGTAAATATATTGCAGTTTTTTCTCTTTGTGTTGATTGCATGTCTTTGTATCAGACTTCAAAGGAAAGACCCATTACAAATATTTCAAATGATACGACTTCATGTTGTCTTTTCTTCGATCCGCTTTGACGCATCCTATCTCACAGGATGCAGTAATGACTAAGGCCTGGAACTCACCAGACTTACAGCTCAAACAGGACACAGATTCTTTATCACTCGATACTAAAGGTTGACACTTGTATTATTAGGCTTCAACATTTAGTGTCTATGAATTTTACAAAATAACAACTTATCCCCGGAAACTAAAGTACCTACACAGGATCTTCACCACAACAACAAAGCATAAATCTGGCACCCATTTTCCAAGAGCTATTTACATTTCTATCTCTATCCAGCTTGCACAGATATAAAAACTCAAGGCCGCAATGAGTCACGTATAATCATCCCTTAGGACTTGAGAGTAATTTCTGGCTTCAAGAGGACTTTAGGGTTCCTCCCCTGTCATTATACAGGGGCTGAACGTCAGTCTCTCATGCAGAGTCCTGGTCGCCCCAGAAACACGACTCCCCACACTGCTGCTTGCCCACTCCACCCAACTGTGGAATAGAGACACCCTATTTATAGTCCCGGTGTGGCTCACAACCCTTGGTTCAGCACTGCAGTCATTTCAAGAACTTCCCTGGCAAGCAATGGAGCACATACTATCACATAAGAGAGAGAGGGAGTGTGTCCTTGTGTTAATTAAATGAAGAGAAAGACAGTAGAGAGAGAAAGAGAAAGTGGGGAGGAAGGGGTATATGAGATTTCAAATACTGACTGACGAGGGAGGAGGCAGAGAGAGCAAGAGAAAGAGTGAAAGAGAGAGAGAGAGAGAGAGACGTCACGAGAACGTATGAAAGTGAGATCAGAGGGTGGGAGTTTTCCCCCCGACAGGACGGACTGAGATGACCAGTATTGGACCTTGACAGAAAGGATTACAATCTAAACTCTGTGGGCTATATTGGGCTATTGAACACTGAATGCACTGAACTTCCAAATTGACTGGACTGTATGTGGACATGAAGTGGACTATCTTTCCCTAAAGTCATCTCTGAGTCTTTGGAAATATATATTGAAGAAGAGAAATACCTTTGAGACGGTGCAGCCATTTGAT
Organism: Neosalanx taihuensis; assembly: GCA_030340665.1. Lineage (NCBI taxonomy): Eukaryota > Metazoa > Chordata > Actinopteri > Osmeriformes > Salangidae > Neosalanx > Neosalanx taihuensis. The sequence goes on from CM059298.1 coordinate 7,107,785, forward strand.
GCCTCTTCTATTTCAGACACAAGGGTTATGTGCCGTTCAACAGGTGCATTCACAGTACAGGAAAAGTAGAGAGGACAGGAACATGCTATGTTAAGAGCACAATACAGCCGACAAAATTAACACCAAACTAATATAGTTCCGTTCACAAACAGTTGGATACCTGAAGGTAAACAAACACATTTGTTTCTTGAATGTGTTCTGGCAAATTTCTCTGCTTTAACTCCTTTAATTCATGACAGTGTATTGGTACATGGTACTGTGAATGGAAAAAAATACACACTAAACACAGTTAAACTGTAATTTGATCCCTCAACACACTCCACTAATTACAAAGCACAGGGAGGAAAACATAGAGAGATTTATAATTAAGTCTTGTCTATAAAAAGCATCAGGCGTAAAAGGGTGAGGTCTACGTTCCGACGAGAAGGACACCCAGCGTGAGCAGAGGAGCGGAGACACCCAGCCTGGAGCAGGCCTTGCTGGAGAGAATCTTCCAGAAGCTGGTGGACAGGGGACAAGTGGGACCATGGACTCTCATGGCGGACACTTCCTTAACAAAGCAGCGGTGCTGTCTTTCCTCGGAGCTGCCCGCATGTGCCAACTGCTCCTCAGCTGCACCATCATGGCCCTGGTGGCCCACAGCGCTGGCTATAGCGCCACCTATGGGACGTTTTGCATGTTCGTGTGGTGCTTCAGCTTCGCCGTCACCTTGGTGGTGTTCATCCTGGATGTGACCCGCCTCCACGCTTGCATGCCCATCTCCTGGGACAACTTCACTGTGGCCTTCGCCATGCTGGCCACCCTCATGTATGTCACTGCCTCCGTCGTCTACCCTGTCTACTTCCTCCAGACAGAGTGCCCCGCCGAGGGCTGTGAGGTGAGGAACTACCGCATCGCCGTCACCGTCTGCTCGAGCGTTTGCAGCTTCGCCTATGCAGCTGAGGTGTTCCTGACCCGTGCCAAGCCTGGCCACGTTGTGGGCTACATGGCCACCATGTCAGGCCTCCTCAAGGTGGTCCAGGCCTTCGTGGCATGCATCATCTTTGGAGCACTGGCCAACGACAGCGAGTACAACCGCCACATCCCCACCCAGTACTGCGTGGTGGTGTACAGCCTGTGCTTCTCTGTCACCGTGGTGGTGGTTGCCGTGACCGTGTCAGGGAGGAGCTCTGCCCTGCGTTTTCCTTTCGACCGCTTTGTGGTGATCTACACCTTCCTGGCCATGCTGCTGTACCTCAGCACTGCTCTGGTCTGGCCCATCTTCAGCTTCGACAAGAAGTACGGCACCACCACACGCCCGGAGGACTGCCCCCGGGGAAAGTGTGCCTGGGACAGCAAGCTGGTGGTGGCCGTGTTCACCAACGTCAACCTCATTCTTTACTTCACTGACCTGGTGTACTCCCAGAGGATCCGCTTCGTCTCACAGTCTGCTGCCTAGCCCAAGGCTCCTCCGCTGACCCTGGCCTACTGACACAGACATGTATAGCCAGACAGCTGGGCAGACACCATCCACTAACTCCTAATGAGGATGAAGTAGAAATCATGTACTCTGTGTTGTCACTGGCTGTTTGATCTGTCTTGGTGCAGCGGGTCATTTCCCCCCTGTCATTGCTCAAGGTTTTCTGAAAGCCTAGTCTGTAGGACTGTCTTATTGTGCAGTGCAGTGCCTTTGTATAGTTGCTGTGGTGCACGCCTTAATCGGCGTGCTGAATTTTACATGGCGTCATCATCTCATTTCATCAAAGAGAATATCAGAGTCAGGCTATTAAAGGTTCAACCAGGACCAATTCCACATGGCCTCCTACTCCACCTCCCCCCCCCCCCCCCCCCCCCTTCAATGGCCCTGTGTAAGAGGCAAAAAGCCAGGGGGACCAGAAAGGCTTAGCTAAGCATCTTGACCATAAGAAAAACTGGGAGAGATGGCCACCTCAGCACCCAAGTGCATTTTCATCTCCTAGTCTCAAGTATGAAATGTTCTGTCTCAGCATGTCTTAAGAGAAGCTTGGGTGAGCAAAAACTGGGTTGAATACCTGGGCAGCATAAGCACATGTAAGGATTACCATAATAATGATCCTTATGGAGACTTTGATTTTCCCTGGCAGAGCAAAAAGATTGCCTTATAAAGGATCTTTCACTTTCTACATTTTCAGAAATTTGTTTGAAAATAGGGCTTTCAAGTACACCTAGTAGTATGAGATAATCATTTCACTATGATGGACATCGTTCTTTACATACCTCCGTCAAATCTAACGTGCGTTCACAAACAATGATGGGTTAAATGTTGCTTTTTGATCAAATAAAGGTATGTAGAAGTTAAATATATATGCTACTTGAAAACTGACTGCTGTGTTATATTAAGTCTATAATTAAAAGAAATGCAATGTATTCATCGAGTTTTCTATTGTCAAAGTGTCTTGAATAAATGTGGAGAGATAAATCTCTCAAACTGATTTTGATTCTTTATTGGTGGAGTTTATCCTCACTGCATGACAGCATCACGTTAGACAATAATATTCTATGTCTGTCATCGACCACTAGATGGGAGAATTTAACCTACCGGTACTTTATTTTCTTCCCCGCGTTTAAACCATGGATGTATAAACGCTTTGCTCATGTAGCCTGATGAAACTGGTTCTTCATCTAACAGGGCCCGCCCATAACAAGGCACAGAGCCGCAGCGGTTGGCTGATTACAGCGCAGACATCCTATTCTATTGGCTCTGACACGTGTCACTTCAAACACCGTCAGCGTTTTGCCGCATGCATGTTAGGTATCGGATAGTTGTTGAAGACGAAGCCACGTTGACACAGTGTAACTCATTTGTTTTCTGTCTAACAAGAGTTCAATTAAGTCAAGGAAACCATCCATTTACTCGTCACATTTGTAAGTAGCTAAATTATGTTATTGTTTGTATGTGCCATGGTATTTTTTGGTCAGTAACATTGTGGATTGAACGAGGAAGTGATTACAGTACTGTCCTTCTGCCATTGGAGGTTAGCTTGCTATGAACATGTTGTTTTGTACTGGAAGAACATTTACTGCCTGTTTTATCATTGCAAATATGAAGCCTTGTTTCTCATGTAGCTTGTTGAATTCATCTCTGTGTAACCGAGGCCTATAGGTCTACTAATTGGAACTTTCTCTTCTAATTGTGCAGGTGGACTGAAATGAGTGTGGGTTTTATAGGAGCGGGCCAGTTGGCCCATGCTCTGGTTAGGGGCTTCACAGCTGCAGGTCAGGCTTCTTGATAAAACTCACATCACTATATTCATGCCTGTGTACTTTCTGACTGTTCACTTCATGCTTGCTTACCTCAGAGTAGTGATATCTCCTTCTGTGTTCCATGACAGGTGTGATTGCTGGCCACAGAATCACAGCCAGCTCTCCAGACACTGACCTACCCACGGTATCCGGTCTGCGAGTGAGTGGAGATGGTATCTGTTTGCCTTTGGTGATTTTTTTCAACCTGCCAAAACAAGTGTAACCTTTGGCAAAACATACACTTGGGAGGATGTGTTCAAGGACCAAACCTTTTGCTTTATCGTGCAGAAACTGGGTGTCAATCTTACGACGAGCAACAAAGAAGTGGTGAGCAAGAGTGACGTTCTCTTCCTTGCTGTCAAACCACACATCATTCCATTTGTGTTGGATGAGATCGGACCAGATATAGAAGACCGTCATCTCATTGTTTCCTGCGCAGCAGGAGTCACTATCAGCTCTATTGAGAAGGTACAGTGTTGTTTGTACAGTTGCACACCCACCTGATATTTCTCAGAACTCACCAACATACTTGGTTAGCAGTCACATTGAGTAAGATCTGAAACTGTCTGGATCTAGTCTGAAGTTTAATTTGCTTATGGTTATTCTTGTCATTAAAAATATTACCTGTTTTTCTTCCCACCACCATCACCACACCCACCCCTTTGCAGAAGTTGTACCACCACCGCCAATTTCCCAAGGTGATGCGCTGCATGACCAACACGCCCGTGGTGGTGCGCGAGGGCGCCACAGTGTACGCCACAGGCACCCACGCAGAGGTGGAGGATGGGAAGCTGCTGGAGCAGCTTATGGCCAGTGTGGGCTACTGCACCGAGGTGGAGGAGGACCTGATTGATGCGGTCACTGGGCTGAGTGGCAGTGGCCCTGCCTATGTGAGTGGGATGGAATGACAACAGTGTGACCTGAGGGGCCTGTGTTACATTAAGGATAAGCAAATGTAGACTGAACTCTATACTCTTCACAGACCTGCTGGACTTTTTGTTTTTGCTTTTTTGAACAGATTTGCTTAAATAGAGTTTACGTCTCTTGGGATACATATGTTATGGTTTTGTCCCATTGTAGGCGTTCACGGCTTTGGATGCTCTTGCTGATGGTGGGGTAAAGATGGGTCTACCTAGGAGACTGGCTGTAAGGCTTGGAGCTCAAGCCCTGCTGGTGAGATTCAAAACCTCACTCACGTCAAGGAAAATCACAACATTTTCCATTTGTTTCAGTTCAGCTGTCATGACCCAAATTCTCCAGTTAATAGGTAGTGCACCTGTCTCGCCCCTACACCCCCTCCCTTCTCTCTCTCCCAGGGAGCTGCCAAGATGCTGTTATCCTCGGAGCAGCACCCAGGCCAGCTGAAGGATGACGTGTGTTCTCCAGGGGGTGCCACCATCCATGCTTTGCACGTCATGGAGAGTGGAGGCTTCAGAAGTCTTCTTATCAATGCTGTGGAGGCCTCCTGTATCAGAACCAGGCAAGTTGTTTTCCCCAAATGCTGGTTTTTGGTTGATTTAATTGTTTCTGTGATACTGACTCGCCACTTCCTGTTGTGGTATCAGTTTTTCAGGACCTTGTAAACGGATTGAGCTGTAGATGGCAAAAGTAGTGCACAATAACATATGTCATTTTCGTTTGCAAATGGAATTCGAATTTGTGTCCCACTATTTTGCAGAGTTGCTTTTTGGTCATTCAGACACTAGAGGGTGCTATTCGAATACATTTGTAGATTGAAAATGCAGTTCTGTCAATTCTCCATGCTTAATAGCTTAACAGTGTGTTCTTTTCCCTCCTCATAGGGAGCTTCAGTTCCTGGCTGACCAGGAGAAAATCTCTCCTGCTGCCATTAAGAAGACAACCCTTGACAAGGTGCTGCAGCAGCCAGGGGTGTCCAGAGCAGAGGTGGGCGTCAAGGGTGGCATCAACCTGTTTAACAACAGCAGCCCCCGGAAGAAAGACTGAGCCTCATCTTGGTCCAGCGAAAAGAGATCACCCACTGTAGTGAATGAAACATGGGGAGTTACGCCATTGAACATGTATACTATAGCTTCTATTGGGGTACAGCGTTACATGACACACTCCGAACATAAGTAGAAACTACCTAAAAGTAGTGACCGCTTGAAAAGTTGAAGAAATCACCTGAGGAACAGGCCAGATTTCTATTAATAAAAGGGAAGCAACACAGATACACCAAATATGATACACTTGTTGTAAACAGGTTTAAGGCTCGTACATTGCATTACCTCTGTCTTGCTCATGTTGGGAAAAATAATCTTTTATTTTCGTTTTTATACAGTGTTGTGGGGCAAGTGTCTTGTTAGGCATCATATGGATAATCTGTTAACTGCTGTTTTGTAACTATATAAGCACAATATAAATAAATTAATGTTTGCTAAACATTTAATCCAAACATTTGTATAAAAAAACAGATGAGGTGGTTTATATGTCACTGAACACAAGCATCAGGAAGAGCTACGGTGATTGCCTGTTACCGATCTTCATTACATTATAAACAGTGTAACATTCTGCAGATTATTGCACATCAGAGACATTATTTTTTATTTATTTTTTGCATTGTATCCCCCTTAAAATGCCTTGAGTAGATCCTTCATGAATGAAGACACGTGACCCAAACATCATCTGACGTCTGGCTTCTATACAAGAGAAAGGAATCAACAAGGAGGGCGCAAAACCACGCTGACCCGGCTGTCATATTTCGCCCGAAAATTTGTCCGCGTTGTCCTACTTTTCACTGATTCAGTGGACAGAAGGATCTACTAAATAACATCTTCATAAGAGCTCGGTGAGTTCAAAACTCGAGATGTAACATAAATTGCGTTGTTATGCTGAGTGTGCACGAGACCGGAGAGCTGAGCTCGAGCCTGCCTAGCCATGTCGCTCGCGCTAAGCTCGCGCTAGCCTCTCAGGTTTCCAGCCATGCTGTTACGCCAACTATCCACGCTCATACTCCGGGTTCATACTCGCTCGTTCAAAGTCGTTGTACTCGCCACGTTACGGTTATGCTTCACTTTGTGACCTGCTTATAAACTGGTCGAAATGGTGTTTTCGAGAAAGTGGGAAATTGTTGAGGTGGCTGGGGGGAGAAAAGCTTAGCCTGCCGTCATGACAGCCAGCAGCTGAGTTATGGGGATTCCCTTGTTTGCTTGTTTCGTGGGCGGGAAACAGCGAGTTGTCACAGGGAACCGGGGCGGCGGTGTCAAGTGTTGAAGTGACAGGTTGAGAAACAAGTCGAGACAATGTGTGTGGAAGGACAGACAGACAGGGATATGGCATCCTTCCTCGCTGCTTCTTGGCGTCTCGTAGTTTGCCAACTCATGCCCGTACTGTAGCCTAGCTGCGGAGCTGTTAACAAACCTGCTGCTTCATCAGAACTGCGCGTAAAGGGGCCAGCGCGAGCCAAGCAGCGGATTCCAGAGCGAGATCAGGTTGGTGACATTCAGCGAGGATGGAAAAAACAGATGAATAAGTATGACTCTTGGTGATTTAAATCATGCATCGGGTTTTTTTTTTTGCATAACGCGAAGGATTTGTTGAGGGAGACATTGCATTGGTAATAATCGTGTCGATGGTTGCACGGTTGCTGTAACGTGTTGGTTCACCTGAAGTGAAATCATGAATCCATGAATCCTGGCTAAATTGCAGCCTGCAGTTTTATCATGCCTGTGTCAGTTGTTTTTGTTTCGATCATTTAGCTTCATGCCTCTAGTTCTATCTTCACTAGATTTGAACGTGCTGTGGGGATTTTTATATCATGCTGATTCATCACAACGTTGTATTTGGACGTTTAAGAATCCACCCGTAACATGGCACCACCGGACAAAGGTCTGCTCGGCGAATAAGGATCAATTATGTTTATCAGACAATTGTCGTTATCGTTAACACAGTGAAACGGTGTTGATATAAAGTACAATTATCAACATGCATTTAAGGGCAAGCTGGCGCTGACAGTACATTATATCAAATGCTTGCATATAATTTCCAATTTATTCAAGTGATGTCATGATATGAATCAGGTATACAGCGCTATCACCGTATTATTATATAGACTAAATCCTCGTATGTCAATGTCAGAATATTGCAAAAGGTGTATAATAGGCAATACGTAGTGTAATAGGCAGATTGTATTTTGTAGCCTTATTCGTATGGTCAATGAATTATTTAACTAGGTCATAAACACATAGAAATGACATGTTGAATGAGAGAAGTTGGTAAGAGCAACAGTCATGCTGCAGTCACTGAGTGCTTGAAGTCCTTCTAGGCAAGAAGCATTTCCGCCCAGTAACTAATGTTGCATGTGATGTAAATGACCAGGATCTCAGCTTTGCAAATCAATTGATCATCTAGCGTCCAAAGGAGCCCTTGTTATAGGGAAGCCATTAAGGGCCACAGGGGCTCAGAGCATTTTGATTCATAGTCACTCACATTGGAAGTCACCTTGGAAACTGTGGGATGAATGGACAAGGGTATCTGGTATTGGGTGTGTGCTTGAAGTTACTCTGTCTTGCTCTGATATTAATTCTTATTTCATCACCCTTTGTCAGTGCTAGCGAACTTTATTGAAGAGTATTTGACAAACAGACAAGCAACCAAGCAGGCAGGCAGGAAGACAGGCAAATATATGAGAAAAGCAGACAGGCAGGTAGGTAGACAGACAGACAGGCAGGCGAGCAGACAAATGGAACCTCAGGCAGACAAATAGAACGACAGACAGACCAGCTCCACATCAGAAACCCAGCCTTGCAATAAACCCCATAATGCCTGTCTCTTTCCCCCTTCCACAGCAGGTAACAAGAACAGATGAGGGCCCAGTGAAGTGACGCAGCAGGGTTCAGCGCTGGGGACGGTGATAGGGAGTGGTGGAGCGGTGGAGATCCGCTCCCAAGATTTATGGCCACTCACAAAGAGGTGGGCAAGATAAGATGAGCCTGGATACAGTAGAGGTGAACTTGGCGTGATGCAAGCCCCCATTGGCAGTCGTCAGGATTGGGCAGCCAGTGGGGGGTGGAAGAGGAGAGGAAAGGAGAAGCAGAGGGCTGGTTGATGAAACACTGGGCAAGACGCCACAGCACACTAGAACACAGCCCCTAACACATCAGTATGGCCGGCACAGCTCGCACTCTCGGAGTTATTATAAATGCCTATTCAGGGGAATTAAATGCCCGCAGGAACACAAACGTGGGGTTTGTCCACAAAAGTGCTTTTCGAGCTGCGTGGGGAAACGGGAGAAGCCTGAAGGAGAGGGAGGAACAGATCAGGGGCAACCTTTTTTTTCGTATTGGGAGGGGATGTTGGTGATGCAACTCCCTGCAAGTGTAGCTCCTCAGATTGTGGTTGCTGAGTATTGCGATATGCCGCTCCCCCCCCCCCCCCCCTTGCCCCCCTTTCTGCACTTGAAACTGAAACAGAATGCTTTCATCCAGGAGAACTTTGGGAATGTTTCTTGAACCCCAGTTGTTTGCTCTCATCGTGTAACACTCGCTCTCTCCTCCAGGAAAAACAGACAGAACTTGGCTTGTGCCATTTGGCAGTGACATGTCTGCCTGTGACATACTGTTGAATGAGAAAGCAATCATGTTGGCTTACGCCGCAATGCTAATACGAATCATGTTCAACCTGAGCTTTTACAGGCAGCCTCTCACTTCACTCAGTAGCTGACATTGTTAAGAGGATGTGATCCAACAAGAAATGGGTTTTGTAGTTTATATTTTTGCCTTGTCTAGATATATTGTAGGCAATTATGTTGTCAGTCATCCAGGTATGCTGACAACCAATCCTTTAATTCTCTGCTCCTTTTCAGATAATCGGTATCTCTTAACTAGGGATAGCCCCAAAGAATTGGGAATGTGCGCATGTTGTGGTTCTAAGGTAAACAGCATACTACAGCCTCCTGAATCTTAGCCACACAATTACACCCACTGTGGTGCACCAGTAACGCAGTAGTTCATGGACATTGTGCCAGTGTGTGGGTTGGATGCAACCCTAACTTCCTGTGCCAGAGCTCAGCTGATGTATCAACAGAGCTGTTCCCTTTTAATCAAGTGCTCCAGGCAGAGAGAGAGAGTGGGAAGGCTACACCATGTGGAAAAATAGATAGTTTGTAACGAGAGAAACCTTTGGGAGGCAAATAATATATTCCAGAGCAATCCTTCTGGTTAAGGATGGTCAAATTCAGCTCATAGGTTGAAGTTTGAAACTGAGTTTCAGTGGGATTTCTTCATCCTCAGCAGCAAAGAGAGCGCTGTCCCCTATGTCACAGGGGTATGTAGCAGCCAGGCCATAGCTAGGCCCAGGCCCTGTGTCCATACCCTGTGTCCAGACCCTGTGACCAGACCCTGTGGCCTGTGCTATTTCATCAGAAAAGGCTCCTCTAGGGGATTATCTTTCGTAAAGGTGCCAATCCCATTTTGGCATTGTTTCTGCCCCTGTTTAGAATTGTGTCACAACCGCCTCCAGCTGTACGGAGTGAAGGTGTTGGCTTAGTGTGTGTCCTCTAGTGACGGCACATCATGCTGGCCCTCTGATAGCTGGCTGAATGATTTCTTCACTCTCTTTTTGTCACTCTTATTTCACGCTCTGAATACCTAGTAGTTAATAGCTTTCTCTACTCTGACTATCTCAGTTTTCTTTTCTCTCTCTCTCTCTCTCTCTCTCTCTCTCTCTCTCTCTCTCTCTCTCTCTCTCTCTCTCTCTCCCTTTCCCTCTATCTCTTTCGCTCTCTCTCCATCTCTCTTTGTCCTTGTTTCTCTCTCTCTCTCTCTCTCTCTCTCTCTCTCTCTCTCTCTCTCTCTGCCCTGCCTACTCTATAGTACACAAATTGATGCCAGCCTCCTAGCATCTCTTCTTGAGCTATCAGAGCAGGCTGATTTTTAATTTGCAGTTAAATGGTGCCCGACACATGCAGCTTGTTTGATAATTGACTTCACTCAGCTGAAGGGAGGGATGATTAGATCTGAATATCTATCTCTCTTTTTCTTTTTTTTTTTACCAGGAAGGGAGGGATGGTGGCAAGGAGCGATCAAGGGGGAGATAGTGAAAATGGTGGCTCCCATCAGCCGTAAAATCCACAAAGAGGCTATTAGAAGTGTGTATGGGAAACTGTTGATCCTGTCCTGTAGTTAGAACGGGTCCATTTGAGCTTTTTGCAGGCAGGATGTCCACAGGTTAATGAACAATGTACTGACCACAGTTTCCCATAAAGGACACAATGGACTAAGAAAGTATTTATCCAATGCAATGAGCTCACTTTATTCTTACCTTACCTTATCTGACTGAGAGTAATACAGCAATGCAGCTGAAGAATAAGTTGATATCTCCTAAATTGCAGGCTTAAGATGAAAGGTTTGTGACATAAGAAGGCATAGGGAAATTCTCCGTTTATTTGAAGCTGTTTACGCATGTTGACAGCTTCTTGTTTGTCACTGCGATGTTCAAGCCCGAGGGCGCAGAGGGGGGATGTGTTTTAGCAGAGAACACTGCAGAGATCAGTCATCTTAAAACAATGTTAAGATTCTAATTACCGCTCCAATTCCTGGATCCGCTGCGTTGTTGCTCAATCAGCATCCAGGCAGGTCCGTACTGGCTTCAGTTAGGAGATGTGCTCTGGAAGAAACGAACCCAGCCATGTAAGGGTGCTAGTCTAGCCTAGCGCTCTCCCACAGGACCTGATGATGAGCTATGATATTTGTTTAGCCAGCTGAATGTTTACCCCCCCCAGAGCTCTGCTGCTGATGCCGAGGTCTTTCATCAGCATGCATGCCCACCGCCTGGGTCCTTCTCTTCATTAGGAACCTGCCCATGCTCGGCGCAGGGATGCATCCTTTCAGGAATCACCAATGACAAGTTATTTGGGTGATGTGTGTATGTGGGTGTGTGTGTGTGTGCTTGCACGTCCCCTTGTCGGAGCAGAGTCTGTGCCTGTGTTTAGCCTTCGCCTTGTTTAGTATTCAGAGAGCAGGCGACTGTAATCTGTAGCCCAAAGCTGGTTACTGTTTTTTTGGGGAGGGTTTGCTGGTCCTGATAATCTTGTTACACTCCTGTCAAGTAGAGCTACCCCCCACGTTCACCCCCCACCCCCAAACAGCCCCCCATAGCCCTCCCTCCCATTCACCCAGCTCACCATTTTAACACATCAGATGATGGAGGAGTCTTGGATGTATCCTTCAAGAATTACCTCCTGATCATCTTAGCTATAGAGCCCTCCCTCCCTTCCTCCCCTCCTCCCTTCCCCACCCTGAACTGTGAGTGACAGTCATAAATATTCATCAGAGGCGCCCGGTGTGTGTGTGCGTGTCTGTGTGTGTGTGTGTGTGTGTGTGTGAGAGAGTGCGTAGGGAAGCCATACCTCCCTAGAACAAAGGCTGCTCCCCCAGTTCAGCTTAGCGAGCGCTCAGCCCAGGCGGCCCCCCAGAGAGAGGCCGCCTGCAGAGGAAGGACATCTTTAAGGCATGACACCGGCTCCAGCCCAGAGCCGTCATGTCGCATCAGCATTTTATCTTCTTAGATGTATTTATTTATCTCCTCCGAGTCAGCCCCCACCCCAGCTCCCAGGTTTGAGATTGTACAGTAGTTTAGCGCAGGTGAACACACAGATGGCAGTGTTTGAAGGTTGGATGGCTTTCTCTCGTCGTGTTAGTTCAACTTCACAACTTCTCTAATTGGTGCCTTGATCCTGGTCCTTGCTGAGATCAGGGCTTTTTTTTCTAACACTTTTCTCAGGCTCCTCCAAATGTGTTGAGAGTGCATTTTTCACAAGGCTGTTTCTCCTCCTCACACCACACACACGCACACACGCGCACACACGCACACACACACATACGCACACAACATTCTTTCTTTCTCTCTCTCTCTCCCTTCCTCCTTCGCTCTCTCTCTTTCACTAGGTGACCATACTCAGCTCTTTCTATTTCCTGTGGGTGTGATGTCTCTCCTCCACAAGCAATCAGCCCTGATTTGTCAGCGTTCTTCCAGGCAATTCATAAAAATTCAGCGTGCCTACAAAAGATGTGCGTGTGCCCCCCCCAACACACACACACCCACACACACACACCCTTGTCTCCTCCGCCTACACTTCGCCTCCTCCTCCCCTTCACTTGGCACACACAAAAGAGGTGAAATCATTTATGGGAGGTTACACATTTGTGAGCGCCTGCGAAATGTTTGTGTCCGCTGTCCTTTGCCGTGAATGTTAAGAGGGTGAACTTGTCAGAGGCAAGGTTGTCTGGGCGTGTTGTGCAAGGCTGTCCTGTGCAGTCTCTAGTCCAACCTTCCACCGCTTGGCGCGTTTCCTCTTTCCAGTCGGATAAACCGTCGCTTGACGTCGTCCTCCGTGTTGCAGCGCGTCTCGTGCTGCTGTGACCTGCCGGGTGATGCAGTTCGCCCTGATGGTGAGGAAGAGCAGCTGTGCTCTGGCCCACCTATCTGTAGCACTGCCATGGACAGCATTGGGCAGTAAACCACTTCATCTCTCTCTCTCTCTCTCTCTCTCTCTCGGCAGTGGGTTGTCTTTTCTGATGGCTGCCTGGCCTGGCTTTGTCTGGATGACACCCACTGTATCATATGGTGAGCTGCCCTGGCACAGAGCAGGCCAGGCCAGAGTGTGTTTTTCACTGTGCTCTTGTGTGACCACGTAGCTGTTTGGCAATGGCATCATTGGGAGCAGGTTTTATTTGTCTCTTAACAGAGTACTTTCCCCCTGCGATTTAAATCATTTATCTGGTCCATCATCATTCAGGCCATTATCCCATTAGCGCTCCTGGCTGTGGTTTGGCTATGGCCATGCTTCCTAGAAGTGAGTCAGAACCAGAAGATGTGGGTAGGTGTTTTTACTATCTGTTATTTATAGCCAGAACTGGAAGGCAATATCAAAGTGAAGAACTGCCTCCACTGAATATGAAATGGTGGTCTTACTAGATAGCCTGGTGTCTTCTGGCAATGGAGAAATGCTGTTCTTCTGCGGTGAGGTGGGAGCGTGGGTGGGAGGTGAGGGGGGGTGGGGGGGTGGGCAGGCAACATAAAGGAGACACATCCAGGATGCTTGTCATCGTCTGACCCTGTGTTGTTTCCCCTGCCTGTGTGATAGCGTCGTATTCAGGTCAGTTTTAACAAGCTTCTGTCTCTCTCGGTTTGGCTCAGGTGAGACATCCACCTGTAGTCTCCCCCTCTTGTTGCCATGGCGACGGCCTGGCCGTCTCGCCGGCTCATCGGAGGCTGTAGCCCCGCCCATCTTCTTACACTGCCACATACAGCAGCTGGCTGTGTGCCCCCACACATACAGACACCCTACTGGCATGCGTTATTTTTCTGGATACACCCATCACACACACACACACACAAACACACACACACAAACACACCATACTGTGCAAATCAGCTTAGCCAGGCAATGTGTTAGCTGGGGTGGGCAAGGCTGGGCAAGCTGTGGTGGGAGGCTTTGTTGCTGACGCTGCGATTACTGTGTGACTGTCGTGTGTGACTTTAGAGAGAGAGGCAGAGAGCTAGAGAGGCAGAGAGCTAGAGAGGCAGAGAGCCAGAGAGGCAGAGAGCCAGAGAGGCAGAGAGCTAGAGAGGCAGAGAGCTAGAGAGGCAGAGAGCTAGAGAGGCAGAGAGCTAGAGAGGCAGAGAGCCAGAGAGGCAGAGAGCCAGAGAGGCAGAGAGGCAGAGAGCCAGAGAGGCAGAGAGCCAGAGAGTCAGAGAGCTAGAGAGGCAGAGAGCCAGAGAGTCAGAGAGCTAGAGAGGCAGAGAGCCAGAGAGCTGACTAGCTCCCTCAGCAGATACACCCAGTCACATGTGATGGGAACCTCTCCACTGACATGGCACAGTGACATTGACGCTTAGACTTTTTTTCTATTTCGAAGTGCAATTTCATCAGTGTCAGTGCACCATGACAGAATCAAGTGTTGATTCCCATTGGTTAGACTTACACCTTGGATTATTATCTGAAGCTTGTGATTGGATTTCTTATTGAGCTTTTCTGTCTCTAATCACTCTAATGGAGGCTGGAGAGAGCTGGTGGGAGAGAGGGAGACGGGTCACTGGGAAAATAGGGGGGGGGGGGGGGTCAGATGGCTCAGCGGGTTAAGGCGTTGGCCTCATGATCGGAAGGTTGTGAGATCGAGCCTCGGCTGTGGCTGTGTGATGTTGTGTTCTTGGGCAAGGCACTTCACCTTTCTTGCCTCGGGGAGAATGTCCCTGTACTTGCTGTAAGTCGCTTTGGATTAAAAAGCGTCTGCTTAATGAATATATTTAAATGTAAAATAGACAGAGTTAATAAAGACTAAATGGAAAAAGCCACAGCAGTGAAGTGCTAGTATATTGTATGGCCATGTAATCAATAACCTTAAAATAACCCTTTGAGTGTTCTTGAATGTATTGAATTGAATGTTTTTTATGGGTGTTCTAAGTTATCATCATTAAATATTTTCTCTCCGTTTGAATCCACAAGTTCTATTTGTACAGAATAACGTTTTGATACGTTTAATAAAAAAAAAAATTCCCTCCGTTGAACCATTACCTTTTCAGTGGTTGGGTGTGGAGACTTTTATTAAAGGAAGTAGCATTTTCAGTTTTGTTGAACCACAGCTGTTGAAGCTGATATATGTCACACATAAAGTCATGGGTGGCCTTTTAATTACAGTTTGTCAATATTTGTCTGACATCTCCAATGCCTAAACCACTGTCAAGACCCATTCAGTCACGGAGAAGACCTCTTATTTGAATACCTTTTTTCCTGGAGCGTGGCCCTTACCAACCAGATTAGCGTTAGTCAAAATGCCACAGCTATTTTTGGGGATCTGAAAAATGTGAGCTATTCAAGTCAAGTCTGGATGACAGCTGAGCTAATGATCCAGGTGCTGTTCGCTAACCAGACTTGGCATCTCTAACAAGGGAGACGAAGTCCTTGACCCACTTTGTGCCATTGGACTGTCTTTTAAGGAATAAGTCATGTTGTAGCTGCCTGGCCAGAGGGAATATGTGTTCTGCCTGATGCTTGAGTTTACCTTTTTATTCTCAGAGCAAAACCATCCCTTGTCTGTGCTCGGGCTCTTTTGTATTGTGATTCTCCGGTCTCTTCTCCAGATCAGCCAGCGGTGCAGTAGGAAGTGGGCTCTCGTGGCATGACTACCACAAACAAGGGAAGCAAAGCCTTGAAGGTAAGCTGCCCACATCAAGGCGTTTGTCTCTGTAACACGCACTGTTTATGTCCTTTGCTCGCCGGGTGGTCGATGAAAACTGCTTCTTTCACTGAGAATCCTTCTTTGTTTCCTGCCTTCATTTCCTTCCCCAACCCTTCCTGCTTTCCATCCATTCTCCATTTTTATTCCCTCACCTATCCACCCTCTACGCATCTACCCTCCACCCTCCCCTCACCCACCTACCCTCCATCTTCCACCCTCCCCTCGCCCATCTACCCTCCATCCTCCACCCTCCCCTCACCTATCTACCCTCCATCCTCCCCTCACCCCTCCATCTTCCTCTAACCCATCCACCCTCTCCTCGACCCACCCATCCTCCCCTCACCCATCTATCCCTCTCTCACCCTTCCACTCTCCACCCCTCCCCTCACACCTCACCCCTCCGCAGGTGAAGCGGGAGCCGGGGGAGAATGGTACCAGCCTGACGGACGACGAGTTGGTCACCATGTCCGTGCGGGAGCTGAACCAGCACCTGCGGGGGCTGACCAAGGAGGAGATCCTGCAGCTGAAGCAGCGCCGACGCACCCTGAAGAACCGCGGCTACGCGGCCAGCTGCCGGGTGAAGCGCGTCACCCAGAAGGAGGAGCTGGAGAAGCAGAAAGCTCAGCTGCAGCAGGAGGTGGACAAGCTGGCCACGGAGAACGCCAGCATGAAAGTGGAGCTGGACGCGCTGCGCTCCAAGTACGAGGCCCTGCAGAGCTTCGCCAGGACTGTGGCGCGCAGCCCCGTCACCTCCACCAGGGGGCCCATGGCCTCTGTCATCGGGCCCCTGGTTCCAGGACAGGTGGGGGCCACCAGCGTCATCACCATCGTCAAGTCCAAAACGGAGGCCAGGTCGTAGTAGCTGGTGGGGCCTGCGCCTCTGAGCTGCGCCTCATCACACATGCTTTTGTCAGTGCGTTCTAACGGAACACAGGCTTGATTACACGGCTCATTCACTCTTCTAGCTTTTTCTATTCTGGGTAGTCGTTCTCAAACTCAATGCCAGCCTCTAGAACACTCAGCCTGTGGAACAACCGTACCACAGCGAACTAGCACACGCGGAAACGTTCTTCTATTCATCTCCCTGGATTTCATACTAAACATGACATGAATCCTCTTATTTATTTTTCTCCATCGATTCCTGATTTGGTATTGAACTCAAGCTCTTGATTGATTTGTGTTTGTTATTTTCTATATGGTGTTTATTTATGTGAATATGTTATTTATAACTGTATGTACTCCCAAGATTAGTTCCAGGGTTAGAGTTAGGGCAACCCTAATCCTAACCTTTAAAAAAATATTTAGTTCCATCCTAAAACAGGATTTCTTCCATTGTGATTTTATTTGTAATGTACCAGCATCCTCAGCCCTTGTATTCAGCAGTGGCTGTGCTCACTTCCTCACCAGGACGCCACCTGTGTTTGTTAGAATGCACTGACTGCTGTGATGATGATGAGCCACAAATACTCTCAACTCTGATGTGATGGATGTCGTGTAACCAGCCTCACTAACCGAAGAACAAGTACTTTGGCCTAATTGACCGAAATCATCATAAATCTGTCCTTGTGGATTTAAATGTCTGGAGGGGGGGGGGGGGGGGGGGGGACAAAACGAAAGAATTATCGGTGATAAGTTAATCATTCGAGTTCAGTTCCACTCATTTGAGACTTCTACGAAAATGTTATAGTCGGTGTGACTATTAGATGCAATAATATACGTATGCACTGAAAATTACTAAAGGTCTGTCAGCGTTTTTGGGAAATGGAATCGTTCCAAATGTTCAACAAATGGTCTCTTACACACCGAGTCATACTGTCTGGCTGAAGTCTAGAGTGCCATTCCAAAATGACGAGCCGTCGTTTCAGAACCTGAATGTTTTTATCTCCGTGTTTTGAGGATCCATTGAACTAACTAATCAAATGAGACATGATCCATCTGTAGGGGGAACTGTTATGTTATGAATATTTAAGATTGTGTTGTTTTTTTTATTTTCCGTATTAACATATGAATGGACATATTTCCGAAAGAATATTCACACAAGCTTTACTGTTTAACTGTCAAATGTGTGCATTGTAGTAGTCTTTGTCTAACTACAAGTTCTTGATTTTTACGAATGCATTGAGTACCTTTTAGAAACACTCGGAAAAAAATGACATAAAAAAACGTGATCCTTTTTGCAATTGTACCAAAAGTGGCTTACTATTGAAGTCTGATAGCTTTTTCTAGTGACTAGGCGAGTGGAGTAGCGCGTTACGTGACGTGTAAGTGACAAGTTGGCAGTGTTGTTCACTGTATAGATGTCAATGCTGTACTATTTAAACAAATCTGTAGAGCTAATCTAGGTGGTGTAAACAAGGTCAGTGGTATTCTTCCCTATGGGCATCTGTGATATCTCCTCCGCTCAATGTTACTTCTTCCACTATCGTTTCATTCTCGCAAGTTCCGTACGTCCAACTGTGCTCAACAGAAATGGGTTAGATGACCAGCGAGCTTAAGAGGAAATGCAGCCACTGTTTTTGTTATCGTCCCAGAACAAGCAGTCGAACGGGCGTCCGTCGAGAGCTGAATGCGTCGTTCTGGTCATCTTCTGAGAAGGGAATGTGTGGACTGGAATTCTGGAACGTTCCAGGATGTCTGATTTCATGGATGTTAAATGCTCTGTTGTATTCCAATACCAGAGGAGCAACGTATGCATAGCCTCTGTGCTTTGGGGATTATAGAATCAGTCTTATTATTTCCTACTAAACAAGACATACTCGCAATTGGCTAAATCATCTTGTGAAAGGGAACAGGCTTACGTTGACCTCTAAGACTAGACAAACGTTGTAGTGATCTGTTGCATAACAATTACCTAGGAGGCCGTGCTTTGGATGGATGTCTCCCTCAAACTGGAGGCTCCTCAACCGGCTCCGAAAACGAGGAAAGCACTAAGCCAAGCATACACAAGTGACCTAAAGAACCACGTGTCTTCAAACGGTCAGGTTCTCTTCAGGTTTGTGTGAGGTCGTATAGTCACATACATGCACTAATCCTCTGCTTGCTTTTGCTCAGGACAAAATAAGGTTGGCCTATAAAACGAACCGCTAAAAAAACAGACGAGTCGGAACGGCAGCTCTGTTCATTGTTTCTACCGTGTCATAAAGGGCTTGGGTTCACACAGAGAGAGACAGCAAACAGAACGCGCTGCCAGGGATGCGTTTTACGTGCCAAGTCACTGCTCTTCCCTCAAACAAGGTCTCCTGTAATTCTACTTCGCACCCCAAGGTGAAAGGCTTCTCCTGTTCAGATGAACCCAGTTGGAAGGAGCCACAACTCCGTTTGATTCTAACTCGTCCTGCAGGTCAAAGTATGTAGAGCTGATTTGAAGATGGAGAAATAATCAGCGTGACCCTGAGAAGGTTCCCAAATTGTGTCAGCAGTACACCTACAGGCCCTGGTAGCTGGCAGCGTTGTGTCAGGCTAGGCTCTGATCTCCTTTATGAGCCAGCATCCTTACACTGTCTTCTCAACATGCTTACTTATTTAGAGTGACTGGTTACCCGTGGGAAATAGTACACTGTAGTAATATATCGGACTCTTGGCATCAGGGTTGTGGTCAATTAGACATTTCCATCAGTTCAGAATTGAAAGATTCCGTCTTCTAAGTTGGGGCAAATCATTCCAAAAGATGTTGTCTTTGATCCCCCTGATCCGAAAGGTGTTTTTTACATTCAACATGAACCTGTATTGAACTGATAGAATTGAACTGGCTTTGAGCCCACCCCTGCTTGGCATAGCCCTGTGTTGATGTTGCCGTCCGTCTATCTGTGGCAGTCTTGTGGAGTGAACCTTTCTGTAAAGTGTCTTTAGGTGTTCTACTGGCACCCTTGAACGTTCTAGAGCTTAACCTCCACTAGACACGAGTGACACAAACCAACCGAGGTGTATAGTATGTAGCTACTGTAGGTAGAAGTGTTGACCATCGTGAAAAGTGATCCTTATTATGCAACTCAGTGGACTGGTTTGAGAGAGTAGGTGTAAGAAATATCTGTGTTGTCAAAAGTGACTGTTGTCTATCATTTTATACCGATTGCTCCTGTGTTTTTGTAAATTTATCGTTGAGTTTCTTTGTTCTGTCCGTTTTCTGCCCCCTGCCCCCTCCCCCTCCCTCTCCCCTTTTAGAATGTCAGTTGGCCCTGCTGTTAACGCCAGTGAAAGTAAACAGTAGTTGCATTTTTATTTCACGGAACTGTTTTCACTTGTATTTACGTATTTTGCAAATTGTTGTACCCACGGATACACTCGTACTGTGTTCAACAAAGCGCTATCTGTGTTTGTTGTGTGGTTTCCCAAAGAAACAAACATGCAGCTACTTGAATTATTGTGAAAATGGCAAATACAGTTAGCTTCTTTGCTGTAGACTAAGGTGCATCTTAAACTTGTGTTATGTACTATTATACCCTGTTAAAAGGTATTCAAGGGGGAGTCAACGAAAGGCTTTAGGCAAGTCTCCTTCAATCATCTGATATCCCCCTTGTTGAAGACTGGAAATGACCAATCCCATCGATTTTTTTTTTTTTTTTTTTTCAACAATTTGATTTGATTGATTTCATCAATAGAACCTTCACAGGTAGCGGAACAGGATGGGGCTGGAGTATTGGGTATTATATTATATGAGGGCCACTTGCAATATCTGTGTTAATTAGTGGTTTTGAGTAGTTGGGTTCCTATGCTGCTACGTTCATTGTTTGCTAAAGCATCATACCTGGATGGCGTTTCTGCTCCATGGTTCATTAGATCTGTTTAAATTGATCTCCTACTGTAATTGGTAACGCTGATCAATTTGTCTTGGTTCTGGCTTTTTGTTTACAGGCGATATTGTGTTAGATAGGGTAAATAACTTATCTGCACTTGTGTGGCAATTTACTAGCTAGAGATTTTTTTTTTCTTTTTCATCAAGTTATGCTTGGTAGACAATTGACTGTGCGGTTTACTTTTTCTTTCTTACTCTTTGTAAAGAATCTCTTTCAAAGGTATAAGAGTCTGAAAATAATGTTGTTGGAAGCAAGTTAGAACAGAATTATTAATTGGTTTTGTTATTTTTCTGTATGGGTTGTAATAATATATTGCAGTACTTTGTATGAAAACAGATAATAGTTCCTTGTAACTATTTATAAATTAAATTATTGTACTTTTTCAATCTGTAGATAAGTAACATGATGTATTCATATACCTGTATAACAACTGTGGATTTCCCTGTGGTCCTCTGAGGTGTTTAAGTTATTGATGTATATATTGTATGTTTGTTGATACAACTTACTTTATTTTCTATGACTAATAAAGAGGTTTTCAAAAGGACCAGAAGTCTTTGTATCTCTTTCTCAATATCTATCTCTCTCTTTTCGGTGGCTTGTGTTGTCTTTTTGTCATATTCCGTGTCGTCATTGACCCACTTTGATACTTGTAAAAATAAACTGTTGGGGAAGGCTTATAGCCATCCAGGGTGGGTTTCAGGAGACGGTGATCATTTAGATGGCATGATTTCTTTTTCTACGATCCAAATAAAGCAGTTGGGCGACCCACTTTGAGTAACCTCAGTGGACATATTTTTGGCCCGACACGGGTAAAACATTAAGAGTCATGAAGGATGTCTAGGTGTAAGCCTGTCCTAGATTAGGAAGAGTGGTGAGTTAGTCATCCCTGCTCCCTCTGTGGCCCCCGAGGCCCTTCCGTCTCAACACACCTCCCCACCCATCACCCACCTTGTGATGGTTTATACCACTGCTCACACAGGAAACCACATCTCAAGGGAGGTGCAACTCCAAAGAAATGCCAAACAAACTTGATGCAATCTGTACCAGAAAGAAGACAGCATCTCTCCAATAAAGCCAGTTCCACTGTCCTTACCTTATCACAGCTTTTGAACGTGGCTCACGACTTCCATCCAACTATTCATTCTGTCAAACCTGCACTGTCAGCAAGGACAGCCGGTTTATTAATACCACCTCCATGTTCCTCTTCAGGAACCCTCACCATGCTCTTCCTCAGAAGCACACCCAGGTTTTTGTGACCTGTTCCTCAGGAGATGCTCCACTCTGCCTGAGAAAGCCTGCCCCAGACGGCTCCACGGCCTCTGAACAGTTGATTAATTTTGGAGGGTGGGGTGGAGGTGAATTGCTGGTTGGATCTAGGACATCCGCACCCATATACTTCATCCGCACCCATTTCTGCTGTAGCAGCAGCAGGTGCTCGCCCCAGTTCTGCGGCTGCAGCCCGCTGCACAATTAAGGCTGCCATACCCATTAGAAGGACCTTGTGCTCACCAGGCCTGGCCGAAGCTTAGCTTGCTGCTCCACTCAACAATTGGCAACGCAGGTTTAGACAGCAAGCCTATGAGTGTGGGTGGATATTTTACTTTAAAGACCATCAAAGATCGCCCGAGTGAGATATGTGCCGTGCCTGAGCTTTTGACACTGGGAATAATGATGGAGTAGTCATTTTATGTTTAGATCCAATTAGTTATCCAGCTGCTCTGCATGGATTGTTGCATTAGGAAGTTTGGGGATTTACTTCTTTTTTACAGATAGACTGAGGAAAGACGTTATTGTGTAAGAAGTATCGTTATTTTGTATTATTATATTTGTTTTGAAAGAGCAAAATATATCAGGCTATGAATATGAAGGCTGTTGTCTCCCTCTGGTGCCGGCTGTGAACATAACATCTTGAATTGTGATTTTGCAGCAGTGGGACGTACTTTCCACAAGGTGACGCCATAAGGAATCCCCCTTGGCCAGGATCAGTGTTTCTACAAAGACAGACTGATAAGGGTTTCATTATAGTCGTATGTGGACATTCGCAAGTGTGTGGTAAATGATTATCACATATCTAGTGTAGTGGGAAGTGCAGAATATGAGTTGGAAGGTGTTGGAAGGTTCTTATGATCAGATGATTATTGTTGAAAAGTCTTCATTTTAAGCAAGGAGATCAGAAGAATGCTGATGACCTCTGTACAGACTACAGACATTTAAAGCCTATAATAGCTACAATCCAATGTCCATGTCATATTCATAGTCCATCGCCCATTAAATACTTTTTCGTTTGTCCACCTATCTCAATTGAATATCAATTAAATCAGTGTCCTATGATTCAATTGTTTGACTTATAACTACAGTTCATATTTTCACTTATTTAACTTAAATTTCCCAACAAACATTGCACTCCACAGTCACATGATGGTGGAGCGTTTTGCGATTATGTAACAACATGTCGGCGATCTTCTTGCAGTCATCGTACGATTCAATGCCATATGACGACACTTCCCCGGCAAAGGAGGCGTTGTCCCACCGGTGATCCTCCTGGAACGTCACTTCTATGCAGAAACCGGCTATCCTGTTCGGGGAACACGCAAAATACATACGCTGTCAAAAATAATAATTCATAGCTGGGGGAATTTGTGTTCCGTCTGTGTAAATCGATAGAGGTTTCCCTGTCTTTATATTTATTGAAATCCCACAGAAAACAGTGTTATCGTGCAGAAAATGATCAAGAACGGACACCCCCAGACTAACACATCGGGAAAAGACGCAGGGACGACCCTCGGCGCGACAGCTTGCAGTCCGGAGAAGAGGAGACGAATCATACGGGTGTGGTGCGACGGATGGTAAGTGCTTTCATTAGTAATGGAGTTAGAAAGATGATGCCTACGTTGCTACTTTGTATCAGCATAGGGCATTAAAACCGATCGCAGTAACATTGAGGGTTGGATCGCCTTCTGTAGTCCTATTCAGCATTATAATCAATTGCATTAAATCACTGGCCCGATGTTTGAATTGCGTTAGAACGCAAAAGGCAATCTAACCGTTCGTCTAACATTGTTCACCGGCTAATAGGCCTGGATGCGTTTGACCAGTGCCATCCATCGCTATCACGCTGCCCCGCCTGACAGCACAGCCCTGTGGGGTCAGAATGGACCCGCCACCGCATCACATGCGGATGAGGGAAGGAACTCTTTACTACGCAAGACATCACTTGTATTCCCTTAGCGTGAAGTCTCGCCTGCTTCGAAAGTTACATGACCGTCTATAAGCACTATTATTTTCATTTGAAAATAGATATTAAATTACTTGTTTCCCCCCCTCAAGCAGACTGACCAGGTATGCCGAGTGGCAGGTGTATGGCCTAAAACACGTGCATTAATATAAGGATATATTCACAGGATGACACTGTGTTACTTCTTGGATGAAACAATATGGCTGTTTAGTATGTGAAAACGTCCCTACATTATTGTCAACTGCTCTTTTCGCTCTGCGGTTGAGTAACCATCACACAGATGCTGTCCTCCAACACAAGTTTGAATGTGGTTTCGAGTTTTAATATTGTATCACGAGGACTCATTTGAAAGATGCACACATGCACTGATGCGCTTGGGTGAACTTAAGTTATCGCCAGGTGCATTAGGTTTTCTGCCAGTTATAACCTTCCTCATTCCACGACACCCTAGTGTCCAGTGTGCAGCCTATGCAGGAATCACATCCTGTACTCTTCAACCACTGTCAAGCCACAAGATCAAAAGCCCCACATATCCCAAAGATGTCCTGTAGGTGTGCGAGAGAACAGCCTGCCCTTGTGTTGTGGCCTGCTCATGAGCACAGTGAGGGAATAACAAACAGATCTGCCATTGTCCAGCAGTCAGTCCACACTGAAACACTGTTGAGGGTGTGTGCATGGTAACGGTACAAGTCCTTTAGTACATGCTAGCTGTTCCCTGCCGTGAGAGCACCCAGAGCATCCTGGGCCGAGTGCAGGCTCGGGGCAGAGGAGAAAAAAAAAATGCTTTGAATTCATGTGTGTGAAGAACAGGATTACGCTGGCTTTCTCTGGGAGAATTCCAGCCGTTTCGGTGCGGCGGCCTAACTGTGGTTTGATGGAATGTTGCAGAATGTTTTGGATGCCAGAATATTAAACGGTGGGGTGAGTTCCCAAAGAGAGCCAGTGTCAACAGAGCCCATGTCGGTAACCCCCCTAACCCCTTCAGCCCACACCTGCCATGGTCACCACACAACACACACCATCCATCTCTGCTCGCACTGTAAACATTGTTTACAGTGCGGCCAGAGTATGGACGCCTGATGTGGGGCCTGCAATTCATGTCCAGTGTCAGCCACAGTATGAGAGAAACACACAAGCCTGAGGAAAGGACACTTTAAGAGTGACTTCTTCAGGTCTTTAGACAATCTAGTACCGTCCCGTTCCCCCCAATCCCCTCCTGCTATAGTTACAGACGTTCCCTGTTCCGGTAGGCTGGTTCCCTCTGACATAAGGTGACGCGGTCAAAGTTCATCTGCCAAGCTGGCATCATCATGCTAAAGTTCACCTCCAGCACTGCTGGGATGGCGATCAGACCACCTCAAAAACAAGACCTTACCTCGTTCAGGAACCGTTATCGTTGGTATGACTCATCCTATGTTTATTATGGTCTCCTTAAGTCCTTCATGGTCACCATGACAAAATAAGTTATCTCACAGAGATAAGGCTGTGTTCTGATTGTCCAAAACAATATGAACATTTAGTTAGCTCATCTCGACTCTATGAATTGATCACATTCTCACAAATAATGTAATTTACTAGTTATGTTCTGTAACTACGCAGTAACAAGCTCCACTCAAATTGACAGATCAGTTCTACCTGAATCAGGATTTTATTTAGTTAAAACCTTTGGGATCTCTAAGGCCTGTGTCATGGCTACGCCTCACGAGATCAGCAGTGAATGTATGTGTGTTGAAACACTCTTTGTGTCCCTATCCCAGCACTCTCCCTGGTGTTGTTCTCAGGAGGCTCTATGCTGTTTGGCTGTCTGCTACCCGGCCCATGCTAGTTAATATTTCATCCTCCCCTGTGATCCTCGCGTGATCCCTCCCTGCTACAAAATACAGCAGACACACCCCTATCACCACCTCAGGCTGAGTGTTAGATTATGTGGTGTTCCTGGGTTACAGCGTCCAAGGGCAGACTGAGGGAGAGACACAGATACAAGAAGTACTCCTTTTGGTCTTGCTCAACCCTGTCTCTTGTTTCCACAGACATTGACTTTCACCCTTCTCCACCGTGTCTCCCTTCTCCCCCACCTCTACCTACTCCCTCATGTCTCCAGCCTCCCTGGCCTGCCGAGCTGCCTGCTCTGCAGTCAGGAGCACATTAGGCCCCCATTAACACACCCCCGTGGCTCTCATTACAGCTCGCATTGATGGTTCCGAGTCATCTGACACAGACGTCCTTATTTCTGGCTTATGAGTTCCCATATCAGGCAGCCATAATCTGGTTTCATGTTGGAGCAGATAGGATGTTTGGTACTGTGGATAGCTAAGCCTAAGAACCCCAGTGGGTCTGCTTGCAGAACTTATTGTGTGTGGGGGGGGGACTGCTGGGAAGCCCCTGGGCTGCTTTGGTTCTTTTCTGGCTTTGTAAACATAGATTTCTAGAAGCCGCTATTTATATCTGTGGGTTTTTTTCATGTGTCGCCCTTTGAATGGTAATGCATTTTCAAAAGCTGACCGAGTGTGCTATTTTAGAAGAAAAAGCTGAATGTACTTTATGGTAACTTATTTTCTGTGATTGTAAACAAATCATTCAATACAGTGTCTACAGTCTCATAATAGCCATTGATCACAGCAAGTTTCATGAACTTCATAATCAACAACGTAATAAAAATATACATAGCTAACTCCCTGGGCATCCTGTTTATGCTCTTATCTTGATCTATTTTCTGTACTTTAGACATAATGTGAGGATGAGAGAGCAGAGAAAGATAAGGTTGTGTTGAAGTGATGAAAGGTTAATTTCCATCTGTTCATCGTCGCCCTGCTAGATTAGGCCGTACCTTGCTAATTTACTGGTGATTATCTACAGATGACATGGCAGAGCATCTCTGCAGGCGTTGAATCACACCTCTTCGTCTGTCCTCTGATAAGCCTCACTGTAGGGATGTGTGTCTAGCCCATCATACTGTATCTGGGCCTTGAACTAGAACTAAAGCTAGCTAATGTTTACAAAATGTTGATGACACACTTGATACATGTAGGTCTTCCATCTTTTGAATGCCCCACTCCCTTTTCACTGTGGAGCAGTACTGTCCTGTCAGCAGTTGGTGTGCTCCATCTCTCCAATAGACTGCGCTCTCTGTGTTGTCTCCCCCCCACACCCCCTCACCCCCCCCACAGCTATGACATGGTTCACTATGGCCACTCTAACCAGCTGCGCCAGGCCAAGGCCATGGGGGACTACCTCATCGTTGGAGTGCACACAGACGGTGAGGCTTGTTACCTGGGAGGGTCACTGAGGCGCCTCGTAAAACCCCAGATACCTGAAATGTATGTCTTAGTATGCGCACACAAGCAGACACACACACAAACCGACAGAGACAGACACACACACACACAGAGTGGGGCGCTGCCAGCCACGGTGTCAGTCACCGTGGCCTCTGTTTAGCTCATGGCTACCACACAGCCAGAAGCTGGGCGCACAAAATGGATGGGCAGGGTGGGGGGTGGGGGGTTGTTGGGACAGAAGAGGACACGCACACACATTTACAGTAAGTGTGCCACAGCAGAGCCAGGCTCTCTCCTGGGCCTGAAGTTCACTCTGTCACACCGTGCCCCATGGCACTGTTTACCATAACTGACAACAACACAGCTCTAGCTTAAGTCAAACAATGCAGCGTTGCAGCGTGAGCTCTGCCCTAGCACACACAGACACCAACTCTCACTATCAAAGGTCATTTAAACAGCAGCTAGGCTGCTGCTGCTGGAGGGGTCTAACAGCTTTGTTAATCCCAGTGATACGTTACACGCATTTGCATTCCCACTTACTGATGCAACCACATAAAACGTTAAGAGCATTTTCCTATGTATTTCCATATAGTTTCTTATCACCGTTGTGGTGTGGTAGGGCAACCACCTGTATGTTGCTGATAAGTTTGTTGATATGACTCATTTATTCTAATGTACTCCACCCAACCCTTAGGGGAGATCTCAAAGCACAAGGGCCCACCTGTGTTCACCCAGGCTGAGAGGTACAAGATGGTGCGGGCCATCAAGTGGGTGGATGAGATAGTGGAGGGAGCGCCATACGTCACCACCTTGGAGACCCTAGACAAGTACAACAGTGACTTCTGTGTGCATGGAGGTGAGCTTTCTCTCTCTCCCTCCCTCCCTCCCCCCCACACACACCCCACCTTCCACACGTTCTGAAAACAGACAGCAAGATTATCTTTATTCCATTTTTTTGTTGTTGAAGATATAATTGGTTTTTTTTTTGGTGTTTGGGCTGGTCTTAAAGTCCACTTTAGGATAGAAAAAGCAGCTGGAAGAGTAGACATAACCATAGATGTTACACTATCCTGGACATGATTGACATTTCGAAATGTCTCATTTCAGATGACATCACACTCACAGTGGATGGGAAGGATACATATGAAGAGGTGAAGAAGTCAGGAAGATACAGGTGTGAACCTCAAGAGTGGGATCGTGAGTGGGAGTTGTGTGTGGGAGTTGTGTGTGTGTCGTGTCTGACCGCCTGCTGTTGTTCCAGGGAGTGCAAGAGAACTCAGGGAGTTTCCACCACAGACCTGGTGGGAAGGATGCTCCTGATGACCAAAGCCCATCACAGTAACATTGTGAGTAAATGACAGGACATTCTCTGAGGACATTCACATCTCTAAGGCCGTCTCTCCTACTCACTCTAACCGATTTCATCTCTCTCTAACTGTATCTACATAAATAAGAAAAGATATGCGTGTATGTATATTAAGGTTGTTATATAATTATCATATAAACACAGCCAACCATAATTAGTATTCAAGCCTGACACTTTTCTGTTCCCATCCA
Organism: Neosalanx taihuensis; assembly: GCA_030340665.1. Taxonomy (NCBI): domain Eukaryota; kingdom Metazoa; phylum Chordata; class Actinopteri; order Osmeriformes; family Salangidae; genus Neosalanx; species Neosalanx taihuensis. Next base: position 7,136,103 of record CM059298.1, read on the forward strand.
GGGAAGTTCAGATTATCAACAACACACGGACAACTTTGGAAAGGTAGGTGTCATGTCCACGCTGACTCACATCTTACTGTGGTACTCTAGTCCTGTGGGTCCACTGCCAAGTCATTTGAGAAAAAAAAAACATTATTATCTCTACTCAAACGAGGTAACTTTATCCTGACCTCATACTCAGGTTTATTTCCGTCCAAATCCACAGTCTTTTTCCTTTCTCTGCCACGACCCGTTTGTAGTTGTTTGTCGTTTGAGTTGACAAAGTTGCCCTTAAGGCCAGATGCCAACCCTTCTGTAACAAAGCGTTTTATTGTGGGCCTTGCCAGGCAGCAATGAATGCCACCTCTGTTCCCCAAAGAAGAGTCTGACCAGGGGATCAACTTGTTGTGGTTTCAAATGGTGTTGGAGGAAAGACATGAGTGAACTTGGTTTGGCTTGATTGCAGTTACGTAACATAAGCTTTTATTTTGTAGCCTAATGAGACAACTGAATGAGAATGGGCTTTTCCAGTGCAGGATCAACTGGATCATTCTTTCAATGATTGCAGTTAAAACTTGGATCGCTCAACGGTGTCATTGGGGAAGACTATGCATTTTACTAGCTATTTATTCGCTCTATTTCTGGATTATGGGGGTTGCAGGGTCCGAAGGGCCACAGTCCGTGGACGGGAGTGTCTCAGTTCCTGCAGACCTCCCAGAAGATCATCCAGTTTGCCTCTGGCCAGGAGCCTCAGCCCGGGGACACCATCATCTACGTGGCAGGAGCCTTCGACCTCTTCCGTATCCTCTCTCATACCATACTGTACCGGGCCCAAGGATGTAGAACAGTGGTTCTTAACCTGGGTTCGATCGAACCCCAGGGGTTCCGTGAAACAGTCTCAGGCGTTCGGTGGAGGTCAAGACACACATCCGACTCATATGATTTGTGATGACACGACCAATTAAGAAGGGTTCGGTGAATGCGTCTATGAAACTGGTGGTTTCCGCACCTTCAACAAGGTTAAGAACCACTGATCTAGAATGTGCATCTAGGATATGGAAACTTTTTAAAATGCAATTAAAACACCTGATGAACCTGGTGTTCGATAGGAAATCTTGGGAGAGCCAGACCCAACCGTGTAACATCCTGCCTACAATGTTAAAAAACAAACAGTTGTCTGTCTGTTGTTGTCCGTTTTGTTTATTGAGTCAATAGGGTATTTCACTGTAAGCAACAAAGACTGCATATTACATAATCAAAGATATCGGTAGTTGTCCTCCCTGACCGGTCACCATCCAGATATTGGCCATGTGGACTTCCTGGAGGCTGTGTACAAGCTCTCAGACAAGCCATATGTTATAGTGGGGTTGCACTTTGACCAGGTCAGTCTGACAGACCTCTTCTTTATCCTGGGTTCACTAATGTAGGTTACCATGCTGCTTTGGGCGTCAGTCTAACGCTCTCTCTCTCTCTGTATCTGTGATTCTGTTGTGTTCAGGAGGTGAATCGATACAAAGGGAAGAATTACCCCATCATGAACGTCCATGAGAGAACCCTCAGTGTGCTGGCCTGTCGAGTGAGTCCTCAACCACCCCTCCTCTCTGTCTCCCTCTCCTCTCTTCACTCAGACAGTAGAAATGTACAAGGCTCACTTTGCTTTTCAACGTTTTTCTTCCAGTATGTTTCTGAAGTGGTGATTGGTGCACCATATACAGTCTCAAAAGATTTGCTGGACCATTTTAAGGTGAGGAAATGTATTAGTATGATGGACTTGGCAGTGCAGAAAGATAGCCGACTTGAGGCCCTGGGCTCCCATCCAAATTCATACCAGGAAGGTAATGAACTGAAAACCCTCTGAATCAGCACTTCACTGGCCATTGTCTGTGCAGGTGGACCTGGTGTGTCATGGGAAGACAGAAGTGTTTCCAGACAAGGATGGGTCGGACCCTTACACAGTAAGTTATGAAGACCCCTTAAACTCAAATGCAAATTCTCACGTTTGCCCATTCATCCCTGACAACAGCATAACATCTTTGTGTTTTGTTTTACTGCGTTGATGCATCAGATTGAATTTAATTTCGGTTTTGTATTTTTGGAGTGTGAAGTCTGAGAGCGGGTCTCTTTCTTCTTGTACCTAGGAACCTAGAAGGAAAGGAATACTGCGTACTGTAGACAGTGGCAACAGTCTCACCACGGACAACATTGTGCAGAGGATAATCAAGAACAGGTAAGACCACCGGACTAGAGAGCCAACCTGCTGTGGTACCTAGATAGAACTAATAGATACTAAATCTAGAACGTTAAGGTGACACATCAGAAGGAACGATTTAACATTAAGTTGAGCTGTTTTGTAGTTAACTTCCACTCATTGATTCTCATTTTTTGACAAAGCTTCCCAGCAAATCACTTGCCAACCTCCTATTTGTGTCTCAGACTCCTTTTTGAGGCCAGGAACCAGAAGAAAGAGGCCAAAGAGATGGCTGTGATCCAAGCCATGAAGAGACGAGAGGAGGAGAAGGCCATGGAGAGAGCCCAGGCCCAGGCTGTGCTGTAGAAACTCCCCACTCCCTCCGCCTACAAGAACATCATCGACATCACCAGTGTCATCCAAGACTGACAAACCTAATCCATCTACCCCACATGCAGTTAACCCACCCTCCTGAGGTTTCTCACATCCTCCACAGACTGTCCTTACTTGACTTGGCAGCACCATTGTCTCATACATAATTACTGTTATAACATACATCTACTGTTATAACATTACATTAGGGGAGCTCGGTAGGAGGCTTTACTGGTACATGGAGGTGCTGATGTCTTCATTTGAGTCTTATCATACCATCTGGATGTACTCACCTGTCACTTCTTTATCATTTGACACGTCACCCACAATGACCTCTCACTGTCGGCCTTTAACTCGCTGAGTAACAGGCAGGGAGCCAAAGGCCTAGATGGCTGATGTGTATGCCTTTACGTTAAGGCAAAATCTAGTATGGCGTAATTTCTCAAGTACTTTCACTTGGGGTTACTGTTAATAACACTGGCATTTTATACACTCAGTGAGTTGGACAGCGGGAAAGAGGGGAATGTGGGTAGATGGAGATTTTGTGGGTCGAGACTTGGATTTGTTGCCTTGGTAACCAACTGCCTCACCTCGGCTGGGGCGACTATTGAGCATTCAACACATTTCCAGGGAATGGTTGCTGCTTTCTGCCCGGCAACGGGCCCACCCTGTCACCACTTACATGCTCTACTTACATGATCTAATCTATCTCTGTATATATGTACTGTATGGATCTATTATACATTAATTACCAGCTCTCTGGAAGTGAGGTGTTTGGTGGTGAGAACGTCCTATCCCACTGAAGCATTCCATTGGCTGACATACTATGGGTTAGCAAAGGGCATTAATGATTGGATACTCCAGGTTGAATTAACACCAACATGTTTATGTTTAGGATGTAAACTTACAGAATAAATAACTATGCAAATAAAAAGCGATTATAGGTAGCTAGATAGAAAGATAGATAAGTAGATTGAAAAAAATCCATCCTAATGGTATCTATCAAGGTAATGTTGAGACATTTAACAGTCTAAAGCATTAGAGACTATAAGAGTGTTATAGCCCCAGCTTGTCACACGTGTAAACCAGTCCTTGGAAGATGAACTGTGTAGAATGTGGGCCAAGCTATGGGACCTTATGTATATACCTGAACGGAATCCTCTCCAGAGTAAACTGACTGTAAATGATCAGAATGGTTTTAACTAGCAAGAGCACTACCAATGCCCCAGTGCAATTCTTGTTTTTGCCACAGAGGGTCACAATTTACCTTTGAAATCACTCAACACTTTCACAATTTACCTTTGAAAACACTTTTATCTTATGTTAATTTTTTTGGCATTTGGATAGAGAGCACTACAGTTTTACACACTGCTTTTAATGAATCATAAGTTAATTCAGGATTATGATATATGGTTGGTGCTTTTGACTTAATAAACAACTAACTTCTACAGGCAAGAAGTCTACATAAGCCACTGTACAATTGAGATGATACAATTTCAAAATTGAAATCTAATTAAATATATTTTTCATAAATGTATATTTTGCAGACCACCTCTATATGGCGTCTGGTTGGTTTCATGTTTTGAAAGCATATAAAACGTTGTATGTTGGAATGTACCATGTAGGGTTTACTTATATATGTTATTGACAAATCTGATCACTTAAAATGACAAATGCTGTGGAATTTGGTATAGTAGCCTATATTATTGTCAATAATAACAACTACATCTGAAAACCTGTGTTGGACATTTCGACTTGTTTTTCCACCTTTTGGTGTATTTAGGAGGTGCTGCTCTGTGCAATACTATAAAACAAATTTTAATCCTCCAATCAACTGCAAGGGCACGTCGTCATAGGGCATGGTCTGATCGGACCTTTGATCAGATAAATTAAGGGTCCCTTTGCACACAGGCTAATCACTTCACGCTGGGAGACTGGTAAATGTCAGTTCATTACAATAAAATAATGACATAAAGCTTCTCAATTGGGCATAACATTAGGAGCTTTTCAAAGTGAAACATCCCATGAGAGTTTCAGCAAATTATGTAGACAAACACCCATCCATCCAGAGGTTAGTTTAAAATATCTGGCAAGGCCTGGTTATAGCCCTTATACATCTTGAATGAGAGCCTTTCAGCGCTAAATTGCCAGTCGTCCAATTTTATTTGTCGATTCGGGCTATTAATGCATGGAAGATATTTCCGTCTCAGAAATCATACATGTATCCACCATTACTGTCACATTTGTGGACGTTTGTCACTACACTTAAGTTGAAAGTGATATTGGTGGGGCCTAGTTGTCTAATTGCGGTTATAGTCAACAGGTGTTCGTGTTTTATACGATCAGTTGGGCTGCATGACGTCCCCACCCTTTATTGTGAGAAGATCCTGCTCTAACGCAAAAACCAATTTAGCCAAATGGTTGCGTTTTGTAGTTGGTAGATACGCCTAAAGGTTAAAGTTACGGTAGAAGCAGCAACAATGTTTCGTTGTTTCAGTATTTTGGCGGTCCCTGTGCAGGTATTGATGATCAATTCTGTGCAGCCTGCCATTCATAATATTTAGATTTTTTTCTGGGTGGGCATTTGTAAAGCTGTTTTATAAAGATACTAGTGTCGCTAACTGCTGTATTGGAGCGACGGAAATGATGGTACATATTTATGCCGGTCTCAATTTGACTCTAGATGTGCATACAAGTTTGTCTTCGCCAAGATGTGAGTGAGGAGGGGAAAAAGGCAAAAACCATAAGCTCTAAAATCGAGCAAGAGTTATCTGAGCAAGCCAAGAACGAGATGCGTGTGGTCAAGATCCTGATGCTTGGTAAACTGGTGCAACCTAATAGTGTCTAACAAGGAGGACATCTTTTTGTGGGTTTGAGTGGAATGCAATGTTATATGATTTCAATGTCCTTTATGCATCCGATCTGCTTACTCGCTGAGTTGAGTAGGGGCTGCAGAGAGTGGAAAGAGTACGCTGATGAAACAAATCAAGGTCATCCACAGCCAAGGCTTCTCCAAACCAGAGCTCCTCAGCTTCAAGGTACAGTGCATGAGATAACTCGCATGGGCAGGAACTTTGACCCTTTTACAGTTTTGAAAACTTGATCAAGTTGTTGATGTCAGTAGTGAAAATGGTATATCTTGGAACAGCTCCATACAAATATTGACTGAACATGTATGATGTACATTAACAGGAGAGGAAACCAGATATCTTTAAGATAATCTACCATGCTAGGCAATTCTACAACACACGCATACACAAAGTCCTGCTGTGACAGGCTACTTAATGGCAAGCAGACCCATTGTTAAACATTTCTGTAAAATAATGTTTAAAAACTACCAAAATCCCTGAGGGGTAAGAAATCCATGACTGGTGACATGAAACTAATGGGTCCCACTGCTGCCCTGAAGAACATAGGAAAGCTTTTTGATAAATGTGCTGTTGACTTTTCCAGGAACATACCTCCATTAATGCTTTATACAGTAAATGAGGGGTATGTTTGGTAGGGGATGGATGGCCTGCCCTGGAGAACTGTTGGCGGGATGTCTGGGTTGTTTCAACTCTTCATATTGGGAGCTTTCCTGTATGTTTTCAATGCAGCTGCTGTGGTTGAAATTTCCCAACGGGAAATCGTTCAAAAATCTTACTGATTTTGAATGTCCTTTAGCTATTCTGTTACACTCTACTGTCTCCACAGCCTGCAGTGCTTGACAACCTGCTAAAGTCAGTGAAGACTGTGCTGCAAGGCATGGGGATGCTGAGGATCAGCCTAGCACAGAGGAACAAGGTGAGGAGCAGAACAAGCAGTTCACCAGCATTCTGTTGTTTCAGTGCTGCAGCCCCATCTTCCTCTGTTCTAGCAGCCCACCCAAAACCCTGGAAGTGTATCTATTGATGCCATGAACAGTAATACCTGGAGAACACACTAGATGTCAGCCTTTCTCACTGATAAAAGTCACATTCTCAATAAGAGCCAGATGCAACACAAATAAGAAGTAGCATTTGTTTTTAACCTTTTGATGTGTTTTGGGCTGCTATCTCTCCCACCTACAGGAACATGCCCGCTTCATCCTCTCCTGCAAACAGTGTTTAGGAGAGGACCTGGAAGTTCTTCCCTTCATGACTCAAGCGTTCTTCTTCCTGTGGGCCGACCAGGGGTTCCGAGCGACTACAGCCAGAGGCTTTGAGTTTGAGCTTAATGATTCAGCTCTATAGTGAGTATGTTACACAGGCCTGCTTGATCAGGACTAGCGTGGAGCTGCCTGCGGAACAAACAGGGACAGATGTGTTACTTTCTCGTTAACAATATGACGGTGGCTACCAGTTTTGCATCATCTACAGGAAATGATGCTTCTGACATGAATACTGAAATGAGAGCCTTAATTAATTGCGACTACATTGATATATTCTGGGACACTGGGCTAAGGGTGTTACTGACGTTACTGTATTTGAAGCACTGTGTGTTATTGTGTAGTGAATGAGTGTTGTTCAAGAGGTTGTGCTGACACCACTGGAGGTTGGGAAGGGGTATAATTGGTCAAACTACCTGCACTGGTTGTGCCAAACTAGCAAATATGGGCTTTCCATCATCTTTCCCATCAAGGAAACCAATTTGAGGTTTTTCTGTTTGCAAGTGTATAATCTGACTTTGAATGTGCTTCTGTGATTAAGAATGGAAGCCACTCTAGTGGTCCTCCATACTTAGTTTGATGGTTTTATCAAAGCAGACCCGATTAATACATTGTCAGTTGTGTTCCAGTGATGGCTTGGCATCATTCATGCACTCTTTGTCGCAGCATTTATGGGCTGATCAGCTGTGTAGTGAAGCATGAGATGAAGTATCCTTCGAAGTGTTGCAATTATGCCTCACATTTGAGGCGTATCGGTTTTGTTTTTATTACATTTTGTTTTAAAGTGCCATCAAAATCCAAATTCGGTCTCTCTCTGCCTCATTTCAGGGACATTACCTTTGATGAATGCTGATGTTGAGTTATCAAGTGAACTGTGAACATTGAGCATTTTCCTCTGTTCTGCCAAATACTGTATGAATCACTGGTAGAGCAGCTTAGTTTCCTTTGATTAGCTTTCCCAATAGATGCCTGTGTTTTCACCGATTTTCGATGAAGAAAAGGCTGGGCTGTTTTCTGCGTATCCTCCAATTTCTCTTTCTCCCCTACTAACATACACTATCTATAACAAAGCAAAAATGGTGTGAAAAAATATTTATTTAAAATGATAAATGGACAACAGCTACTCTTGTCGGTCAAGGTGCTGGTTTCTCCTGTAAAACACAGTTTCCAGACCCAGCAGTGGACAGCGAGGGGGAGGTTTGTTTTATGACTTGATGTGCATACAAGTTTCTCCTCCCTACATAGTAGTCTCCTCTCTGTAAGAGGTTGCCAGGTTATATCAACCCCCTGCTGGAGCTGAGGCTGTCTGTAGTCCCCAGGGGGCTCTTGTACTCTGGGGCTGCCTCGACCCGCAGACTGCATGGCAAAGATGTGCTGATGCAGGCCTCTGTTCTGGTGTTGTGGCACTGACTGGAAGAGATGACCTTGGTGGACAGCTGGACTCCCCTGGGAGGTGATGGGACCAGACTGGAATGTCACAGACACTTTCCTGGCTGTAGGTGATGCAGAAAGGGGTAAAGGAAGGGCCGGTTCAGGGGGGAGTGTCACACAGGATAAAAGCTTGACTGAGGTTGGCGGTGGTCGTCTTCCGTGTTGGTATCTGTTTACTTTGCCATCCGCCCTGATGTGGATGTGTGTGTGGCGCCAGCTGGTGCCTGTTGGGTTTGGAAAGTGCTAATTGCTTTTAATTATGAAAGGTCAGTTCCAATATGGTTCCTGCTGTGCCACCTATACTTACTAGGTTGCTTCATTCTGAGTTGTGACTGAGCTCCTCGTAGTACAAACACATTACCAGATGAAGTCTGCTAAAAGCAGTAGTTGTTCTTTTTATAACCCTGTTGAGTAGGGTGACCTTCCTTTTTGGATTGTGTTGACATTAAACAGCCCTAATTGCTGATTGTAATTGCTTTGGTATTGGTTCTAACATTACCTTTTCTCAAGCTCCTGTGGAACCCCTTGAGATCAGCAGGAACGTGGCAGCGCTTGAGTGTTGCGTTTACTAAAAACTCACTAATCTTGTAAGAAGCTACATAATCACAGAAGGCTTGTGCGCCGATAATGTATTTTGTTGTGTTGCCATGGTGGGCATTGTCCTGCCAAAGAGTTTCCCCAAGGGGATTAATAAAGTATTCTGAATCTGAATCTGAATCTTTCTGAGCGGCTACATTTACACCCAAACTGTTGTATTCAGATTGTAGTAAGAAAGTGCTAGTTACTAGTTACTTTGTTTACTTTTTAATGTGATGCTCTCTTCACCTCTAGTTTCTTTGAGAATTTGAATCGGATTCTCGCTCCCAACTACATACCCACTGAGATGGATGTACTGAAAGTGAGAGTGCGCACCTGTGGAATCATCGAGACCCAGTTTCAGGTCAATCGAATGTTTTTTAGGTAAGACTTTCGTGCCCATCAGTTGGTTGGTCTGTTTTAAACATTTGTTCTTTGCAAGTCTATCAAACATGCTGTACTTTGTATATTGAAAGGAGTGGAGGTTGTGCTTTCCACAAATTAATTCACATTTGTATTACATTACTTGAGTTATTAAATGTATGAGTTTGTAACACAGCTCTAATGTGGGATTTCTCCTACAGCATATGCAATATCCTACAATCAGTTTTCTGAGAAAGTATGCAATTCATAGTTAAACAACAGTTCTGAAAGGGCATAACTGCTTTCAGAATTTGTGTCGTACTGTAACGCTAATTGAAACCATACCCCAGGTGTACTGTCTCTTCAGATGCTAATCACTGTTGCTATACAGGGATCTCAGGGGAGGGCTCTTAGAAGCAGGTAACTTTGTGATGGTGCTCTTCACTTTGTCTCAGCCCGGGTCACCTGGGAGTTAGCAACACCCACTCACAGCCTCCACAGGCTGCAACTGGAGGTTGCACGCAGAGGCATGACTCAAACCTATTAAATATTGATTTCCAACTCCCTTCCTGACAATTCTAGAGAAGTAAAATACAGCACATGATACTTGGGAGCTCATCCTCCCAAGTACTAATTCAAAACCTTCTGTAGGTTTATCTCACTTTATTTTGAGAGATTACTGCTACCACAGACCCATGTGGTATAATCCTGGAGATTTTAAATAAATTTTACACTGGGATACTTGAGGGGAATGTTAGAATCCTTTTATTTTATGCAAGTCTTCACAAAGGCCTAAATGGGTTGTGGTTATTTACCTCATGGTCATGGCAGTGTGTGTGTGTTTGTGAGACAGGATGTATGATTTGGGAAGCCAAACAACCGAGAGAAGGAAGTGGCTAAACTGCTTTGACAGAGTCCAGATTGTCCTGTTTGTGGTGGCGCTCAGTGATTATGACAAAACCATGATTGAAGATCCTGCCATGGTGAGAGACACTCCACACTGCTGTAAAGTTAAAAAGAGACGAGAAGAGAAGTCCTTAAGAGAAGTTAAAGAAGAGGACATAACATATTTTTACCTGCTTGAATTGAATGATTTGGATCCAGTTCAAGTTCTAAAAGAAAATGACTTGAGTTTCTGAGTTGATTACATTCATTTGGATATTCAATAGGCCAGTCATGTGCTTCAAAGTATAACGTTAGAGAAACAATTTTTCAATAGTGAATCTAAGATGTCTCATTGTTGAATGTTTTTTTCTTTGACATTGATATAATTTAGCATATTCTTTATACCACATCATCGGTTTGTCTGTGCCTCTTTTCTCATTCTCGGTTCTTGTTTTCTTTCACCATAGAACCGACTCCAAGAGAGCATTAAGCTGTTCACCTCCATCTGTGCCAACGGAGTTTTCTCAAGTACTTCACTAGTATGTCTTGTATATTTTCCCAGGGTCTTACACTGAACGTACCTGTTAAATAGTACAACCTCCCGAGCAATCTTAACTGCTGATATCTCCCGAAAGTGGAGTTAAAGAAACACAAATCCACATGAGCCGTAAGGGACCACATGAGCCGTAAGTCCCAGTGACAGGTCATCCTCTGTAGGGAAGTGCTTCGTCTGTCCTTTGTGACACGTTGACCTGGGTTGACGAGGTGCCGTGTAGAGCCTTGTCGACCGTGGGGGTTAACGACGCAGATCTGAGTGCCTCCTGTTAATCACCTCTGCCCACAACACTGAGCACAGCCCACCTTCATTGACTCTGACATGGTTAATTAGCACCTAGGGCGTGATTGAGGTGTTCAGGAGGCAATTTCAGTTGGCTTAGAGACACTCTTTATTACACTGTGTAACAAGCTTGTTTAATTTCTCATTTATATTGTGCTATTAACATGGTGGATGGATGAGTCACTTGGGTTGAGGACGTGTTTCTGTCAGTTATTAGATCAGAGCAGGAGCGTTGGAGTAACCTTCTAATCCTCATCTCTCACATAATGCCGTCATTATGATATGCACACCATTTTACACCATGAAAAAATACTTTCTTGTAATTACACCATTGCATTTGAAAGAGGTCCTTTTTAGTGTATTACATTATTCATAACTTTTAGTCAATTTTACCGACTGTAAACTGTATATCTAAAGTTGTTTTTCTATCTTTCAGATCCTCTTCATGAACAAAATGGATCTCTTCAAAGAGAAAATTCAATACACAGGAAGGCACTTAAGACTATATCTGCCTACGTATACAGGTTGGGTCACTGAGCGATTAGTGCTTTTGGAATGTCATGATCATCTTAGCTTAGTTTTGTTTGTCTTCTCTGTCAAAGATGTTTTGAGAAATTGTTCAAGTGTAAATTGTTTGTCAAATTTTCAGGGTTTGGGATTACTTTGACCGTCAGCCCTGCCACACAGTGTTCACTATTAGATTACACTATCAATGTCCTTTGGTCATTTAGAGACATAGCAATATTTAAATGTAGCCTGTGCACCACATTGTGGGGAAAACCATACTAGTGTCAATGTGACTTTTCAGTTTCCTTATTTTTTAGTACTATAAAGTAGTATTTTTCCACTGTGTGCCCAGGGCAAACTTAGATACTGCCTATTGGGATGCAAACTGCAGTTCCTTCAGGAGTCAATCAGGAGGCATACCATGTAAATATAGTCAATGTATTCAGTTCATAAATGCATACTGTACCACCCTTTTATTTAGAAATCTCCAGCAGTGTGTAGGACCCTGGAGAATGTTTCTGTCCAAACTTTCTGTTCCTGTATGCTGCTTCCTCTGTGACATCTGAAGTCTCTGTCATCTTACCGTAACCAAGAGGCTATGCTAACACCTCATGTAGATACTATGTCCATAGCCCCATGGTTGGTTGTGACACTACACCAGAGGCAGAAGCACACATTTCAGTTTGGTTTGAATACAGGGCTTTTCAGAATCGAGTCTCATGGGGGATGAAGGTACTGGATTATTATTATTTCCCTGGGGGCTGATAACATGAAGGCCTGCCGGCTCCTTGCAAATTCTCATGAAAAGATGGCTTTGCAGTTTTTGGTGTGCTGACACCTTAAAGTCTGCTTTATTCCCACAGGAGCCGACTGTGACGTAGACGCTGCTGCACGTCACATCACGGCTATGCTAGTGGCCTGCAACAGCACACTAAACAAGAGGGTTTTCCATCACTTCACTACCGCCACTGACACCAATAACATCAGGATGGTGTTCCAGGTAGCTATGGATACTGTTGTCAAGCAAAACCTAGCTTCTGTCTCTCTGTTGTAGGCGCACTGAAGTCTATTTTAGTGTTTTTTAATTACATATTTTTTTTATGTATAAATATTTATTTAATATATTAAGTCTTTTTTGGGGTAAACTCATGGGCAGTTTCTGAAATTCTTTGACCCGTGGGCGTTTTCATAATAATTTTAAACTGAAAGTTTGTCAAAACTGTTATAGTTTGTGCCGCAGTGGTATTTTATAAATAAACTTTTATTGAATAAAACTATTATGAATTTTGTATTTATTTTTTATGAGGTAAATCACTAATGCCACAGTCAACGTGTGCAATGAAAGTTTAATTTAATTACCAACTCATTTCACGTATGTACACTACATTCTTAGACATGTAGACATTTTAAAGATAAGTGCAAGTAAACGTTTGGAAGAAACTGTATGAACACTGAGTAAGAAATAAAAAAAGGTAATACATCTAAATAAAATCTTCTACAGCATCAGTCACACTTTGTTGTTCATTTGTCAGAAGCTGGAGTGTGGGTTCAGGTGTCCACACAGTCAGATGAGTCCAAAGACACGAGCACGTCTGCTTTACACTGGAAATAACCGGAGCCGTCCAGGGAAAGTTCACAGCTTTGCAGGTTGGGAGTGATATCTTTCAGACAAATTGGCTGTGAAGCAAAAAGAAAAAAAGATCAGCCACATTTGTAAAACGCACATTTGATGATGGTAGAACGTAAATGTCACGTAGGTTTACTGAAACGTGTTCTACGGCGCAAAATATGATACGGACCATAATAATAATAATAATAATAATGAGGAATTATTTTATAAATTGGGAATTCTTCTTTTCCACTCACATTATATTTAGCACACGATTTTATCCAGGGTGACTTGCAGAAAGTATTGTTGACAAGTACTCCCACTCAAAAAGTTATTGACTTACCATAGTTTTGAGGACCGAATTTTGACGACTGCTGGTGTCTGGAAGCACCATATTCCCTGTTGAATATCTGCTGTCATTCAACTCGGATTCATCTCTTTTGACGTACGGTGATCGCCGGATCCCAGACAGCAAGCCTGACGCTCTACCAACAGAGTAATAGCTCGGACCAGCCACTTGCTTGTACCACGCTTCCACTGGTTCATAAGACACCAGGATAGATATAACAGCCATTACTAAAACAAGTTTAATGGACCTCTCCATATCTAACAGTTGGCGGTAAATTGTGCACTTGTACTTTCTCCTTCTGGTCTCCTACTGGTCCCGATTGCAGGATACTTTGTGTTTTTTTTGTAAATGTCCTGTCTTATATAGGCACCTCGTGACCGTATTAACATTTCGTCAACACTGGAGTGGGTGATTCGTGTGTACGCTTGATAGAATTTCAGTCAGGGTTGACGAGAGCTGGAGAGTTGATCAGTGTTGAGGGAGGGTAAGAAGTTAGTCAACTTGCGTTAACATTGCGCAACGATTATAACCAAGGACTAATTTATCTTGCGCATCTTCATCTCACATAATTTCGATTTTTTTAAACACCTCCAAGTGCATTGTGGAGGATTTAAAACCATACTGACAATGTTGAAACATTTGTACATCACCATACTGACAATGTTGCTATACACATCTTGGTTAACCACTAATGTATCATGAACCACTAACACTAAATAAAGCACCATAGTGCCAGTCTTCATTAACACTATTGCAGGCCTGAGTTGCTGACGTTGAAGGTCATAACTACCAGAGTGTATTATTGTATAACTCTGTACCTTGAGAGATGTCAAAAGTTGAAATAGCCAGGTTTGTATTATCTCATGCAATCCTGTACGTGGAAGTAAGGAACAGCAACCAGGTTCTATTAACACTATTATTGCTTATACACTATTATTTCTAATGGAAATGTCACTGGATTTCATGTATTCACTCTGTCCTAATACAGCATGTAAATTGAGTGTCTGAGAAAGGTTGATTATCTGGAGAGAGAAATGTGGTAGGCAGAGAGGACTGGAAACATGCAAGGTCACTTGTATCATAATTCTCTCCTGCACACAGACGTATCTCTTCGCTCCCTCAGGACAATGTCATAGCCATTCTGCCCATCTCCCCTAAGCCAACCAAATGGACATTCTGATCTTTGGCCTGCCCAAACTGCCCAAACCCCTAATGGACTTTTTGATCTTGGGCCTTTCCCAAACCCACAGAACCAACACCTGGCCAACCCTGTATCTAGACCCTCACACAGCCCTGACCCCTGCCCCTGTCCCCTCTAACTCTGGGAAGGACCCTCCTTCCCTGTTGATTCAGATGCTCTTCTGCAGCGCCAGCCCTGACCCCTGCCCCTACTCTCTCTAACTCTGAAAGAGACCCTCTCCTCCCTTAATTCCAATATGTCTTCTCGTCTTGATTTCTCACTTCTCTCTTTCTCTCTCCCCCTGTTGCACTCCATCACCCCAGACCAGCCCTGATGCGCCCTCAAAAGGAACCATCCATTGGACATTTTACGTTTACTCCCCTGTGTCTCTGACCAATCACCCAACAAACACCTCCTTTGTCTTGTTAGATACAAAAGTAAGCTCTTAAAAACAGAGAGGAGATAATTGAGACTGGGCTACATTCTCCATTGAAGAATTCTCCTTCTTTGATTATTCGGTGTGTCCGTTCATTGTGAATGCATCATTATCTGTTTCATTAAACATCATTGGTAACTTGGTATTTGGTTCTTAACGTCTATTTACTCCCGTATCCCAGTTTTGATGCAACAGCATACATTTATGATAGTGTGATCAGGTGACACTTTCAAACAGATTACACCTTTCCAACATTGAACATTTTTGTATACATAGATTTTTTAAATTTTTTTGTATACTTATGCAGTCAGTCTTTGACTCAAAATGCAGTTGGGTCAACTGATTTATTAATTTTCAATGTTTCTTGTTTCCAGTAAAGATTCGTGATAAGCCAGTGACCTGGAGTTGAAAAAAGATTAACAGCGACAGTTGAGAGTGACTAACAGCACACATTCCCCTCTAGGCAAGCAAGGCGAAGTGTCTTGCCCACTTCCCCCAAGGACACAATATAATGTTACCAAGCCAGGACCCGAACTGACGACCTTCTGATCACTAGTCCAACAGCCTAACCACTCAGCCACCTGGTGTATCTTATACTGAAAGTTCTAATGCTGGCATCAAATGCTTTGATATTCAACTGGAAATACACCCATTTTTCAGTGAGTTGTTGCAATCAAAGTGGGTGTTTTGTGACCACCCACATATCAGTCTCTTTATAATAGAAACCAAACTTCCTGCCTCAGTCCCGCTGCTCTCAGTTCTGCTGCCTCAGTCCTGCTGCCTCAGTCTTGCTGCCCTCTAGTGAATATTTGTGAGCACAGCGTCCTGATGCTCAGGTCCAAGGTCTCCCTTGGAGTGTGAAGGCCATCTATCAGGGCTCTCATGTCTCACACGTTTCAGTCATTTCTCATGTAACATCTTGTATATTTATCACATTATAACCATTTCTCATGCTGGGACAACTCGTCCCTCTATATGAACGAGGGGCAGACATACAGTGATGGTAGTTGTCACGAGTTATACTGAGTTAAATGCCAATCAGAAAATATCACCAGCAGCGATGTTTTCAGCTATGGGAATCTCACGCCAGACATTTGATAATTTCCTATTCCTTCACTTTGCTCACTCGTTCCTAGACCTCACCAAGTTTAACTTGTCAAACAAGGGGAATGCAACGCTATAACTTTCGGTATGGCACGCCGTTTACGCCCACTTTCGTAAAGAGAAAACAAAAAACGAAACTTATGGTCCAGCTACTTTAACTGTACGACAGTGGCCCAGCCCAAGAGTAGTTTGACAGACATTCAAGAGGTGTCATGCCATGGTTTCGAGAATTTCCGTAAACTGCGGTGAGTATAATGTCTTGGGTAATGTTATGTTTAACATAAAACATGTGTGATATTATGTAACGGACAAGATATAGCGAGCATGCAAGCTTAATGCCACTGTGGACGGGCGACGACCTTCTAATTATAAGGTTTATTATACAACTTGGAAGGGAAACAGCACAGCTCGCGTAAAAACTAACGTAGCTGGGCTAGTTCATCTCCTGCGCCGAATTTGACAGGGACCAGAGTGGATTAGAGAGCTTAGCTCGCCAGCCAGAAAGCTATGGTGGGATACAGATAGTTAGATAGACCATCACTATGCCAAATACACATTGCATTACTAGATAGTCTGTTTTTAGTCAACTTGGAAGTCGAACGACGTGGTTAGATACATTTAGCAGTGTTGTACAGCTAGGCGGGCACGTAGCCACTGTTCGTGTCATTTGGTTATTTTAGCCTATTATCTGGCTTTGTGGAGCTAAATGTGGACCTTTTCGTTCTGGTATATCATGATTTAACAAAGTGTATTCCATTCAACTATGACGTACAATATTTCGTAATGTCATCGTGTGCGCACACTTCACGAGACAGCAGTGTCTAGAGGAGCTCCCGACATTTCATACGCGAGACACGTTTAGCAGTTTACATGAATATTGATAAGATAAAACCGATGTTTTCATGGCAGTGTGTAAAATATAATAATACCTTTTACATAATCTCAGCTCAGGGATATTGTTTTAAGGAAATTATGTTCGTGCTGTTATTGATTCCCGGATTTTATGTTTGTTGAAGCTGAAAATGTGATTGGATAAACGATTGAGGATTCGTTTGCCATTGGACAGACGAACAGTGGGCGGGGCCGGTCAGAGACAGATCAAGGAAGAAGCAGTAGTTTTGTTTTAACAGAATTGATTCTGTAGTTGTAAATTGTGTTATTCCAACCTTCTTGGGTTTATCTTGATTAGAAATATGCTGGTGTTGGTTTTGCTACATTTCAGCATTTAATGGTTTGCTAATGCTTTCCTTAGTCTGAGGACACTTTATGACAGTCTCTGATCAACACCTCTTTGAAAAGAGGGCTTGGCCAACAGTGGACCTTTTCCTAGTTACACTGAATCAAAAGTGAAAGGAAACATATCAGGGAAACCAGCTCAGTTGATTGTGTGATCAAAAATACAGATACACTTCTGACTGCTGAAACATCACCATGAAGTGCTCCCGATGTGGCCATATTGCATTAGAAAAGACAGCCAAGTTCTGCAGTGAGTGTGGCATGAAGCTATCTGCACAACCTCCAATCCAGGCACTGGGTCAGTTTTACTTTTTCGCTCTCAAAATTACCACATTTGAATAGTGTGTTTTTAATGAGTGTGATTGGAGTACGCAAACCTAATGATACTTGTGTTCCTGTACATGCGATTAAAAGTGGCATTGATTTGTGCTCCTCATTCCAGATAAACGTCCTGACCCTGTCCCAGATGCTGCTGATAAATCTTTGAATGAAGGGGCTCAGCAGACAGGCTCTCAGAATGACCTCTCGTCCCAGGACAATCAAGATAACAGATCCCCCAAAAGGCCTAACGAAGAGATCAACTCTAACCCAAAGAAAAAGGTGCATATCAGCGAAGCTCTCATGAATATAGTTTAATTGGTTTACTTAGTTGGTTTTTTTTGTTTGTTACAAATGCAATTTGTAACAACAGTGTAGCTCAACTAGCTACACTAACTTTTGATGGTCACGTTAATCCCAGGACTCTCATAAGAGTATTTTTTGTGTGTTTCTGACAGCGGAAAAAGAAGAAGAAAACAAAAAAGAAAAATGGGAACGGAGAACCTTCGTTGTTAGGATCAGATCAGATAACCTCTGACCTTTCAGACATTTCCCTAGCGACTAAGACTGAGGAAGGAGCAGATTCGTTTGAAAGTGACAGCTCAGTCAGTGTAATGGACGACACTCCGGAGCCACTTAAAGTCACTCCTGAGCCACTTCAAGTCACTCCTGACCCCCCAGCTCATAAGCAAGCTAGTGCAATGGTAGAATCCAATACTACAAGATCATCAGAGATTCCACCTGACAATCACAGCCTTCAAGGTGGTACCCCTTCAGAGGGCAGTCTAGAGAGCACGCCTGCTACAGAGCCAGGGATCCAGCATAAAGGAGATGGGGATGCACCTTCAGCACTTGTGACAGACACATCCACGTCAACTCCAACAGGCACTACTACCTTTCTTCCAGAGTCGGAGGACAAGTCCTCCACTAACACTCCACAGTCAGGCTCAGTAGAAGTCAGTAAGATCTCAGATGAGACGACTCAAAAGCTGGTGCCCAATAGCACAAAGAACAAGAAAGACGCTGCCAAATCCAAGAAAACGAACGTGGACCAAACTGCTGCTGTAGACCAGAATGCCAACCAGAGTAAGCAAGGGAAAAATAAAGGGAAAGCAGATGCAAAGGAGCATCAACAGGAGCAAAGCCCTGCTGCCAAAGGGCAGATGGTTTTTGGGACACAGAAACCCCAGGTATTTATGTGTACCAGAATCAGAATGAGGTTTATTCGCTATGCAAGATTAACAAACATAGAATTCACTGTGGCTGAAATGAGCAAACATAGAACATATATGTGGCATACTAATAAAGGATAAATACAATGTAAAATACACTACAAATATGATACAAATAACAAATAATACAAATGATACAAATATACAAATGATACAAATAACGTGGAAGTACAAATAACATAGGTACAAAGTGGAATGGGTATATAGTACGGGGGGGGGGGGGGGGGGGGTGGGTATACTACCCTTTGAAACGAAAACTGCTTATCTTTACAATTACAACTGAATTCAGAGAGATCTACAGTTGTTCGGGGTGTTTATTGGAGTGATTTTACAGTGGGTTGTAATATTTATGAATTAGACGGAGAGCAAAGGCTCCAGCGTTGACCCAGAATCGAAGGTGAAGGACATGGAGGTCCAGCAGTCTGGTCAAGGGAAAGGAGACGCCTCCTCTGCAACACAGAGTCCAGAGACCGAGACGAACCAGACAGACAAGTCAAACAAAGAGTCTGAAAGCAAGACTCAGGATCCTCCACCACCTAAAAGGTATCCTCATCATTTTCCAAGTGATTTGGTTTGTCAGAAGTTCTTGTTTTGGATAACTGTTCGCAATCGTTGTGTTATGCTTTTATAGCTTTTCCCTTGGCACTTACTGGTTCTCACGATGTATGTTTCACGATCTAAAAGCCCACTGTGTTCGGTGTCTATCACGTTGCTATGCTCAGTGACGATGCTCTTTGTAAAGCTCTCTCTTGTAAGTCACTTTGGATAAAAACGTCTGCTAAATGAATAAATGTAAATGTGAATAACTACACCAGTGAAAGTTCTGTTTATACAGCATCTATCTGAATGTCTTTTGCCATTTCAGGATAACATCAGGGAAGCAGATACCTGCTGGTGACAGACTCACAATCTATTTCCATGCAGTCCTATCAAATGATTTCAAGTTTAACCCAGATGAAGACCGCATATTCATAAGGGCTGGAGAGCGCATTGGGAAATGGGATGACAATACAACTGAGCTCAGTGTGACAAGGTGCTGGTTGGCGTTTTTACTCTGTTCAAAATAGATTAGGTCAATCATACAGTTCATAGACATTTACAATACACCACAGTGTGATATAGTTTGTTAGAAATTGTATTTCATGCAAAAAGTGATATGCAACATTAACTTTTGTGATACTGGTTTACAGAGACCTTGGAGAACATGGATTCTTAGTTGAAGGCACACATTTCACAACAAAAGAGAAAGCAGGAAATGTGTCAATACCATACAAGTATGTCGTCTACAGGGATAAAAAAAAAAGATACGAGTTTGAGTATATCTACAAACCGGATTCTACAAGTATGACCAATAGGTGTCTTTTTGTGAAGTCCCATCTGCTCAATGCAGAAGGTGGGTGAAATTCTATACTGCATCTTAACAAAAGCAAATGATTCTTATTAAATGTAGATTTATTTATCTTAATTTAACATCTTGTGAATATCAGTGTTAGAATGTTTTCAATGTTAAACTGTTATGTTTTGATTTCAGGGGACTGGCATCAGTATGATGACATCATCTGCGTAGAGCCACCTACGAATATGCTAAAACGCCTTAGATCTTTTTGGTCTGATCAAAAGAAAAGTGTGGTAGAGGGCAGGGAAATAGCAGGGAACATAATGCTACAGACGATATTTGATCTTCTGAGGAGTTGGAGTGACATCAATCTCAAGAGTTTCATCATACAACTGAATCAGTTTTATGATATCTATGGAAACCCCACTGTGTATGAAGGTACACTCAAGAAATGGCTGGACTACAGTGAACATGACGTAAGTGTGATTTGAATCACAGTTTTGAAAGATAAGCACCATTGAAACCGTTTCAAAAGTTTGTTTCCCTCGCTTCACAGGTCAAAAAGCTGCTGAAACAGTTCATGTTGAAGAATCTGACTCCTCAACTGCAGACAGAAGCTGACCTTGAGAGTGACTATGTCAAGGATCCTCTGAGAGCAGCATTGATAATGCTGTATGTGTGGAAAAAGTTTACCATCAAAATGGACAACGGAGAACTCTCTAAACTCTGCACAGCCCTCTGTCTGCCTAAATTACCAAAAGAGGATTTTTTGCGGTACTGGACAGAGTTTGCACAATCTATCTCAGAACTCAAAAAGTGGGTGTTTTTTATTACTTCAATGTTTTGACAAAAAGTATTCAACATACTGAGATAGGCTGACTCAGATGAAAAAAGTGATTCAAATCGACACCATAGAAGAAAGAATACCAATATTTGCTGTTTGCGTAACTCTAATGCTATATTTCTCCAAACCAGTGTGACAGACACATTGTCGACTCTTATCAATGAAGTGAAAGACGCAGGAATGCCCCGGTGGATTCTGCCCATCCCCCTTCTCCACCTTCTGAAGGGCTCCAGCAAACCCTTCCAGCCAGTCTCTCACACCACGCTCCCCAGATATGAACATGCTTGGGCAGGCCTGCAGGGCATCAAAACACACAACATGGCACTAAACAGTCAACACAGGAAGTAAGTCTGTCTGGTATAATACACTAAAAGACAAACTGGTCCATTAGCCTATGTGGTGTCATTATGATTCATTTGTCCTTTGTTGTAGAGCATTGTTGAATCTCATGAAGAAGTACAACCACATGGTGGAGGTGGACAGACTGGTGGTTCGTTCTTGGATGTTTCTGATGAACATAGATGAACTGATACCATGTAGCGACGCCATCAAACCTGACCTCTTGGACATGCTAAACATCTTCATCCTAAAGACCCCTGTGGATATATCCTACAGTAATAATGAAGTATGAAGTCCATTTGATTAAATTGTTTTAAAGCTTTTAACGTTTCACAACTCTTATCATTCATCCTCTGTTCTTCTTTCGCTTGCAGAAAGTTTCCGAGGCACTTTCACACGTTCAAAGTAATCTCATTGAGCAGATATACAGGTCTGTGAAGTTAACTCTGAAATAATATGTTATAAAGTTTCATTTTAAAGGTATCATGTATGTGTGTATTTAATCAGTTGTATTACAATGAAACTATTTACTGTATTTGCAGTTGTCACAATCAGAGTTATGGAAGAGACTGCCTGGCAACTGCAGTAAAACTGCTTGAGAAGATCTGCAAAGGGGTTGGATCCCCCACATACTCACAGAACTTCACAGACCTCCCTGTTGCTTTCATGAATCTTGTAGTCTTAGTCTCAGACTTTGCCCACTCTTTGGAGACAAAGGTGTGTAAATATTAAGTTGGCCAATATTTGCATGGAAATATGTCCAAGTAGACAGTGTGATAACGTTACTGTGTCGATAATATTTCAGTGTATTTTGTTTGTCATGCTGTTATGTTTATATGGTTTAATATCAATTTTTCAACTATTTGTTTTACTTTTATTGATTTATTACAATGTAATTTGAAATAAAAATGATAGTATTTTCATAAACATTATTAAATTTGAATAAGTACTGTGCTAAATGAAAAGCTTCCTGTTATAGGTGACTCCGGAAGAAGAGAAGGACCTCACACAAGCTAAAAATATAGAGCAGCTGGATGTGGCAATGGGGATCATGAGAGGCTGGATCAATCAAACCTTTCGAGAGAAGCTCCTGAAAAGGAATCTGAGCTCCATGTACCTCAGTGTACAAGTCACATCAGCAGAGTTTGAGGTGAGATGCAGATGTATACGGCCAGTAAAACATTATCTACATTATAGTGTTGTTATGTCATCCTTTGTGTCCAATAAATCCTGTGAAGATATGGTGTGTACAGTTTGCACAAACTTCAATTCAACGAACACTGAATCAGCTACAGTAACCATCATCTTAACCCACGGCAGCATCTCAGGGATAGGAACTGCACTTGTGTAGTAAATTCTTACTTGACCCAGGACCAGACAGATCTTTGGTTCAACTGAAGTTGTGTGTGGGGATATTCTGCTTCAATAACTGTGAGGGTCTTGATGTGACAATATGTTACGTGGTTATAATAACTGACTTAACATGCCGATTAATAATACGAATTGATCAAAAAGACACTGATTAAGGAAGGGTAATAAGTATATTCTTTCTCAGGACAATACGGCTAATACAGTTTAATAGTGTTACAATAGCATCACAAAGAAATCCCATATCTGTGTTTTGTTTTTGTCACAGGTGTGGAACAACATCCTGTCTCTAAACTTCAAGAATGAGGATTTCACAAATGAGTGGAGACAAACCTTCACAATGGATTTAGAGGGTAAACTTAAGCAGGTATGAATTCGGATCGCAAATAAGGTATTCTATACCAGGTCTTCATTAACTATCTAACTAAAACATCTGAACACATTTTAGGAGTCCCATCTGGATCAAATTGAGGTATACTGCTCGAAGATTGAGGAGATGAACAAATCTTACCCACATGTAGCTAAGAGTATTGAGAAGTGTGCCCTTGAAGCTGTCACTACATTGTGTCAGGTATGGAAATTTTACTAAACAACACATTTAACCCATGTTTCCTCAACAACATTGGAAGTGAGTAAGTAAAAAATATTATTTTGAGAGGATATGTGTTCTTCAATAATTATACAGAGTAAGTCTGAAGGCAAGCTCTTTGAGAGGATCAGCTTGAACTATAAATTTGGAAAACTCATCTCTGCCATAATTGAGAAATCTTGGCCAAAAGATAGCCACGGGCGTTATCAGGAAAACGAGGAGGTGGTCCTTCAACACCTCCTCACCTGGACTGCTGCCAAGAACATCTTCCAGCTACATGGTAAGTGCATTAGATCAATTGACTCTGACTGTGGCAGCTTTATTGCTCCCTTTAATCAGGGGCAGTTTCTTACACTAAATAATATCCTGTTTTTTTAGGTGCTGATGAAAAACTTGTGGAGCATCTTTCGGACCTGGCCAGGGAGAGAATTTCAGTAGCAATTTCCTTCTTCACTGACATCTCCAAACAGCTGATTCAAGGAAACATTACGATTAATCTGCTGAAGCACATTCTGGAGAAGAAGGACACTTTCACAGAGCTCCTAAAAATAGGCATGTCTAACTGTTAGGTCCTTATTCATTGGTTATCAGTGTTAATAATACTGATATGACAATGACATGGCTGTAACAAAACATATATTTATGCAGACTGTTTCACTGAGAATGAGCGTTACAAAGATGGCACCCATATGAAGAGGCTACTGCAGTGGAGACAGGAGGAGGTTAAGGCTGTGTATCATGAGGAGGAGCTAGTGAAAATCCTGCTGTCAATGAGCCGCAAACTTCAGGAACACATCACAGGTGAGAGAAGGGAAAGTGAAGAAATGAATGAACCATTACCGTTTAAAATATATTCTTGGTCTCTCATGCCATTTTTCCTTGTTGGCTAAAATGTTAAATCTGTGTTGCAGTTGATTTAGAAGAGTTGGAAGAAAGGCAAAGCATTAACATTGAATGGAGGACCTTGGACCGGTTTATGGAAGTTCATTCGTTTGAGCAGCTGCCCTCGCCAATGGCTGGCGTGGTCACATACTTTGACCTTGATGAAACCATAAAAGAGATGGCAGAGATTCTTCTTACTTTTGAAAACAGCTTCATATTCAAAATGTGCTGGGTGGAGGCGGCTAGGTTATATGCTAGTCAAAATGGTGAACTTGAAGAAGCTGGAGTGCTTGACCTCATGGCAACACCAGATATGATATATGACTACATTTTTCAGTCCTGTTATGCCAAGTATGAAGAGATTTACAAATGTTTGAAGAATGGAACTCTTAGGCTTGGCGAGGTCGACACCCTTTTTAAAGCCTACAAGGGTAAATATGATGGGCTAGCAGAAGAGTTGGAAATCATGTGCAATATCGACAAGTCCAGTGACAGACAGTGGATCCAGAGAAGAGCTCAGCAGATAGAGCAGTACCATGAGCTTCACCTTGCTGTCGCATCAGCTCAGGTCATTATGATGGTCCAGGAGACACTGAACCTTCAAGGCGACTTCCAGGTTCTACAGACTTTGTTGGAAGTTGTAAGTACCTTCTGCCTGCTGGATGAACATTTTCATGGTGCATTTATTGTGTTACTCATCTTAATGATGTTGAACTGTTCTTAGACACATGCTGATTTCAAGAAGGAACATCTGGATCGGATCGACAACGACCTGATGCAGGCTAAAAGAGTTCTGGTGGATATCACAGAAACTCGCAGGCTGTGTCTACAGGAGCTCGGTCTCCGGAGAAACTTTGTCAACTGGGTGAAAGAGGCCCTTGAAGGTAAAGCACTTAAATGTATTTAACATGGGTTACAACCATGGGTGTAGGATTTACTTTGACATGGGGGGGGGACATAAGAAGAATATTTCACACTTTCAAAATAAAAGTTTCAAATGTACACTTTTTTTACCCTGCGGTATAGGCAAAAATGTTTGTAGTAGTTCCTACGCCAATAGTTATCACATGGATCCAGGATAGCTCCTTTCAGTTGAATGCATATTTAAAACACCTTATGTCATTCCAGATATCAACGAGCTGAAGGTGTTTGTTGACTTGGCCTCAATCTCTGCTGGAGAGAATGACCTAGATGTGGACCGTGTGGCCTGCTTCCATGACGCTGTACTCGGCTACTCCTCAATGCTGTACGAACTGAAGCCTGACTCCGGTTTCCTAGCCCTCAAAGAGATGCTGAAGAAATTATGGAGGGCACTGGAGAATGACAACCACCTGGCTAAGAAGCTGGTGAGATTCATGTTTAAAATGGGGGGGAAACCCATTTACAACTGTATGTGTGTGAAACTGACTAGCCATCGATCTTTTTCCAGCAAGACACTGCTCGCCACCTTGAGTGGTTGAAGACTGTTAAGGACAGCCATGGATCTGTAGAGTTATCCTCTCTCTCTTTAGCATCATCCATCAACAACAAGGGTATCTATGTAATCAGTGCACAGAATGTAACAAAGGTAAACAGCTTCCTATTAACAGAATGCTCTTTTCCTGTAATGGTTTTACTTGAGGTCCTGTGTTTGTCTAGGCAACAGATAACTAGATAAGGCAACAGCTCATGTACTGATTGTGATTGACAAAACGTTATTGAGAATGTGATTTGACAGTATTTTTGTTTAATGGATCAAATTCAGTTAAGCATGGACACAGCTGTGAAGCTGCTGATCCCAGAGGACTATGATGAAGGCCAGGAAATGCGTTCTTACTCATTGGAGGACCTGAGGGAGCTGCAAAACAAACTGATGCTCATGTCTGGGAAGGGAGACCAGGGGCAGTGTGAGGTAGAGCAGTTTGCAGAGGTATGTTGAGCATCTCATTCTGCTTTGAATATTGAACGTTATATTATATATATATATATTATATATTATATGATAAATGTATTATTTGTCTGTAATGACTCAAGTAATTTTTATAATTTGCATCTTCTGCAATATATTTTTTAGGTTTTTGCTAGCGTTCAGCGGTTAGCTGTGGCATTCATTGCTCTATATACAGCTGGAAATCCCCTGTTCAGAAACTGGGAAGCCCACATAAACTGCAACTCAGGCATCCAAGAACCTGGGATTGTCATGGACTTCCATTTGGGCAGTGTTGTCAGTGTCATTATGGTGGAGGGAAGAATGGTGGAACAACTACCTGAACTGTGCAAGAAAATGGAGACTTGTTTGAAATACTGGGAAGACTTCATAGACAAACAACGATCTCATCATTACTACCTTAATTACTACACGGCTGAGCAGATTGTCTACCTTTGCAGTAGGCTCACTCAGCAAAAGGTGAGCTGCTTGGATGACCAAGTTATCATGATGCTGTCCTTTGTGAAACCCAACTGCAGTGCCTCAGATCTGAGGCATGTTTGGCATGAACTCCAGTATGAAATCCTCACCAATCCCACTGCGGAAAATAGGGACATTGACTTTCAGACCTTTGTTGATGTTGCGGAGCAAACACCTGAGTTGATAGAAGAGATGGATGTCTCAGATACTCTGGCAAGTCTTGTTGAACAAGCTAGTGGCACACAGAAGCTGAATTTGATGTGGAATGCGTACATGAAAGACATGAAGAACTTCCTCCACGACACTCTGGATGTCAGAAGTCTAGGAAGACTTCTGGAAATATTGGCCAACAAGGAAAATGACACTGAGGATGACATCACCGAAGAAAAGAAGCAAGGCATCATCCTGAGACAGATGCCAGACGGCCTAGCCACAGGGGGGCCAAACCTCATTGTTTGTCCTCATGAAGATGTCCTGACATCTTGCATGTCCATTTACATGAGAAGTGAACACGAGCCATTGCCGACTTATGATGAAGTCCTGTTGTGCAGCGCATCGACACCTTTTGAACAGGTGGAACTTTTTCTCAGGCGCTGCCTCACTGTTGGTTACAGAGGAGAGAAGATCTACACTATGCTGTATGTGGATCAGTTGACTTACGAAGTGAGCTCCAAAGCTGAGAACTTCTTCCAGCGGATAGAGGGGCAGAGCAGGAAGGACTATAGGCTTGTGTTGATTTGCAGTTCAGACGGAGAGCATGCCTACCTTCCTTCAGCCTTCAGCAAACACAGACTGCACTTGGTACCTCAGGAGCCTTTGGCTAGGATTCAGACGTACCTCAACAAACACTACACTGTCCCAGCAGAAGAATCCAGTGCAGCTGCTGTGTTCAAAGACAGATTGTGTGTTGGAATTGTGTCATCAGAGAGAGCCGGGGTTGGTGAGTGGTATTCATTTGGTTATTTGGTCATGTCCTATTGAAGTATGAGTTATCTTTAAAATCATTGGTTTGTTTGCCTATTTTTGTAATGAAGGTAAATCGCTTTACATCAAGAGGATGTATGAGAAATTGAAAGCCAGCACAAAGAAGTCTTCACTGCTGAAATGTATCCGCCTGATTGACCCAAAGGTTGATGAAAATACAATCGTTCACTCTCTGCTGAACACACCACAGAAAGCAGAACTGATCATCTTCCATTTTGATGTCACATCCTCGGTAAATACAAAGCACAAATGTGATACATTCTGTTAGATCAATTCCACGGGATTCCCGTGTTAATTGTTGATGATGAATATTCAACAGGTGCAGAAGGGCCTCAACGAGTTTCTGTTTAAACTGCTGGTCCTACGTTATTTAATGGATTCTGACGGACGAATGTGGAAATGCAGCAGTCGGCAGCTTCATGCAATTGAGATCCTTAGATCAACAGTAAAGTTTCCAAGAAATGTCTCTCGAAAGGTATTTTAGATTTTTTTTATTTTGTTGAAAGCATTCTTTTGTTGAAAGCATTCAGTCTTGATGATTGAGAAGTAAATTTTTGTCTTCTTTTCACAGAGTCAGAGTGCAAACACCACATTCCTCGATGTATTCCCAAACATACTGTGCCGTCCTCCGAAAGAGGTTTTGGAAATTGAATTGAGTATGCAGGAAGATACAGACGACCCTCTAATGGATGATCAAGAGTTCAGAAGTGAAGCTTTCCAGAGACCATACCAGTATCTGATGCGATTCCATAACCACGTGGATCTCAATGCCTTCATGTATAAAGGAGTTGAGGGGTCGCATGGAGAATGCCTGCAAATGCTCCTCATGCACTGTGGCATTGTGGATCCATCTTGGGCCGAGTTGAGGAACTTTGCGTGGTTCTTAAACCTCCAGCTAAGAGACTGTGAGACGTCTGTTTTCTGTGATGCCTCTTTCACAGGCGATACTCTTCAGGGTTTCAAGACCTTTGTTGTGGACTTCATGATTCTAATGGCCAAAGACTTTGCCACTCCGTCCCTCAGCATTTCAGATCAGAGTCCTGGGAGGCAGCAGATGGACTTCACTGGGGTGACAGATGAAGACTTAGCCCCCTTCCGGATTAGGAAAAGATGGGAGTCAGAGCCACACCCATACATCTTCTTTAATGACGACCATGTTTCCATGACCTTTATTGGTTTCCACCTTCAACCTAACAACAATAACTTTGTTGATGCTGTTGATCCATTTACAAGACAGGTAATCAAAAGAAACATCATGACAATGGAGCTGTACGAAGGCCTAAAGCTACAGAGAGTCCCTTTCAACATTGACTTTGATCAACTGCCGAGAGGAGAGAAAATCGAACGTATCTGCAACGTTCTGGGAATTCAGTGGCCTCTTGATCCTGATGAAACATACGAGCTCACCACTGACAATATCTTGAAGATGCTGGCCATCCACATGCGGTTCAGGTGTGGCATTCCTGTCATAATCATGGGAGAGACTGGATGTGGAAAGACAAGACTCATCAAATTCCTCTGTGAACTGCGGAGGAGTGGAGTGGCCACCGACAACTTGAAACTGGTCAAAGTGCATGGAGGAACAAGTTCTGACATGATCTACGCTAAAGTCAGAGAGGCAGAAGCCATTGCGGCTATCAACCAAGAACACTACAACTTTGATTCTGTTCTTTTCTTTGATGAGGCCAACACCACAGAAGCCATCAGCAGTATTAAGGAGGTCCTCTGTGACAAAACTGTTGAAGGAGAACATTTGAATGCCAACTGCGGCTTGAAAATCGTTGCTGCATGCAACCCCTACAGGAAGCACACAGATGAAATGATTCAGAAGTTGGAATCAGCTGGCCTCGGATATAGAGTTCGAGCGGAAGAGACAGATGAAAAGCTGGGGTCCATTCCACTCCGCCAGTTGGTGTACAGAGTGCAGTCGCTACCACCAAGCATGATCCCCCTGGTGTGGGACTTTGGTCAGCTCAATGATCAAACTGAGAAGATGTACATCCAACAAATTGTCCAGAGGGTGATTGCAACCAACATGGTTGACGCACAATACATGACAGTGATAACAGATGTCCTGTCCGCCTCGCAGAAATACATGCGAACAAGGAAAGATGAATGTAGCTTTGTAAGCCTGAGGGATGTGGAACGTTGCATGCAAGCGTTTGTGTGGTTCTACAAAAATCACGAGATGCTACTTGCAGAGCTTCAGAGGTTTGTGAAGAATCAGAACACAGAGAGGACGGAGAACAATCCAAAGGTCCTACATGAGAGGGATCCGGTCTTGTGGTCTCTTGTGATGGCAGTGGGAGTGTGCTATCATGCCTGCTTGGAAAACAAAGAAAAGTACAGAAAAAGAATCTGCAAGTGTCTTCCAGAAACTTACACCCCAGTGAAAGTAATCCAGGAAATTTCCCTCATTCAGGATCTCCTTCTGAGCGGAGTTCCCTTGGGGGAAACCATAGCAAGAAACAACGCTCTTAAGGAGAATGTCTTCATGATGGTGATCTGCATTGAGCTGAGAATCCCCCTGTTCTTGGTTGGAAAACCTGGAAGCTCAAAATCTCTGTCTAAAACCTTGGTTGCTGATGCCATGCAGGGGCAGGCGTCCCACTCAGAGCTCTACAAAAGACTGAAACAGATTCACCTGGTGTCTTTCCAGTGCAGCCCCCACTCCACGCCAGAGGGCATCATCAATACGTTCAAGCAATGCGGGCGTTTCCAGGAAGGAAAGAATCTGAGAGAGTACATTTCTGTGGTGGTGCTGGATGAAATTGGCCTTGCTGAGGATTCCCCCAAAATGCCTCTGAAAACCCTCCACCCCCTGTTAGAAGAAGGATGCATCGATGATGAGCCCCTACCCCACAAAAAGGTTGGATTCATCGGTATATCTAACTGGGCATTGGACCCTGCCAAGATGAACAGAGGAATCTTTGTGTCCCGTGGTGACCCTGATGAGAAGGAGCTGATCGAGAGTGCTAAAGGCATATGCTCATCCGACACAATGATCCTTGAAAAGGTCAGAGATTTCTTTCAGCCCTTTGCTAAAGCCTACCGAAACATCTGCCGTAAACAAGGCAAAGGCTTCTTTGGTTTGCGTGACTACTACAGCTTGATCAAGATGGTTTTTGCCATCACCAAGGCTACAGAGCAGACTCCAAGTGCGGAGAAGATTGTGGAGGCAGTGCTGAGGAACTTCAGTGGTAGAGATGATGTGGATGCTGTCAAGGTATTCTCCTCCTGGCTGCAGATCAAACCAAATCTGGAGAGCATTAGTGCTATTGAGCTGGTGAGGGAAAACATCAGAGCGATTGGTCAGGAGGAAGAATGCCGCTACTTACTGGTTTTGACAAAAAACTACGCAGCTCTACAGATCCTTCAGCAGACCTTTTTCTCAGAGACGTGCCAGCCTGAGATCATCTTTGGCTCCAGCTTCCCCAAGGACCAGGAGTACACCCAGATTTGCAGAAACATCAACAGAGTAAAGATCTGCATGGAAACCGGTCAAACCATTGTTCTCCTAAACTTGCAGAATCTTTATGAAAGTCTCTATGATGCTCTGAACCAATACTATGTCTGCCTGGGAGGACAGAAGTATGTTGATTTGGGCTTGGGAACTCATCGTGTCAAATGTAGAGTGCACAAAGACTTCAGGCTCATTGTCATTGAAGAAAAAGAAGTGGTCTACAGGCAGTTCCCAATCCCACTCATCAACAGGTTAGAGAAACATTACCTGGACATTAACACTGTCCTCAAGAGTGAGCAAAAGATAATTGTGGAGGAACTGGAGAGATGGGTGGGACAGTTTGTTGCCCTTCACAATCAACACAGCATGGCACCGCAGACCCACAAGTATCAGCCACCAGATGTCTTCATAGGCTACCATTCCGACACATGTGCTTCCGTGGTCCTCCAAGTCACAGAGAGAGAGAAGGGAGAGATGGACGACTCAGATCCCCAAAGAAAAGTGCTGGATGAGGCTAAACTCGTCATGCTCAACTGTGCCACCCCTGACTCTGTTGTGCGGCTAGACTGCACAAGTCTCTCTAAGGTGGAAATTGAAAATTTGGCCAGAGTCTACTTTGAGGAGCAGAAGCATAGTTCTTTGGCTGACTTCATGGTCTCCCACACACGACAAGATAACCAGAGTCTTTCCTCTTTCACAGAGGTAAATTTTTCTTGTCCATATACAGAATTCTAGTATTAGTTAGCATTGTCACTCAATTATCTTGATTGACTTTCTTAGGTGACAACCTTCTCCAGACTTCTGACGACATGTGACATTGGTCCCCTGGAGGAGATGGTGCAGAGTGTAGAACTCCTCTCTCTACAGCAGTTTGACACAGAATATTCTTTCCTCAAAAAGATCAGGTTTGTTTATTTAAACAGGTGTGATGTATGAGTATGGAATGATTTTAATCATTATTACAGTCTTTACAATAATGCTTCTCTTCTTAGGCATTTTCTCACAAGAGAAACCAAAAGAAAAAATGCAACGAGCAACAAGATCCTTATCATTCAGTCTGACTTTGTTGAAGCATCCCACAGCGCAAATTTTATTGCATCTGCAAAGTAAGTTAAGTCAATGTATTTTTATTTGTGAGTCAATGGTAAGGAGTTTTACAGCCCTGCTGTTATCTCGGTTCCCCTGGTTCCTTTGTCTTCTGCTCCCAATCTCAGGTTTTAAGAGTCTATTCTATTCTATTCTTTTTAAGATATTCGGCCATTAACGAAATCAACAAGTCAAGGCGTGAGGAGATGCATGGGAAGGTTTTCATTTACTTCATCACCAAACTGCCAAGGATGGAAGGAGGGACTTCTTATGTTGGATTTCATGGAGGTAAGTTCATCTGGAGACCTTTGAAGTAACATTTTAACAACTGAGGATGAAACATTCAAAAGCTTTTTTCCTCTGAAAGGTCCTTGGAAGTCCTTCCATATAGATGACCTGAGAAAATCATCAGACATTGTGTCAGACATCAAAGCCCTGCGCAATCTGACCATAAGCCAACTCTTTGAGGAAAAGCAAGATCAAACTGAACGTAAATATACAGATAACATTCAAGAACATTGGCTTGGTAGTTGTTCTTGTATCAGTTTTCAATATATTATAAAAAATAGCATGCAAATATCTAAACTAATTGACAAATACCATGAACTTCCTATGTGTTTGCGTAGCTATGGAGGTTGAAAACATGTACTCTGAGACTGAGCATCATGAGATGGAACTGGAGGACCAGTCTGTGAGTTCAGTTAAAACAAGTTCATTGCCATTTGCCACTGTTGTGTTGAGGCTGCTGCTTATTTTCATGTTATTTATGAGATGCCACAGGGCTGGGACAGTTTTGTGGACACAACAGCACTGGTGCGTAGCTGTGTCCAGAGTGCAGTGGGCATGCTCAGAGATCAGGTCGAGGGTGGCAGGCGCAGCACCAGGAGAGTTGAGATCCTCCTTACTCTTCTGTCCGACAATGAAGAAATAAGAGGTGTGCATACTGTGACCTGTTTACTACTCATTCTATTGATATGATCCTGTTGCACTGCTAAAACATGCTTTTCTTTCAAATATTTCACGTACGAAGGAGAATTCTTGAAAACTGTGAAAAGGCGCCTTCATTCTCTGCTGGTCACGTATGATAGCAGTACCCTCTCTTCAAATAAAAACAACTGGGTCATCAAGGAGGCATCCAACATTGAGGCTTTGCAGGAGGGAGGCACATTCAGGTACTGAACTGTCTGTTATATTTTTGATCTCGGTGCTTGTAATAGGTTGAAAGGCAGATGGGCCATAGGAAGGTAGTAAGTCTTAACACCTAGTCATGTTGATAAGCATTCTTATAAGGGACTTATTACCCATTAAGGAATACTGAACTCAACATACAATAACCCTAACAGACACACCCTGTGGAAGCGAGTCCAAGCTGTGGTCGTACCCTTCCTGGCTCAGCTGATCTCTGTCATCGACCGCGACCAAAACCTGGACATCCTTCTGGACACCAACTCTAGTGAGCCTGT
Organism: Neosalanx taihuensis; assembly: GCA_030340665.1. Taxonomy (NCBI): domain Eukaryota; kingdom Metazoa; phylum Chordata; class Actinopteri; order Osmeriformes; family Salangidae; genus Neosalanx; species Neosalanx taihuensis. The sequence goes on from CM059298.1 coordinate 7,169,575, forward strand.
CAAGAAGCTGTGGTTGGACATCTTTGGGAATGATAAACTTCTGGATGTCCCCTATACAAGAGTGGACCACAAGTAAGGCATCTGCGTTCTAACACTTTTAGTTAGTTAGCAAATGTTTTGCTCTATTTTTCTAGTCTAGATGCAGATTATGTCCTTGTTTTAGATGATCATAACCTAAAAAAAAATATTCCTTCGCACAGCGCTGAGTCCCATACTATCTTGGTCCAGAACTACATTTCTCCGGATAAGAACGTCAGCTGCAGTATGCCTTTCAGCTGGAGGATCAAGGACTACCTGGATGAACTCTGGGTTCATGCTCTTCATCGTGAAGGTAACTGCATGCAGCTACTGTACCGTACCTAATATTGATCAAATATATATTTTGTTGCTCTGTGCCATTCTCTTGTTCGATTGCACTGTGTGGGAATGAGGTACATTTCCTATCACCTGTCAGGCCACACTCAAAGTCAGTTTGAAGAGTTCTTTGGGAAGACTCCACTGGGAAGATGTATCTTGAGAGCAGAGAAGGAGATGCAGGCTGAGTTTTTCCATAGATACCTGCAGGATTTTATCTCAATGACTATGAACCTTGCCTCTGAGGAGGATCTAAAGGTAGGATCATTCACTTAAAAATGATTTTATTTTGGGTGGAACATGACTTGGGTCATGTTGATTGTTAACTATTGCATTGATTGTGTTAACGCGCAAAAACGGTCTAATCCCTTAGCTCCTCTGTGGTGCCCTGAATTGCTGTGTTAACGAGCTGCGAGTCCATTCTGAAGTCTCCATGGAAAATGAAGTGGTATCACTACCTTGGATCCATGCAGCTTACCACAAATTTAAGAACCGTTTGCAGAACCTCTCCAGGATGATTCACATTGAACCCCAGGTGGCAGCTGCTCTCCAGGACAACATCCATGCCAGGCAGGGAGCGGAGCTGGTAAGATTATGCTCTGGTTTACGATTGTCAGGAAAACCTTACGTTCAATTAATTGGGGAACGCCACAAATGGTAATTTGAAAACAGAGACCAAGACCAATTGTTGCCCACAACATGACATTTAACGGATCTTACTGGTGAGCTTGAATGGGTTCTTCTTAATATAATTTTAGCTCAAACACTATCTCCCCCCTTTCGCCCCCACCTCTCTTAGGTTCTGGATGTGTATGCAGCGTTGGCCTCCGTGGAGTTTCTAGAGCCCCAGGCTCTGGATTCAGACCCCAAGAGGCGGGCCTGGCTCAGGCAGGTCAAGAGGCTGCAGGTCCCCATAGAGCTGGTCTGCTCTGAGGAGAGTGTGAGGCATTATGGAGAGAGGAGCAGAACCATGGCCTGCAGGGTCCAGTAAGTTTCATGCAGATCTAATGAAATCAGTGGTTCTTAATACACATAATCATACTAGGTGTGCCTTACTGTAAATCCTGCCTGAATCCCTGAGTTTTATAACCAGGGTTCATAAGATCACAGAGCTACAAACAGTTCATTTGATTGTATTCCAAATGCACCTTTTCTATAGCAGTGTGCTATCAAAAGTGTACTATGTACTATAACAAGTGTCACTAGATTGTATTTTTTTTTGCACTTTGTGAGCTGACTTTGTGTGGTTCCTTCTAGGATTGGGTGGAACCGCATCTTCTCCCTGTCTTTGTTCGTTGAGCACATGTTGCTGGGCATCGAGCAAGTGGAGGTGAAACTGACAACGCTCGTCTTGGAGCACACGGGAGGACTTGGCAAAGTGAGTGTAGTTCATCATCTAGTAATGAGTCTTCTTCAACCCGCTGGTCATGACTGATTGGACATACTCTTGGAAAATAGAAGGATGTATTGTATACAAGTGCCTTCTTTCTGTTAACCCTGTCAAGGTGCTGGAAAAGAGTTCTGACCTAAAAATGCAGAAGCCGTTTGAAGATGTGATCAGTATACTGAAGGCCTGCAAAGACGGAGCAGTGAGGCATTTCTTCAGGTGTGCATGTTTTTCTCTGCTGCGTTTGGAACGGGAAAAACATTATAATGTCCAATTAGAGATACCGATGTCAACAAGGCAAAGATGTGCTGAAATATCAAGTTTCAAATCCAAGACAAGAATGGGTAGATGTCCTCTTCTTGTCCCTGTCAGGTTTGGCCTCCAGCCATGCCCAGTGTGTTTGGGCGACCCTCAAGACCCCCTCAGTCTGCCCTGCGAGCACATCTACTGCCTGGCCTGCATCAAACAGTGGCTGGCCCCAAGCCAAATGTACTGTCCTCTGTGTATGTGTGAAGTTCCTGGCGATCTCTCCTTCAAACCCTCAGAGGACATACGGTACGGCAATGCTAGCTTCTTTTTTTAATACAGATTTTTTTAATACATTGAAAGAAAAAAAAGGTATGTCAAATATGATTTTTCCATTTCTCAATGAATTTTGATTGTGTTTTAATGTGCAGTAAACTCATCAACCAGAATGCCCAGTTCAGGAAGCGGTGCAATGCCTTCTTCATAGACATGGTCTCGACCATGTGCTTCAAGGACAACTCCCCACCCTGCAAGAACATTATTCACCACCTTCTGTCATTCCTGATGGTGGAGGTCAAATCTGGTTTCAACTTCAGAAGTATGTTGGAACAGCTCTTCCTCTTTGTTTGGGCGTATGTATGTGATGATGATGATTGATGATTGATGATGATGATGATGATGATGTTGTTGTTGATGACGATGATGATGTTGTCGACGACGACGACGACGATGACGTTGTTGTTGTTAATGTTGATGTTGATGTGGTTCTTTCCTGGTTAGACAAACAGATTGTGACCAAGGCACTTTCTCCCTTTGATGACTCTGTGGATAAAAACCCAGTGGTGCGGTCGGTAGTGCTCAAACTTCTGCTCAAGTACAGGTAAGGAGAACATGGTTGTTTTACATATTCATGTTGTTATGTAAGTCGTAGACCACACTTGGTAATTAAATGTATTTTCAAGCTTTGATGACGTCAAAGGCTACCTGCAACATCACCTGACTGCAGTGGAGCAGTCCAACATCTTGGAAGAGTCAGACAAAACAAATCTCTACTCCCTTTACATAAACTGCCTGGAAGTATGTCTGAATTAATCAACAATGTGACACTAATTACAGATATCTCAAAAAGGTTTCTAAATGGTAAATTGTGAGTTCCAGAGTGACGGTAGTTGCTTCCTGTGGTTGTTTCCAGGACTCGATGTTTGAGAGGATGCAGTGGCACACAGTGGCAGAGCAGCAGGCGTGTCTGCGGGAGGAGAGAGCCTTCCTGGGAGACTTCCGGCAGTCATGTGCTGCCTCGGAGGTCCAGGGTGCCACCGTTGAGTACCTGCAGCAGATAGCCAGGACGCGCTTGTGTCTGGATGTGGCTGCAAGCCTGCTGGTGGACTCCCTGGATGCCGCAGGTACCTCATCCTCTGGTATTTGGGATCATATGTAAAGGATCCAGTTGCAATGACAGCGATTGCATCAGCTTGGAACAGTCTGCTTCAACTGTTTTCTTGTTTAATGTTAACACTTAATGCTCCTTTGCCTAGAAGAAGCCCAGCGTGGTTCCCTGAATGAGACAGCTGCGTTCCTGGGCAGTGTGGTGGAGCTTTGTGAACTCAGCATGAATGACTGGTACAGGGTCTACCTGATCCGCAAGATCTGCAGCCAGCGTGGAGTTGAGTTTGTCCAGAAGCTCCTGAAAGAGGCCAGCATCCACTGGCTGTTCCCTGAAGAAATTCTTCAGCAGGTAACTCTTGGCTGTGTTCTTGTATAGGACATTCTTGAAAATAAAGACTGGATCTTCTGATTTGATCTACTACTGTAGATCTACTACTGTATAGGCAAGACTCTGATTATAGTTCTGTATTTGTTGGGTGTGCGTTGAACCGTAGCACTGTGTGTGGATTCTCACTGTTCCCCACTTGTCAGAGTCAAGACGACAGCGTCATAGATCAGTACCTTGTGTGTGGAGAGGATTACAAGGCTGTTCGAGATGCTGTCGCCAAGGTCATGATGGAGGGCAAAGCAAACAAATTGGATGCTGCTTGCAAGGTGATTTTGTTCTGTTTAACACTGAGACTATTACTTGCCAAAATAACTAACAAGCATAGGCTACATTGTTAAGAGAAAAGACTTGCTCATAAGTCTATGTGTGCGTGGATGTGTTTATAGGGTTGTGAGTGTCCACCACAAAGAAGAACTGTCTACCTTCTTCTGGCTCTGTTCAGAGAAGTCACCTCTCTCTACAGGGCCGCTAACCCCGCCTTCCACCCCAAGCCTCAGGTCAGTCCCTCCACATAAGATCCTCATAACTTAGATTTTGAAGACTTGCCTTTACATACATAGCTAAGATCTTGCCTTGCCTTTACATACATAACTAACTATGAGGAACTCTTTCTGTCCTCACCTCCCCTAGCAATGTGAAGTACTGGTAGCTTTCATTGAGACCTCTAAAGTCTTGGCCACCCCAGAAGTGAAGGCTTTCGCCCGGGCTCTGGTGGCCAACCAGCTGGGGGCCCTGGGAGTCCGACAGGGGGCCTCTACAGCAGAGAGCGTGGTGGTGGAGCTCACCATCCACCTGGCCGCCGTCTTGCTCTGTGGAAACCCAGGCGTGATGACGCCCCTCAAGCAGCTGGCGCTGGCGCCGGCCAACATGCAGGTGGGCACACTTTCCCTTCAAGCCTGTCTCGCTCAGTCTTCATACTCCTTCAGGAATGCAGTTTCAATGTTTTCCCTTCCAATATCTATCAACTTAAAATTAAATACAATTTAATGTCACACGTGATGCTAGCAATGCTAGCAATCTTGGCTCTTTGGGAATACAAAAGTTCCATTGCAGCAATCCGTAAGATTTAAATCTAGTAATTAATAGTATTATTACTAGTATTAATAAGTAATTGTTACAGGGAGCCTTCTTACCCACTATGCCAGAGGACATGTTAGCGGTAGCTCGCCAGGCAATGGGAACGCTGCAGTGGTACTGTGAGTACTGACTTAGGCAACTGCATATCAAAGGACATTCAAAAGATTCAATTAAACTTCTTCATAATTCAAAATTATTTGACATGATCGTAATGTTTACCTTCCACAGCGTGTCCAAATGGTCACCCTTGTACCATTGGAGAGGTATGTAGCATGATGCTAATTTAAGCATGGTGGCACGTTTGCTTTGTGTCAATTTAACAACAATCTCTCTTTTTTTTGTATCTGCTTTCTGTATCTACTTATATTTTATTTTTATTCATGAAACATATGTAAGACTTTTATTCAGCCAACCCCATCATTTATACAGTGTGGTCAACCCATGGAGAGAAGCAAGTGTCCAGACTGTGGAGCGGAGATAGGAGGAGTCAACCACAGACCGGTTGAAGGCTTCAGAGTAGCTCAGGACGAGTGAGTACAGTCCCTCTCACTAACAACCGAGTGCCTGAATCCAGCTGGTTCAAGAGTCGAAAATCGGTTCAACATGGTCGCCTGAGGCCCATTGTCTCGCCTTGGTAACAGCAATTGGTACAAGAACAAATCGATTCAAACACAGTTTTTATCCAAATGCAATAGTCACTTTGAATGCTGCCAAATAATAATGTGCACAATGTATTTGTAATGGGTGTGGAGGTATGTCTATATGTTGTTTTATTCTTATTTTAGCATATTTAATATTCATTGTGTGTTTTTAGTATATGTTTAATTTGATTTATTTTAGTACACTTTTAATGTCTCAGGTATATTTATTCTAGTTATTTTAACACTTATTAGTTATTTTAGCACTAGGTTTCTACTTTTTGCACTGACTAGAAGCACTTTCAATTTTGTTGTACCTTGTGACAATGACAAATAAAGATCTATCTGTCTATCTATCTGAAGTGTGTTGCGTGTCTCCTCAGGGGTGACCGCACCCAGACTGGCCATGTGCTAGGAGACCCCAGACGCAGGGCCCAGCCTGACATGATGGACACCAAGAACATGTCCCCTGTGCCCTTCAACCTGGTCCGCCTGCTCACACACATGGCCATGCTAGTGGGCTCCACCAATCACCGTCAGGTAAACACACACACACACGTCTTGCTTTATCGTTCACAATCGTTGTGTTATGCTTTTATAGCTCTTGTCTTGGCACTTATTGGTTCTCACGATGTATGTTTCACGATCTAAAAGCCCACTGTGTTCGGGGTCTATCACTTTGCTATGCTCAGTGACCGATGCTCTTTGTAAAAGCTCTCTCTTGTAAGTCGCTTTGGATAAAAGTGTCTGCTAAATGTACAGGTGTAACTACAATGCTAGCTTGATTAGCATTTGACTCATTTGACTCTGAACGTCACTCTTCCTCCTCCACTTTTCTCTCTTGTGACTCCAGTACATCGCTGCCCTCATCAAGCCTCCAGTGGCAGATCCAGAGACGTTCCTCACAGCCCACCTGCAGAAGGATATGGAGCAGCTCACCAGGTCCCTGGGGAAAGGAGCAGATGACACCGTCAGCACCATCCACCTGGTGATCAGCAGGCTGCTGGAGCCTCCCCAGCCTGGACAGTGTAAGAGGCCATGACCCTGCTTCTCATCTCTGCTACTCTAAACTTCTAAACTTTTCATCTCTAAAACGAAACAAAAAAAGTCATATTTCCTCCTGTATGTGACAGTCAAGGTCATTTATTAAACATAACTGACCTTTTCTTCTCAACAGACAAATTGGCTCGAAATGTAACGAAAGAGCTTTAGATGAACTTTATCCATGTCTTCGTTTTGAGTTCAGTTTAAGAGTTGTGAGGTGTTTGCGTTCCAGGGCCTGTTCAGTATGATAACCTGCTCTCCACCAAAGAGGCCAGAAATGCCTGGGAGACCACTGTCGGCAATGACATCATCACTCCTCAGCTCAAGGTAAGATTGAAGGAGGACACTATTTCTGAAGTTTTTGGTGCTCTCATTCCAATGTATGTACTCTCTCTTCTCTTCGGGTTCCTTCTCATTATCCATCCTCTGATCTCCATGTCTCCAGAACCTGGACAGACACCTCAACAGGGTTAACGGCTTCATCCGGACTGACACTCGGGTCTCCTCCAACCCCATCATGAACTTGGTGTTTGGGGACCCTGTCCTGTTCATGTCCTCACTGCCCCAGGCCTCCCTCATCCACGGCTCTGCTGTGTGGAGCTGCAGGGAGAGGGTGTCCTTGCTCAGCCTCGCACACATCGTGGAGCAGAACGACGGCAAGGACGCCCTCCCTGTCCTCTGGAGATTCCTGCAGAAGGTATGGGGACAGGAATATGGACACTGGAAGCAGTTAAGTTTGTGCTCAGTGCTTGATCCATTTCTCCCTGACCGTGGCTGTAGGAGGCTGAGGTGCGTCTGATCCGGTTCCTGCCTGAGCTGCTGGCCCTGCAGAGGGACCTGGTGAAGAGGCTGCAGAACGTGTCAGACCTGCCCTGCAACACCATCGGCGAGTTCCTCAACAACCAGAAAGCAGGTAGAAGAGCGCTGGGTTCAGATACGAGGGTGAGGTGGGAGGGCGACAAAACAGGAGAAGTTTGCCTCTCTCTCTGTGTTGGTGATTAGCTTTGCTGTTGCAAGATGGCATGCACCGTTAGTGCGCAGTCTCAACAAAGGCTACTTGTGATTAAATCCTATTGAAATGCAACATTATCTTTGTTGTACCAGCTGGCTAAAGGCCTCATGACCAGGAAATGATAATGAATGTGTGTGTATACAACATGTATTAACAAATGTGTTCTTTCAAGTCACTCTGAAATCCTGGTATGAAACACGCATCAAAATCTTCCTGACAACTTGGAATCAGCTCAGGGTGTCTCTGGAAACGAACGGTAAGATAACAAACAAACAAAAGCACCTTTATTATGTGGCTCAATCCTACCTCAGGCTCGGCCACGTGAATTATACCAGTTGAGACTTTTTTTTGGATTACAGGTGAGATTAAGATCCCTGCTGAGTTCTGCCAAGAGGACCTGGACCTGAACAGCAACTTTCAGGTGTTACTGCCACAGCGTCAGGGTCCGGGCCTGTGCTCAACAGCATTGGTTAGCTACCTCATCGCTCTGCACAACGACATGGTCTACTGTGTGGACAAACACACAGGGGAGCAGACCAGGTGGGGGCAAAGTCAGACCACTTCACTTTGGTTTATTGACCTTCTTCGTATTTATGATTTATGACTCTCGAGGGAGAATCTATCTAAAGTACATTCTTCAAACCCCCCACCCCTCTCAAAACATGCCTCTCCCTCCTCTCTCTCCTCCAGCTACACTGTGAGCCCAGCCGACCTGACAGACCTCCATGTGATCCGCTATGAGCTGGAGAGAGACCTGCTGGCCCTGGTCCTGTCCAACTGCCAGTACAGCATGGAGCGAGGCCGGGAGACCCAGCATGAGTACGACCTGCCCAAGATCCAGCAGCAGATCCTCACACGCTTCCTGCAGGGCAAACCCCGCATCACCCTCAATGTGAGTGCGCATGCGCACCGTACGATGCCAACACACCTGCGTACATCGCTGTCAGCCATGTTTGATGTGTTCTCCCCCCCCTTCCCCCTTTTCCCCCATGTCTTCAACACAGGGAATCCCCACGCTGGTGAACAGACATGACCGCAATTATGAGCACATCCTCAAGGATGTGAAAGACAAAGTTAGACAAGTGAGTGTGTGTGTTTTACGATTGCACGGTTGTATAGCGTGTGTGTGAGAGACACACGGGTGTGACTTTGTGTGTTACCCTCTCCTCTAGGAGTCGCTGGCAGCTCTGGCCCTGTCGGGGCTGGCAGGGGAGCTGCAGTCCTACAGCGAGGTGTGTGAGGCCCTGGCCACGGTGGAGGTGGCCCTGGGCTTCCTGGCCATGACCGGGGGAGAGGCCTCTATGCAGCTGGACTGCTACCTGACGGATGTGCTGCAGATGGGAGACCAGACGGACCCACACATCCTCAAGGTCAGAGGCCTCTCTTGGTCTGTTTGTGTGTCTCTATCTCTGTGTCTCTCTCACCTTCCTGCTTGTAGCTTGAACACACAGGCGTCTGTGTGACTCCTCTTCTACCTTGGTGAAGGTCAGCTCGGTTTGTGGAACACAAACTGATTCTTGAAGTGAGATCTCTCCATTTGGTTTCTCCTTTCCTGTTCTGTCCGGTTCTCCACAGACTCTGAATAGGTGCAGTCTAAAGCACTGTGTGGCCCTGTGGCAGCTCCTCACATCTCTCAAGTCAGAGAACATGCTGCGTCTCAAGAGGGTAAGACCTCACCACAGCCCTGCTCAGCAGCTTTAACACTCAGACTTGTATACAGTTACAGTTGGATACCTGTGTGCGCGTGATTGGTCCAACCCAACAAAGAAAGGGGCTGTTCATTTATTTTTCACAGTTTTGGGATTCAGCACCCATTGTATTCGGGGAACACACAAGCCACCACAAGTGTTCGCTAACACGTTCCCTTGTCTCCCCTGCCCCCCTTCCAGGACCCGTTTGTGGGCTTGTCGGAGGAGTACAGAAGAGCGCTGGGAGAGGAGAAGCGTCGGGCCCTGACGGGCTTCTTCTCCAAGGGCTGCGCTGACTCCTTCCTGTTGGAGATGCATGAGTTCCTGCTGCTGGTTCTCAGGAAGCCCCAGGCCACAGACACCTACAGACCTGACTGGGGGTGAGAGGCTGCACACCAGCTACAGTACAGCCTAACATACCACAGAGTGATCAAGTGCACAGCTGTGGATCTTGATGGTCTACTGTAGCCATCTCTGGAAATGTCCCCTTTTAACACTGCATGATAGGTTTAATGTGCAGTGTTGTGCTGTTCGGAGTATTATTGGAAACGTTTACTTTCAATTAAGAATCGGAATATCAATGCAAAGCTTAGACCTGTGCATGGAACTAACGTGAATATTGATTCTGCCTCTCTCCCTTTCCTTCTCTCCTTTCCCTCCCCCCGCCCCCTTCCCAGTCTGAAAGACACGCTGGTCTCCTACATAGAGCGTAAAGACTTGGACGCTCCACCTGACGTGGAGGAATTCTTCCCTGAGGAGATCCTCTTGTCCCATTACCTGGAGGTCTGGAAGCTGACTGTGGCCTTCAAGCAGGAGCGGAGCCAGAGATAGGTCCAAATCAAGAACCACTGCTCTGCCCTTTCTTCCCTGCTAGACTGAGTTCCCCTACAACAGCAATGTTAGTTGGCTTATTCTGTCAGCGGGACTCTCACTGTGTTTGTTGCTCGGTTAAATCTCAAAATGCGATTTTGCGACATGATAAATTAGTGGTAAAGAAGCAATCAGATGAAACGCCTTTGATTTGGCTATTGTATGTGAACTTTTCTTTCTCCTTTCCAGAAGTTTACAATCCTGTGTATTATGTACCACTTTGTACCTGTATCATCAGGGGTATGCTGTCTGTGTTACACAGCGTAACCCATGCAAGCAATGCCTTTGTGTTGGAAAGCACTGTTGTTTGGCTTTAAAGTGCCAAAACGGAAAACAAATGTGTACAAGACGTACATATCATTATTACTCAACTGCCTGATGAGTAACTGACTTTTATTGATCAACAATGTACCTTAATCAAAAATACATAGATCTTTTTTCATATTTTTCTTTTAGGTAATTTAGTTAATTACTTTGAAATGTTCTCATTTGCACTTTTTTCTATTTGAATCTGTGAGACTGAGTAGTTAACAGTTAAAGTCAGAGTGAAGGAAGAGTTTGGATTCTAATACAGTTATGTGTTTAACTCAGGTACCCATCTGTGTATATGAATAATGTATCAGGTCTGATGCAGAAACGTAACCACTCCATTTAGGCATGGCAGGGTTACCTGGTTACCTCAACCTATATTGTTGTATTCCAGTACAGCTCTGTCACACTACATGTGACAGTGCTATCTGCCTCTGCTCTCTGAAGCCTTAGGGATTAATCAAACTCATTATATGACACTTTCATTCCCTTCTTCGATTTTATGTCGGACCAATATGTCTTTCTGTACTTCATTGTTCAAAAGAACATTCTGCTGTGACAAAATAAATGTTCTGCCTACTTTGTTGTCTAAGTTAAGTTAATATACATGCTATTTTCCGACAGGCACCAAAGTTGACATTATTGTACGCTAGTCATCTTGGTGGGTAGGTGTCATCTGTCTGCTTTCCCCACCACCTGACCTTGGCCAGCCAGTGGGAATCCCACATTACATTCCACCCAGAGGCCAGAGACATGATCCTAGTTAGACAGGAAATGGTTTCCTGACCCATGACCCTACAATGTTAGAAGGGCAATGTGTTTCTGATCAGTGTGATGGACAAGATCAGGCATGGGAGCTGAGAGACGGGTTTGGGACGCACTTTTAACTTAATTTCCTCTTTACCAAAGCCACTTTCGGCAGTACAATGTTTACTGGGCAGACAGACCTCTGAAGAAGTTAACTATGACCAATGTGTGGGCTGGGTTGTAGTCTGGATTATTAGGACTGGTGGGTTTAAGTGATTTCCTGCAATAAAGCCATTAATTCAGACTTGGCTGTCTGTCAATCAGACCTTTTTAAGTTTTGAGATTGAGTATTCTAGACAATATCTTACGTAAGATCCGGTTTGTACTTACTGACAGGACAGGACAGGAGTGACAGGATGTTTTTTATATGGGCAAGTTCGGTCTGTCTGACGGAGACACCTGACCCCTGCTGGTCCTCGACCCTACTGACCCCAGTCTGCCTCGTGTTCATTAACAAGGACTGTTGTGGGACAACGATCAACACGTCCACAATGGGGGTGCGAGGCGTGATTCACGGTGCTCAGGCAAGGGGTTGAAGACCAAGCCTCAGTGAGCAAGCTCAATCACTCTCCATTCCACTGTTCTGAGCCTCTGAGCCCACGTACTGGCAGCACAAAGGACGCAACACAAAGGGACTAAATGAGCCACTGCCCCAGCATTGTCTTTGGCCTTTTCGTGAGGAGAAATTTGGGACATTGAGCACATCCAAGTTCATGGATTGGGGACAATTGGTGTTGGGTGATCGGTAGATGAAGATGCCCTGGAAGGGGGGGGGGACCAGATTGGAGCTCTCCACCAGGCAGAACATGGAGCTTGGGTATCACCCTGGGAAAAAGGATACCACATGACCTCTGACCTTTGACAAAGTGAGATTTTTTTAAGAAGCAGCTGCCTTTCTGGGAGGCTAGTCTCCTCATACAAACTGTCAGGGCAGATATTATTTTTCAGATGGCTGTGTCTTTAAACAGCAGAGGGTGTGTGTGACCGCTAGATGGCACCAGCTGCCCTCTCCTAGCCTCAGGGTTGAGGCTTTCAGCTTGTTCAATGACGTGGGAGAACTGTTGGAGAGAAAGAGAAACAGCACACATCCTGAATAGGATTAGAGATTTCACCCATAATCTAAAAGAGCTGTGATGACTGTGTCTGTTATTATTAACGTATACACTTATGGTTGGCCAGCGCTCAAGACTAAGCCTACGTCTGACCACTCTTTGCGCTGCCATCTTTCAGGATGAAAAAAAAAAGCCGGTGCTTGTTATTTCACGGGGGTCAACACAAACACAGCAGGTTTGGTTCATGCAAGGTCACAAGCCTGAGACAGTATGTTCATGTCTGTGGGAGGCTGCCCTTGAATCAGGGCTCCCACCTCCACCACCACCATCCTGGTTTCTGTTGCAATGCACTGCCCTCTGGACTCCCTCCACCGCAAGAGCCAGGGAAAGCAAAGAATGGCTTTGCCGTCAACTGTCAACGTTCCCTCATTCAGGGTAAGCTTCCGACTTAACCCTTTGATTCCCCCCCCCCAAACCATCAGACCATCAGATATTCATCAGGTTTGCACCTTGGGGATCCGATGTCCTCTGGCGGGGCTGACGCCAGACTGTCGCTGCCTGCCAAAAGGGAACCAAGATGTTAACGATTGCGTTATGAAATCAGTAGCCTGGAATACCCCAGAGATCCGCAAAAACACACCAACACAGGCTACTGTATCTCCTATGGGGAATCACATGTGCTTTACTGCTAGGTTGGGTAAATGTTTTCTTTAAATTAGCCCTCCAGGGTGCTGCTGTTATTGCATTATTATCAAATTAGTGTTTTTTAATTACTACGTCATCAGAACTGTATGTGCCGGTGGATCGAGGTGGGGTTAGAGACGGGACTATCGCCCAGTTTCTCAATTTGGCCCAGTCTGCTTGAAAAAAAACGTCATCATAGTAATGTAACACATCTGGGACATTAGATTAGCTAACTGTGTGCATTTCTCCCCATACTCAACACCTAAGTTGCTCTACGAGCTCAAGAAAGAAGTTAAGATTTAACTAAGATGCCATGCTGTTCTATTAGATACGTGAAGAGAAAATACAATTACATGTTAAGTGGGAACATACCACACGGGATTATGAGAGCTGCTGTGTTTTCACCAATGAAAATGAAAGTTTTTCACCACACAAATCAAGGAAGAAATATGATTAGACCTTCCAACGGGGATTATAATGGTTGCTTTTGAAAATAATAATTTTGATCAGAGAGAGTCAAAACACGATCAAACATTTACTGAAGTTGTGTGGTTTGCCCATAAAATGCAGACGCAGCACATGCACATACATTATGAAATATAAAACACATAATTCAATTTATGCCACGCTCCCCAAATTAACATGAGTAGGACGTTTGAAACTCTGCAGTTGCTTGACTTTCCTTTCTGTTTTCTTATAGTCTTAGTCTTATATCCGTAGTCTTATGCTTGTAGCTGGCCACTAATAAGACAGTCTGGCATGTAAAGCTTGGCATCGAAACAATAACCTTCTGAACCAAGGACTTGATGACACTTTCTGATTGGCTGCACTTGTGTGATCAAACAACAGGCCAAGTGAAGTCTGACACATAAACCCAGGCCCAAGTCATGAAATGTTAGCCAGACTTTCAGCAGTTTCATTAGAAGGGCTTGAATTTCAATACCAAAGTGTCTGCAGCAGGTAGACAGCTCTGCCTTTTGCGCTCTGCAGCAATACTACCTCATATTGAATTAGCTTGTTATAGTAAAATGAGAGGGTGTTTGAGAGTCCCAGAACTATGTCTAGCATTTCCCAAATAACAATAGGGAGCGGGGCAGGCGGAGGTTGCGGTGTCAGGTGCTATGTTACACTTACAAAGTGAGAAGCCCCTGCCGTTCTCCCTGTCTTGTTTTGGGAAAGCTACAGTCACTGGATACAATTATTGGAGCCAAGATCACTCCCCCCCCCCCCCCCCCCCAACACACACATATAGCACATTCATCAGGATTGTGTTTGGTTTGAGGGGGAATGGTTTGGAACACTATGTCTCAAGGCCGAAGAAGAGTATTTTTATAAGGTGCTGAGACAGAAATCGTTTCTGCTGTGCAGCAGGTCCTAAGCTCCGGGGGACATTTCCAATGGGCTCTGGTATTTGATATAGCTCATGACTGCCAGGGTTGATTTAATGGCTCTAGATACTACGAATCGCCGTTCAACGCAAGTCCAAATATGTTTAATTCAATTGAGTGATTTTCGATTTGCTCCAATCCTATCTTTGTACGTCCCAGTCCGATGGGATTTTACTGGGATGAGAACAGTTACCCTGGAGGCTTTTCATTCTATCATCATCTCCACCTATCCTCTCCTCCATCCTCCCTTCGAGGCCTCTTGTCTACCCCTGCCCCCCCCCCCACACACACATCATGCGTGCACCCTGGGCTCTGCTGGCTGAGCTGGGGCGGGGAGGCAGGCCGCAGCTGCTCCTCATTCCCCAGGCCTCCACCAGATCCTCAGCTGTTCCCACTTTCCCAGGAGTTCCTGTGTGAGGGATTAGCACTTCGGTTCTGCTGGATTTGGGCTCCTAATGGGTCCCAGCACCGTGGGCCACACAGAGGAAAGGGTTAAGGGCAGGCTGCCGGGGGGCAGCTGGGTAACACCAGCCCGTCCTACCTCTCCCACCTGTGGAAGGCCTGTCCAGAGATGACTGAGGAGGAGCTGGGGGACATTTGAAGGTGCTCAGGAGTCTCTTTCACCTCTGTAGATGTGGTCTCTTTACGGCTCTCCTTTTGGACAGAGAGATAGATGAGAAGGTTCAGAACCACTGAAAATCAGTCATCTGTGAACTATTACAGGCAGCAGTGAACAACTACGTTTTTACAAAGTTGAGGGGCTTTTTGTCAAATAAATGAAACAACAGAGGCTAGCAGGTGGGACTGTGTGGCTTTGCACCAGATACAAGTCTCAGAACATAGATACTGCCGGGCATACAGGGAGCCAGTGCTACATAATACAATTAAAAGTCTCAAAACCAGTCCCAACCACTCTCTCTGTACCTTATCTCTCTCACTCACTGACTTTATTTTTTTCTCAATTCCTTTCATTCATTCTCTCCCTCCTATCGGAGTTCTGCTTCCTGACAGGCTATTGGTGGTGACTAGATAATAAGTCTGTGATAGTGTCTGTTTACAATGGAGAACAGTGGATTAGAGTGATTATCAGTGGAGCCAGAGTCTGAACTAGCCTGGTGAGTCTGCCACAGTCTATGGAAGTGTGGACGGATCTCCTGTACAAGATTAGACAACCTGGATTACATCTTGTGTGTGTCCCGACTGCAATGAAAGACTAATTACAATGAACGGGGTGCGCTTCTCAGGGCAGAGACATACACAGACCTCCCGATCTTGTCATGAGATGCACATTAACAAGGCAGGAGCTAAAATATTAAATATTTTGATGCATTTTTCATTGCCATTTTCCCTAGGTATAATACATATAACGATCATTCGACTTTACATATTTACATTTATTCATTTAGCAGACGCTTTTATCCAAAGCGACTTACAAGAGAGAACTTTTACAAAGAGCATCATATTAATAAGTACGACTTATTAACTATTAAAGGATCCATAAATACGGCTGACATAATATGGATAAAGACTAAGATTGCTGCTCTACATCGTGTGGGCCTATAGTTTTTTTAAATTAATTTAGCCATCTTTTTTTATGAGCTAGCCTACGTATGGTAAACAATTTGCGGTATGGGACTCCCATCAGCACCTACCTTGACTCCCTGACCTCAGTTTCCCCATGACACCCATGGAGACACCCGTGGAGACACCCAGTGAGATGGCTCAGTCTCTGCCTCCTCCTGGCCTCCCTGTTGTCACGGCCCTCAGGCAGCATCAGGTTTCACAGTCCTCTGGCCTCCCGGCTCCAGCATAAATACACAACGCCCTCTCGGGTTGCACTTAATAATATTTACGCTCAATTATAATTCTGCAGATACGGATTCTCGACTGGAGGTACAGTGGCGGAAGGAGAGGGAGAGTGACCTTGAGCCCTCGCCTAGGCCTGGTTGAGCTGGGCTTCTGATCCCCAGAGGCCTCCCTGACTGCACTCTGCAGCACCAGGGTAAAATAAGCAGTCCGGCCATTAAGGGCCCTCAATGCAATGTTGGAACACTTGGGTGTATATTTGTCTATGCGATGAGACTCTTTGTTTGGGGGGGTGGGGGGGGTAGGGGGTGGGGGTGGGGGGGGGCGGGGCGGGGGTGAAACAAGAAACTAGCCAAATGACACACTAAATGTTGCATGTGTGGTAGCCACAAATTCAACAAATGAGCCTCAGCCAGTCCCTCTGGTCTCTGTTAACCCGGTAAAAGCGAGGCATCGGCGATAAATGTATTAATGACTGCAGTTGAACACAAAACCATAAACTGTGATGTCATAAATCGGTCAAGCACATGTCTTCGGGTAAGAGGAATGGTGGTGTGTGTCGGCAGAGAGACCTTGGTGCAGATTCCCCCTGGCTAAACACTTGTGAATGGAGCTTGCTCACCTCAGGCTCGACCATAATCCAGATGAATAACGGCTGGTGCAGAACTAGCGCTGTCAGACTGACGGTTTTTGCGTGCAGACGAGTAGGTAAGGACTGCGGTGAGCTCTACAGGAATCTCTGTGGAGTTGTACTGCTGGGAAAAATATCGTTTTCAGCACTTATTCGTTGGCTGACCAACAGTGAAAGCTGCTTTTCAGTGGAGAGAAGGTAAACTGGCACAAGGGTGCCCAATGTGGGCCTGTCTGACCAGCCTCTATGTCCTCATCTCCTCCGAGTGGCTAATTGTAGAGCTTGCTGGTAAGTGAGGTTAAAGATTACTGTATGATAGATGGATGGCTTACCTGTGACTAATGAATGCTATTCATTTGTCTGTTCTCTCTTCGCGTGCTGTGCTGACCTGAATGGCACAGCGTGCACTAGTAATAGTGCTGCTCTGTATGATGTGTTCATAAGGCTTATTTGACTCTGTGGAGAATACCCAGGTCCTTTCTATATATACAGTCTCATGTTGAGCTTGGACCATCACAAGTCATCAGGGCCCCATTACCTGTAGCCCCTCACCCAAACGACACCCGACAAGATCCCCCCCCACTCCCCCCGGCCATCCATCTCTCCAAATCTGCTGCTCGGCCATCATAACCTCGGGTGTAGATCCATGGAGCTTTTGTCCGGGTACAGTCAGGGATTTGTTGGTTGTCTTGGCTATTAGAGATGGCTTCTCTGACCGGAGGTTTTCTAACAGGAGAATATAATGAGAGGAGGAAACTTCTACCAGCCACTGCTGGTCTGACCTGTAGCACACATAAGGAGATTTGTGTGCAATTGTTGTTCCTGGCAGACTCATTTTTGGGCAAGTCAGCACCGCCCTGCGATGCCCAGGAACGACACGCGTGTCATTTCCTGCCAGGGGCAATCATTTGGTTATTACTGCCGCTAGCTGGCAGCAGCTTCATGTTCTGTCTCTGATTTCCAAAATGAAACATGTATATTTTTCTTTTGTCGACAGAGGCAATATTTCCAGGCGAATCAAGATTGCGGTCCAGAAGGTTTCTGGTTCTTGGTTTGAAACTTTGCAGTTTATAATGAACTGTATGAAATGGCTGAATCAGGCCATTTATAAATACACTCAAGAAGTACCCTTGGCTTTGAGAAATAGCATATTTATATACTGTAACTTTTTAATGCTCTAAATGATGGATTTCCAAACTGTATATATATAAAGCTTAGAAAAACAATAGTGACTAATTGCAAAGACTCTTGAATTACATGATGTTTAGCTTGTTTTACAGGCAGTGATAACAGGAAGGTCACATGCAATTAAATGTAATTTATGAGCTGACCAACTACATGGATGTTGTTGGGAGCTCACTATCTCCAACCTGTGTCCACCCTCACCCTCACCCCACACAGTCACTCAGGTTTATCAGAGTGGCTGGAGTTTCTCCAGTCAGATGTCCTGCTGCTCCTGTGGTTGGCTCATAGACTGAAGTCTTGTTAATTAGTAGGTTAAGACACTACTTTGTTTTACGATGACACATACAACTTTGATGTTTACCCATGAGAACTGGTTGCTCCACTCAAATTTTCAGACAATTGAGACTTCTAAATGGCGTCAGCCTTACAAAATATTTGTTTATTGCGGGTTCTTTCTGTGTTAAAATTATCTCATTGTATAATTTTTTTATCTTTCTAATTTTTAGAAAATAAATGAGCTTTTTAACCAAAAAATCCCTGAAAAAGACCATTGTAAAGCACAGTTCCCACACAACATGTTAATCCAGTTCTAATTTATTGCCAAGTCATTTAATTAGGCTAAAGTCCCTTTCCAAAAGTAACAAAGAGAGAAATAAAACAAGAAAACAATGAGGATGGAAGAATTGAAATGGCCTTGATGTTTTGGAAGAGACGGCTGCCTCAGACAGGCCCCCACAGCTGAGCAGCAGTATTCCTCAGCCATCAGATAGTTGGCCAGGCTCTCGGCACAGCCGGTGGTGTGGGCGCTGTGCCAGGAGATCACTAATGGCTGAATTATGGTCCACAAGCAGCTGGGCCTATCAGCCAACAGGCCAGATCACTGAGAGGCATTCGTCTTTTCAGTCTCCAGACTTTTGATAATAGGAGGAAATGCGTTGTGCGAATTGAAGGTGTGTGTGTGTTTGAGAGAGAGAGAGAGAAAGTGTGAAAAGGAGGTTGTTAAGTTGTCAGACGATGCCTGTGTTGTGGCATGTGAACAGCTTTGAGATGTCAGACTTCACCGTGGACATTCATGAAGGGGAGTGGAGATAACACTAAGCTCCCTGACCTCTGGGTCTCTCCACCCCCTCTGCTGCTCCGCTCCTCCACTCTTCCTCCTCCTCTTTTTTGCTTTGCCTTCCTTCCTTCCCTCCTCCTTCTCTTTCTCCCATCTCCTCCTCTCAGCCATGTGCTCTTCTGCAGAGGCCCCTGTCAGGGAGTAAAGAGGATGAGATAACGACAACAGCTGATGTCATAAATCTAGGCACAGAAACTCTCGACATGAGGTTTTCAAACAACCAAATGCCCAACATGTCTTACTCACCACACAACAACCGCAAGGAGGCAAATAACATTTCATTTTCAAGTGGCTCTAAGCCTCAGAATTCTTTTCCCCTGTTGGAAGGAGAAGTAGACTTTTTGTGAAAGCAAAGAATTCGACATTTAATCCACCTTAAACAGACAAACATGTGCCTTCACATGCCCTGACTAATTTGTTGTGGTTTATCAGAGGTGATGGGGCAGCCAGCCTGGAAGACAGCAGGCCTGCTACGTTGTCTCTCCCCTGGCCACGCTGGAGAACCATTGGCCCTGGAACAGCAGCCTGATAAGACTCTGGGAAAAGCCTCCCACCAGACCTGATAACACACAGAGGATGGGGAAAGACAGCCTCCCACCTGTAGATCCACAATAAGCACAGTGCAGCTATGCATGAAGCGCACACACATTTTACCAAAGATAATACATGCAGTTTTGACATTCCACTGGAGGAAGAGGCTATATTTCACTAAAAGGACATTTGTGCGTTGCAGTGAATCCTCTTAAGTCTGCCGGGCCACTCTCAGTACCTGGCAGATCCCTGAACCAGGCTTACTATGTCAGACCTTGACACCAGCTCCAAACAAGGTCACCCATGTAAATCTCATGTATACATCATACACATGACTTAAAAAATAACAACCATAAATTTATGGGATGGTCGTCGAGGCAAGCAGGGGAGGAGGGCTAGACAGAGAGTAAAAATGAAAATCAAATGGAGTATTTCATTTCCTTTTGAACTAGGCACAGACAAGTAGAAAGGGAAGGAGGGAGGCCCATCTTGCTCTCGTGTTACATCACGGTGTGATGGCTTTAACACACGTCCCCCGCTCTGCTCCCCCCCTGCGGGCCCATCAGTCCTGGTCTGCTCACAAGAGGTCTGGCTCCCAGATAGGCAGAGGGACGAGGGATCACAGCAGAGCGGCAAGGGGTTTAACACACTCAGAGGTGGGAGGACGCCGTTTTATCACCTGCCGCTTGAAAAGTATGGAGGGAGAGAGGGGGGCGGGGGAGGGAGAGAAATATTCAGAACGCTTCATCAAGCTGCCTTCTCAAGAGTGTTCGCCCGCTGTCCGCATCCCTCTTACAGGTCACTCGCACACAAATTCCCTCATGCAAATGTCTGAGCGTTGTCAACGGCGGTTCATCTTTATATTCCAAAAACAAGAAACAACAAAAAAACATTTCAACCAGCGCAGCTTTCTGAGGATGTGTGAAGTCAGCCCGTGGCTGTTACATAGATCACAAGGCAGGAAACATGCACTGTTTTCACAGTGAGTTCAAATGTGCTATCAGATAGAGATTTGTCTGGCTGTCCCACACCAGGCATCCATCTCTCTACTCCTGCCTCCTGAGATCCTTTTCTACGATAGCAGTGATAACTTCTCTCCCAAAGTCTTATCACTGACAGGACCCAATCCTCTCTGCTTTAGCTGTCCTGCTGGTCTGCCAGACTGTCTTATATTAACCTAGCTAAAGGCCCTTCACCAACGCTAGTGTCACTGTCAGACCTGAAACGCCTGAAGAGATTCTTCTCAATAAAAACAGGCATGTGTACAAACGGCCTGTGGATTGATTTATGTAATTTCTGTCTTTTTTCGGGGGGGGGGGGGGGGGGGGGGTAGGCCTGGTTTACAGTAAGTAATAACACTAGCCACGTGAATATCATCAAGGTTCTGGGTGGAAGAAGTTTAGCTGGGGGAATTAGTCAAATGGTTTAAACCAGACTACCAAGGTGTGAATTAGAACACATTGGGTTGATTCTGTTTTTCCAGTATTGTAACAAACTGCCTTAACCAAATCCTGGAATATTTAAGATTCATGAGAAACAAAATATATTTATAATTAAAACTCTAGTTTTACAATTTCTGCCCAGTTAACATAGCTCTGTCTTCAAAAAGAGTTGTCTGAAATTATTCCCTGGTTTTCCCTGTTTTTTTTTCTGGTTTCCAGAAAAAAAAAGGGTTTGGGAGACAGATGAACAGACATTTTCCTCTTCTTTGATGGTCTTTGTACAGGGTTAAGGAGAGACGGTGTAAGGTTGTTGACTCAAATGCTGAGAGACAGAATCTTCCGGCACGTTGCTGATAGACTGTTTGCTTGGAGAGTGGCCCAGCGATAGAGAGGTGATGATTGCTGAAGGGAAGCTGTCAGTCAGAGGCGTGGTGTGCTAGGGGTGTTAACAGGTGGGGACCTGTTACTACAGACATGGCTTTAGCTGTTCATGCATGGAAATTAATGTGCATAACAGATGTCTCTCATGTTCGAGAGTGTGCGTATGTGTGTGATATGAGAGATGAGAGAGAGAGAGAGAGGGAGAGAGAAGAGAGAAAGAGAGAGAGGAAGTGAGAGAAGAGAGAAAGAAAAAGAGACAGAGAAAGAGAGGGAGAGGGAGAAAGAGAGACAGAAAAGAGAGAGAGAAAGAGTGAAAGAGAGAGAGAAAGAGAGAGAGCCTATCTGTGTTTGCTTGTTACAAAGCTGCTAAACCACAGAGGGAGGAAACTGGCTATTCCACAATGCATATTCCTGGGTGTCTGTCAACACCCACCCCCCTCTGGGTCCCTGTTTTCTGCTCTCAGCAGGCTGTAACCCTGGGAGCCGGGGCTGAGCTGGGGCCTGGGACAACCACAGCAGTGGTGGACTCCGTCCTGAAGCCTGTCGAAGTTCCATTCCCTTTCCCAGCTGGAGGACAACCCAGACTCTCCCTAAGGGACAGGGGGGGGTCGTTGTGAATTTAACGAGGGCCTGAGGGGTCGCGTAGAGGGCCCTCAACCCTCTTGTGCCAGCCTGTACCTCCACGGTAAACCTAGCTATGAAAGTTAGTAAGGCATGACAGCGGCCACCACGCACGCTGTCAGATAAACTGGAACTGTTTCCTCAGTGGCTGAGTTCTAAGTTCTAAAGCTTTCAGCACGCTGTGTTGTAACAGCAGCCTTGTGTTATGGGCTACAGGAGGGAACTGACATATCGTTTGTGGTATCGGCTGTATGGGCAACTGTGCTTAACTTGAACTCTGTATGGACTGTAGGCTGTGTGCAACATGGCCCATGGCCTGTTATTCAACCATGCAGTTCAGTGATATTTACAACAGGCCTGCATGTACACCGACAATGATCAAACTCAGATGAAGGGACATCCTCTGACTCTTCTACCATACCTGCTGAAATAAACTCAATAGAATTTCCCCCCAAATGATTTATTGACATTATTTAACAGTTTATTGACACGCTGTAAATCCCTCAGCCACCGAAATGTGTGTTTTAACCAAGGATAGAGTTGCATAACATCTGCTCCTTCCTTTATACTCTGGGCTGAATCTAGACCGTTGAGTCTGGCATCTCTCTAGACGAAGACAGATGTGCTGTAATTGTGGGTTGGGTGGTGTTTGCCACTGACAGCCAGTGGCATATTGGCACAAGGCAAGCGTGTCTCACTTGAAACCTACGGTTGTCTGCCTGCTTGTCTGCCTGTTGTCTGTCTGTTTGGCTGCCTGCTTGTCTGTCTGTCTGCCTGCATGGCTGTATGCCTGTTCCTCTGTCTGCGTTGACGTCAGTCTGGCCAATCATCACTTCCTGTGGAGGACGGAGGGCGCCAGGAGATGAGGACATGTTTTAGAGGTGCATTGTGGGACACTATGAGCTCAGCTTGAGTTAGAGGACCTCCTCCCTCCTCCTCCCTCCTCCTCCCTCCTCCTCCCTCCTCCTCCCTCATTTCCCTCCTCCTCCCTAAACAGTGACTTTGGTTTGGCAGCCATCTGAAGCCCTAGTTCAGGCGGCTACACTTATGTGTCTTCATACAGTCACTTTGATGCTGCCGACCGAGCGCCTGTGCTGGAGTACATTTAGATGATTTTGACGTCAATATTTTGTTTTGCTGCTATAAATGTCCAATTTGGTTGAAGCCAGAACTGCTGACATTTAGGGTTTGTTTGTTATCCAGACAGTTACTTTCAGCCACACAACTGATGGCGTGTCCGCCATGGTGGCTTGCTTGCACATGCTGTAGAATCAGTGGATAGTAAACACACACTGGAATTCGACATGAGAACAACATGAATATCAGTGAACCCTCGCTATATCACGGTTCACTTTTAACGGTTTCGTTACTTCCTGATTTGCCTCGTGCATTGTGTTCTGCATTCTGATTGGCTAAACAGTCTCTCAAACACAAACCTGTGCATTGATAAATGCTTGGGCCTGTAAAAAGGTTTTGTTCTTTGGTTTTAATATATAATAGAGTATTTAATTGTATGATCATTGTTAAAAAGAATAAAGGTATCTACTTCACGGATTTCGCTTATCACGGGTTCTTTTTGGAACGTAACCCCCGTGAAAAACGAGGGATCACTGTACTTAGTACTAGGTAAAAATGAAGGGCATTTTTGCGTCCTTTTCTAAAATGGACTACGACGAAAGAAGTTGACCCCCATTCTCAACAAGACACTTTAGACGCCTGCTCCTCTCTTATCTGTCAACCATCAGAATCAGCAGAGTGCACCGCACCGTCTTTACCTCTTACCCGCTTTCTGATGTCAAGCTTTCCTGAAACCTTGAGGTGCCAAAGACTCTGGAAGAAAAGACCTCAGCCCCGT
This sequence comes from Neosalanx taihuensis, assembly GCA_030340665.1. NCBI lineage: Eukaryota > Metazoa > Chordata > Actinopteri > Osmeriformes > Salangidae > Neosalanx > Neosalanx taihuensis. The sequence continues at coordinate 7,193,474 of CM059298.1, forward strand.
TTCCCAAACATCTGTTACAATTTACCTTGGCAAAAGAGCTGGCTGAACATTTTACCATTGTTATTCCTCTCTCCCTCCTTCTCTCTGCCTCGTTCAGCGAGAAAATATGGGACTGTATAAGCAAACACAGTGTGCCCGGCAAAGGGCTAATGGCGGTGTGTGTGTGCATTAATTAAACACCTTGTGGTAAAGACAACCGCACTGACCACTCTTGAGGGTTTGGATTTCTGTGTCATAATGTTCTACTTCTGGATGTTTGTCGGCGGGACAGAGGGTAACATTCCACGAACAACTTCAACTTCAGCCCTGCTAACATCACGTTATTGCAGTTGTGTCAGTGTATTTGGTGGAAACTGTATGTACTGGATGTAAAACGTAAACACCACAGAAACGAAACAATCCTCTTATTTTGCTACTGAACATGATAACGCTGTTTAAAGGAAACCAGATACTCCAGTTATGGAGAATACACCATGGAGCAGCTTGGTCTGGGACTGATAACAGGCCAGGACTTTGAAACCCACACCGGCCGGCCCACCACCATGTAATGTTATTTATTTGTATTTTTTTGCATGATGCCATGGCAGTTACTATGACCAGCCATTTGGGAAATCTCCCACCTCTCCGGACGACAGGGACCCTGCCACAGAGGGCTACATGCTGATGGGGAGTCAGGTGGCTTAGCGGTTAAGGCGTTGGGTTCATGATCGGAAGGTTGGGAGTTCAATTCCTGGCTGTGGCTACATGATGTCCTTGGGCAAGGCACTTCACCCTACTTGCCTCAGGGAGAATGTCCCTGTACTTGCTGTAAGTCGCTCTGGATAAGAGTGTCTACTAAATGCAAATGAAAAACAATTTGAATTTGATATTGCTAACAAGTAGTCAGTTTTCTTTCACCTGCAGTACCACTGATGACCTACTGATGGCACTCTGGCTCCATTCAAACAGGCCTGGCGGTGGCATGAGCTGCTCTGTCTTGATGAGTCTCCTAATGGAGCACAGCCACAGAAGGAACCAGGCCAGGAGAGCAGGAATTACAATGTCTTGTTAGATTGTATTGACACCAGATGTGCCCTGCCCCCTGTGCTGGAAACTGACTGAAAGGTGTTCTTGGCTTAATTGTCCATCTGACCTACAAGCTTATTTTTCACACACACACAGTGTGATACAGAAGCACATGCACACACATATATACACACATGTCAAAGTGCACAACATATGTTTGATGACCTACGTCTGCTCGCGTTCAGATTTGTGTAAACACAGACACACACACCCACGTACACACAATATTGTAAGCACAGTGTAGGCAAAAGCTAAAGCATTGTAAAATACGATTGGTATCTTTGTGTGAATGGAACAGATTAATGTGTGTGTCAGTTTCAGGGGAGATAGATAGCACTGTGTATTTTAGTTCAAGTGAAACTGGCCCCCCCACGCTGCCTCTAAAGCATGACGAGGGTGTTTATGTAGCCAATAGCGACATGAGGTCAGAGGTTATCGGGGAATGCTGTCTCTCGATGATGATGTTACTGATAACATCTGGGAGACAGAGGGCAATAAGTGAGTTCTCATGAGTGATAAAATTCCTTCAAAACAAACACCAGCAGAACACAAATTCACCTGACTTGACAGGACTCTAAACTCTGCCTCACAGTGTTCGCTTGAACATCAGTTTCAATTCAGGTATAACACATTCTATAATAGTTCACTTTTTGTCTGTTAAATACATATTTTGTCCGTTGTAAGAAACATAAACAACATTTGGTTAAGGTGGAAAACCTGGCATGAACCTTGTCTTTTCACCCTCTGTGGTGATCAAGTTGGTCTCCAGCCAGAGGGCTGGTTCATGGTAGCACCCTACCTGTGTGAGTCAGCTGATAAAGACAGACTCAGAGACTCATGGTTAAACACATTTCCCTGTTATCTGGCTGCTCTGTCGCTGCAGCCTGTGAACTCTCTGTCACCTGGTCTGCAGATGTTGACCAGCCACAGGTGCACGTTGGGGCACCATCGTGTACCTGAGGGTGGGGCTCAGGCACAATCAGGGCCCAGACCCTGGCCACAGGCCCATCATCTATGAATCATTACACGCTCTCTCGTCAGCTCCCAGGCCAGAAGGCGTCTTAACCTAGCTTGGAACTGGTTTTGCTGTAGGCTTGTAGCAAATCTCTCTCTCTTTCTCATCGTCTCTTGCTCTCTCTATCTTTCCATCGGTCCTGATTCTCTCTTTCTGTCCGTTTAAATGCAAGAGAGAGACACAGAGAGGGAAAAAAGAGATAGAGGTAGAGAGAGAGGGAGAGAGAGGGAGAGAGGGCATGAAAATAACAGGTGATTAGTATGTCTTTCACATGATCGCAGTGCCAACTGTGTACGGGAGGCTAGATGGATTTACGCTCCCTTATAAACACAACTTCAACAGAATCACAGGAATATTCTGCAGAAACAGCAGATCTTCCAATGTGCCTAAATACCAGCTTTATGAACCGCTAGCCAGCCAACACTGTCTCCTGGAAAGAAAACTCTGTATGCATCTCTGTTAGCACTGCTGATAAACGATGCATCTGCTGTTGTGAACGCAACACAGTAGCATCCCGAACGCTCTGCAGGACGTGCTTTTATGGCTCGTAATATGGGTTGAAATCATTTGTTCAACGGTAGTTGAAAACCTCCTTGGGTTCTAGCGAGCGGGAGGGGGGCTGAGACTTGGCCAGCGTTGAAACAGCACTGTGGGCTCTAGGTGCCATTAGTGGCTATGGAGCAGCTGGAAGTGATTCCTTAAAACATGGCGTGGAGGAGGTTGTTTAAAACCACATGGTTTCAACTGGCTTTTCACACTGTTCTTGGCAATTTAGCCCTAATGGCTTCACACGGGCTGAACGTGACATTGTTTGCAGACCTAGTTTCGCCGAGAGAACAACAACAACAACGAAATAGAACGACAAGATGAGAGGATGGGCCAAAGTCAAGCGGTGTGGCGTTGCTCGGCGACATGGCTACTGTACGTGAGGTGTTAACAGCCTGGTGGAAGCTGTACGGTCTCACACGGGGAGAGAAGGAAGGCCATCTGCATCCTGTCTCCTGAACCACAGGTCTGGTGGGCACTGTTAATAGAGTCTTGATATGTTTGTTGGTCTTACCTAGAGACCTGAAACAAATACTCACACGATCTGGGCTCGGCACGTCTCGAGTCATTTTAACGAGGGGAGAAGAGATAGTTTCTTTCCAGAGATCCAGAGAGGCTGCCTCTAAAGACACAGCAAGATAACAGTGCAGGTCTGTGTTCTGTGTTGGGGGGGGAAAAGTACCTTCACAGAAGACTTGCATTTCGCGTCCTTTGTTGCTGGTTCTCCCATGTATCGTACAGTACAGAAGGCAGACAGGCCTGTTAAAAAGCCCACCTGAACAAACTTCCTGCTCTATCTGCTCTAATTATGGGATTATCCCTCTGGAATTCACAAACTCCCGAGGCCTCTGCACACACACACACACACAGACACACACTCAAATACACCCACACACACAGTCAGTGGATACTGTTAGTGTTACGATTCCCACAGTCAGCATATTAACTGTTAGATACGTTGCTGTGGCCTGGTACTAGTCTGCGGAGTCCTCTGACCTGTAGTGAAGGACTGGTCTCCTTCGAAAACCACCAAGTTGGGATGGAACAGTACTGTAACCTTCATCATCTTCATCACATGCCTCATAACTGTTCTCTGGTTTACTCTACTGCCCACACACTGTAGACCGCATGTCGTCTGAACAGCATCCAACTTCAAATTCAGCTGATCTAAATGGCCGCGCGTCACATTGAATTAATCAGCTATTCAATGCTATTATTTAATCCAAAACCAGATAGTTAAACTTTCAGATGGCCTGATATCAAATACACAGACTCTTAGTATGGGTGGTGCCATTTTGATTTATCTTTCCAAATCAAGTTGGCAAGTCATTTATTCCATCTTGAGAGAAATTGTCCTAATAGCACATAAACGTGGCTTGTTGACTTAATGGCTGAAATGACTGTTTCATGTGCAGATCAGAGAGTTACTTTAATATCTCCTGCATCTTGCATGTGTGCAGTCCACTCCGACACGGTTGCAGCAGTTTCACAGTGATAGAGATAGCCTTGCTTTGGGCTTGATACTGTACTAACCTCGCACTAACTGTACCAAGTGAACCTAGAAGTGATCTCACTTCTAGTCAAAGCCAGATTTCTTCAAACTCCCAAAGACCTTATCTTGGGAGAATACATTTTCAATTGGCCAATAAAATAAAACACTCTCATACTACTATACAGACTGCCTTAAGCATGAAACAGGATTTTTCGCTGACTCTCTTTCTCTCTCTTTCTCTCTCTCTTTCTCTCTCTCTCTCTCTCTCTCTCTCTCTCTCTCTCTCTCACACACACACACACACACACACGCGCACACACAAACACACAGACACACACACATACATTTCTGGTTCATTTCTCTCAGTCCCAAGTCAACTGTGAACATTTTTGTTTCCCTGTGAGTCTTTTAAGCATTTCAAATGCCCATAATGCATTGCTCCAGGGCCATCTCGGATAGAAGGGGAGACTTAGGGGCAAGAGGCTCTAGTAAAATACTAACGTCACACTATTGCTCCAAACGACATTATAAAGTGAAAAACTACATAAAAAGCCCATGCAATTATCATTTAATAGCCCTTAATGCTGCATCTAACATTTAGCATCACAGCATGTCAACGTAGCATGATTAATTTGCGGTTTGAATTATAACCGAAGCGAATACAGTAAGTACCATACACTGGGACCTAGTTTAATAGCTGAGCATAGGGACTGTGTTGCATCATTATGAAGGATGTTGTCTTTAGCAGAGCCAACCTACCTCTCAGAGGCCTGTGGCTGAGAACAAATCCTCCCTCAGAAAACATGCTGATTTACCCTTATAGAGAATGGATGCCATATACATTTCTACATCAGTAAAAACAGCCGTCTGTTTAAAATCTTACATTTGCTATTTCTTTTAACCATGGCTTTATCAATATATCACAAAGAAAACCGACTTTCTATTTAATGTGTAATTTTGGACAACTAGGAGCAACATAGAATCTGAGGATTTAGGATTCTGTATCTGTTTCCTGCATAGCGTCTTGAATAGAAGAATAAATGAAGTTGTTTCATTATCCAGCCGCGTGCGACGATGAGGGAGGTCGAGGACAAGCTCGGAGCATTCTGTTACTGCTGAATGTCAGACCTCTCAGCTGGAAGGAAGGACACGTTAACATACGATGCCCTCCTTTCCAGACGGAAAACGAACACAAGATGTCTTAATAACCCCAACCCCCCCCCCCCCCCGCTCCCAAGTTTAAACGCTGATTTTAATTTGATATTTTTTCACTTTAGGTTTCATAAAACGTTATGTTATTTACTTTTTTCTGTTCGCCATATATTTTCTTAATGGTTGCGAAGTTCCATATTCTTTGTTTTCTGGGTACAATATTAGAATTGCCATTGAGGTAATGGTTGAGGCAATGGCAATTTGGTTTTCAATGTCAGTCATGTAGAGAAATATTGTGGGTTAGAGTTACTATGTGATGCATTTAGGTCCTTTATATAGTCCAACAGGAAATGAACCACTTACAGTTTTAGCCACTTACAGTTATTCTAGTTTACAATACATTTATGAGTATGGATTTGGAGCAATCTTATACGAAAGGCTGTGTTTATCTAAAACAAGCCATTCAAATTGGCTGAGCCCAGTATGGGCAGTAAATACTTTCACTGTCGTTTTGTTCTTCCCGGTCATGATGTGTAATTCAACCAATGGAATGACATTGAGAACCCCACTGACATGCAGCGGATCCTCGCTAACCAGAGACAGGAACTCATGGGCATCAAAGACACCTTAATATTCACAGAAAAACCCAGTGCACCTCTGCTCTCACATCCCACCTCCTCACCCCGCTCCCCCCCCCACCCGTCCCCCTGTCTGCAGGCCCCGGCTGTCTGGAGAGAGAGGCCAGGGGGAGCGAGGAAGCGGTGGGGGCCAACAGTGGCAGACATGTGTCTGTCACGCTGGCAGTTTCCTGGCGTTGACTTGTGTCTCCGCCACCCTGGGATGATGGGATATTTACAGAGCGTGTGGGGTGGATGGAGTGTGATTAGAAGGTGGCCAGGCACCCAGTTCCTGCTGCACGCATGTGCAGCCTCCCTCTCTGTATTTTTAACATGTGATGTGTTTGGGGGAGAATATGGACGTCCAAATATTTTCCTAACTGATTTTCTGTCAGCAGCTTTCTCGAAATTATGCATTTGATTCATTCTGTCATGGATGAAAAGATCCTTTCATTCTGAGCCCGGTTAGCACAAGCCCAGACCAAACTGGCCAAGAAGCAAGTATTCACACTGAAGAAGTCTATTTCCGATTTATTTATTTATTTTTCAGAATGCTATGTAATGCTTCATATCGATGTTAATGGGTGCAAGAGCACTTGTTTGGCAATTAGACTGAACTTTAAAAAAAACAATAAGTGAGTAAAATTAAACTACCAGCAAGCTGGGGAGCGCTGCTTCCCCCTCCATCTTATCATGTGTCTCCATCTTATCACTTGTATTAAATCCCCAGAACAATATGAAGACCTTACAGGCTGGCCTCCCAGCATTAGATTATAGAGCAGCGATCGTGTTGAGCACACCCAAAGCACCCCCCCCCCCCCTCTCCCCCCCATCCCCCCATCCCCTCCAAGCCAGGCGCTCCCACCGCTCATTTAATTGTCGTTGCTAGGCACATCTCAAATATTTAAGCCTTGATTTATCCGCCCGCATGAAAAATCTCCTTAAACGATGTGTAGGCTGTAAAGATGACAATCACCGAGCCGTGGTTTATGGCGGTGTGAAGTACCACAGCCAGGCCGGGAGATGAATTTCACTTTTAATATCCTCGAAGGACCCGATCTGCCTCTGTGCTTATGTACTGTGGAGGAGGACGTCATCGAAGGACTCTGTGAGCCTGGATCCAGCACCTGATAAGAGGAGATGGGACAGGAGAGCTAGTCTGACCGAGAGGGCCTGCTGGTAGTAACACACAGAGGCGTCGGCAGCACAGATGACTTCTGAGGAAAACATCCTTATCCCGTTCCGACAGTAGCAGTGGTTTCAAACTGGACAGCACAGCAGGGGGAGGTCGATAACATGTGAGGCTGGACGAACCGTTTACTAAATGAAAACCGAAAAGATTAAACAGGGACCGTATCACAAGCCTTTTTTTAGTGTTAAACCAAACATGTATGCCTGGCTGGTGGTGTCTTGGGTCTCATTTCTGATAAATGATGCTATAAACAGCCTATATTCCTCCCAAAACCTAAGGTCTCCATACCAGGACACCAGGTCAGGATGCATTCAGAAGTGTCGTGCTGTCTGTCATTGTAATGTGTGTGAATGCATATTTAACTACGCAGTGATTGGTTGTAACCATTCTGCCTTGTTGACCCAGATACATCAGAACCTCCAATACCTCCCTGTTCCTACCTGAAAGTGACCTCAGTCCGTGTTTACAGGTTTTAAACTCAACAATAAGAAGAATAGGTCCTTTCTAGAGAAACAACGTTTAACTAGGGGGCATTACTGACAGGTGCTGCAACGCTGACCCAACCTGTAACCTGTTTTACTGAGTAGTGCCAGAAAACAGAAGCCTAATTATGTTGGTGGGAAGAAAAAAAAAATGACCACACGAACGCCAACACACAGATAGCGTTTGTCCCCCTTGGCTCACTGCTTTACATAACAACACGGGTTTCCAGGCGCTGCGTGGATGCTGACAGAGTTCCTAGCTTATTAGCCGGAGCCCTGAGAAGAACATGGTACAATTAGCACTCAGTCCAGCGGCGTTGTCGAGGTTACGAGGTGATTGACAAGAGGCAGGCCAGGGCTGGAGCAGGTGAACTCAGAGGTCAAGACAGAGCAGGTCTCTGGCACCAGCCATCATCACACTCGTAAACCACAGAGGATATCTCATTTCCTTAGTTATTGACTGCTTTTACACGCTTAATGCTACCGATACGGTCACATGACAACAACCATGTCAGGGGCTGGACTGGGTTAAGATAGCCTGCTTGTTGTTGTTTGTTTATCTGTCTGCTGAGGTGTTGTTTTGGCAGGCTTTGGCCTGTATTTTTTTCTCCTCTACTCTATTTCATGTTATCCCGATTTCAGAAGGCCTGTGCGCCGATAAATGTACTTTGTCGTGCTGCTTCGGTGGCCAGTGTCCTGCCAAAGAGTTTCCCCAAGGGGATTAATAAAGTATCCTGAATCTGAACGTGATTTTCCATGTGAAATCCCTGCCCTGCACTAATAAGGAATTCCCCCATGATGGTATTCCATTTAATAGAATGACCTGTTCCTGGTAAATGAACTGGAGTATGGAGATTTCCCTCTGTAGATTCACAGATGTCGAAAATAAACCAGGTTCACAAGTCTTCCCCCTACTAACAGTGATTTTTCTCCACACCCCTCGCAGTGCGAGTCTGTTGTGTGATGAATATAGACTTGTCGCAGTGTGTGTGTGTGTTACCGCTTGGGTCTCCTCCTTCTGAAATGGTGGTTAGTTCTGTGTGGGCCCTCAGGGGACCAGTATGGCTCCCGCTGCCCTGCTAGCACACTGTGTTCACGGCCTTCCGTCTAGACTGAGGAGAGGAGCGCCAGGGCACACTGTAAAAGGAGTCATTCTGAGAGGAGGGAGTTTAATCACTTTCTCCCTCCAGATAACCCCATATTAACTCTGACATTTACTCTCTCCGCAAATCGCATAAATAGCTGGTCTCTGCCCTGTAGCCAGACACCAAAATATAAGACTCGTTTGAACAATTTAAGGCAAATTTGAATTTATGCAGCAGTCAGACTGTGGTCAACAGAGCATCATGGGTATCTGAACATAGACACATATCTGCCACCCTCTCCCCCTGGTCACCTGCGTAATGGATCACAAAACACATGGAGATCGCTGTGGGAGACAGGGTGGTACAGTACTTCAGCCAGACACGGTCGGCAAATTGATATGACTAAGGAGCATACTGTAGTCCAGACTCTTGGAAGCCTGCGTTGGCAAATTTGAGTAACCGTTTCATCAATGTTCAACATTTCCTGTGTTTTCAAGGGGTTATGCTAAATACAGTTCTGTTTTTCCCCTCCATTTACAGCGTGAATACATTTATTACATCACAGAAGCATCCGGCTGCCAAATACAATCAGAATCAGAATCAGAATCAGAATGGGGGTTTATTCGCTATGCAAGATAAACAAACATAGAATTTACTTTGGCAGGAATGAGCAAACATAGAACATAAATGTGGCCTACTAATAAAATGAAAATGAATACCATGTAAGATACACTGCAGATATGATACATATAGACAAGGAATACAAATGTTACAAATAATACACTAATAATACAATGAAGCGAGTAGTGCAATTATACAGGTACCATGGAATGCAAATGTTACAAATAATACAAATGATGCGAGTAGTGCAATGATACAAGTAACATGGAATGCAAATGTTACAAATAATACAAATGATGCGAGTAGTGCAAATGATACAGGTAACATGGGATTGCAAATGACATGGGTACAGAGTGGAATGGGTATATATATATATGGTACGTTGGGGGGGGGGGGGGGGGGGGGTGTATACACAGTGGTGCAAATATCACAGTTGTAGGTTTTTTAAGTTTAAAGTTTAAAGTGTTTTGTGCTAAAGTGGCAGAGTGCAATGGGATTCTGGAGGTTCTGCAAATGGTGGTTCTGTGGTGGTGATGATGGCCAGCTCACACACCAAACCCTGCAGCTGGCATCCAAGGTTAGGTTTGCTCCAACAACTGGTGCATAGGGGAGTTCATGTAGTCCAGCTTCTCCTATGACTGAAAGGATCCACAGTGTCCTGAATAGACCAGTGGTTCTCAACCCTGGTCCTCAGGGCCCCACTGTCCTGCATGTTTTTGATGTTTCCCTGCTCCAACACACCTGATTTATGACACACATGACACATTCTGAGTCATTATGAAGCTCAGCATTTGAATCAGGTGTGTTGGAAGGGGGAAACATCTAAAACATGCAGGACAATGGGCCCTGAGGACCAGGGTTGAGAACCACTGGAATAGACAACATGCCAGTCAGAATCCTACTGGCTTCCTTTGACTTGTCTGCTTTGACATCAATTGTCTCTGCAGGTTGTGGAACTAGCAGAGGTGGGTGCTTGGCTTTCATCCACATCAGTGGTCCCCAAACCTGGTCCTCAGGGCCCTACTGTCCTGCATGTTTTAGATGTTTCCCTGCGTCAACACACCTGATTCTAATGCATGTTCGTTACCAGGATTCTTTAGAGCTAGATAACAACCCATTCATTAGAATCAGGTGTGCTGGAGCAGGGAAACATCTAAAACATGCATTACAGTGGAGCTCTGATGACCAGGGTTGGGGACCACTGATTTACACTGTGAGAGGTGAACCAAGTTCCCTTTCTGCCACTCGTAGAACTGCCACTGCTAGAGTAAAGACGACCGCTAGATGAGAGACCTCAGTCTGCATCCTCTCAATACCCATCTGGGAGGCAATGGATCATCTTTCAATCTTAGGGCCTGATTCTAGCCTTAGCCCAGTGTTGCCTTAGCCCTTGTTGCAGCCACAGGCTGAAGCTGTCCCCAGCCCCTTCCCTACTCACAGGCAGACAGGGTAAAACCTCGGTCCCAGCCGCACCGTCATGGCTGGCCGTGGAGTGAAAATAAACAGGTCTGGATTATGATAATTGGATGGTTGGGGCCTGCTCTAGCACAGCAACCAAGACATGCCCAATTAATCAACTCCCCCAGTGAAACCTTTTACAGCTAACGAGCGTAACGATAACTTTTACACAGATGGGAATCATTTTGTTTAATTAAAAACAGAAATAAATATTGGTTATGACAATACTGCCACTCTGCCAATGCTGACCTCTTCAGCTGTGTTCTGAAGATTGCGTTAGTTGAGTCAGACTATGGGATTTCAGTGGCACTTTGGTTTTATAAATGTCCTACTGTGTTCTGGATATGCAGAAATTCGGATTTGCAATGCATGTTGAGTTGAATTATACATGTTATCAAAGTTTGGAAAATGGTGCTATTTTGGTCTTTCCATGCACAATGTGAAGATTCCACAAACGTGAATATATACTGTAAGCGCAGAATTGAGAGAGAGCGTATGTGTGTTTGTGGACACGTGTGGACATGTGTCCTTCAAGATGGACCACCACAACCCTGTTTATTAACAGACTAACTCAATCAACCCTGTTGGGGTCTGAGTGACTGTGGATTGCTGGGTAAGCATGGACCCTTTTTTTTAAGTAGCAAGAACATCTTGGTTCCAGATTAGGACTCACAGACCATGGAATTTGTGGAAGACAGAACTGGTCCATCCTAACAGACCCAGACACAGATCCTGTCCATCTGTCCAGCAGAGCTCCTCTCACACTCCCTCCCTCCTTCACTCCTTTTTCCTCCAAACTCCTCTCCACCAGCTTCACTCTGGACACACACAAACAGCAAACCTGACTATTAGAACTATCATGGGCTCTATTATTTTTCTTCCTTTCCTCCGTTCATTCTCTCCTCTGCTAGTGAGACAAGTCATTCGGGAAGATGAAATAATGAACATGAAATAATGAACCACGTGCAGTTTTAAGTTGAATATACGAGCACATTTGAAATATACTCTGCAGGCAAATGGTTCATCCGAGTTTTTTGGCCTTAAGTTTGAACGAAGAAAGCACAGTCACAGAGACCAATAAACATGGCGGAGGCTGGGGAAAGGCCATTGGACCGAGCTTCTCACACACTGCCTACAGTATTTGTCGTCGCCGTGACCCGGAGGGCTGGCGCTGGGGTAGTTTAGAGCTGACTTTGGGAGGAGACAGACCGTAATCTCCACCTTAATCCTTTTTAATCAACAATAACAGGGCAGCCACGGTCCCCAAGCTGGGTTCTAGAGCTGCTCTGAGCCCCCAGATTTACATTGAGGTGAGGCAATGCTGAAATATGGCTTTGATTTAGACCGGTTTTATTTGGCACAAATTGTCTAAGTTACAGATCAGGTAGCTTGGCCTTTTTCCCTCTCTGACATTCATAGAAAGTGCTTTGAGTTGTACTTAATTGCCAAAGGAGGTTCATGATGTCACAGATGAGGCTTTCAGGCCCATGTGACTAATTGCCCTCACCCTGGTTGTTCATATCCTCTTGGAACGCTCCCTGTGTACTACTGTGTGTGAGCTCGCAAGGAGGCTTCCAGGGCAGTTTAACGTGAGAGTAACCCAAAAAGCAGACACATCGAAAACGGCTGGGCTCAGTTTGATGATGTCCCTGAGGAGATGGGACTTCCAGAAATCTTCCAAACGCCAGCCAATAGAAACGTGCTTTTCGGGAAACAGGAGGAGGGGCTTGTCGCTGCACTCTGACATGGTGCAAGCCACGGCCACATTGTTTCCGCGACTCCCTTTTTGACGGGATTCTGGACGCAGAGTCGTTCCGCGCGGCTCTCATTTTTGCGCTCGGTCGCAGTGAGCCTCTCTAAAGTGTAGCGTGGTGATTACACCGACTGAAGCCATATCCTTTACCATTACAGCCCTAATAATGGGCCATCCAAGTCTGACAAGCAAGCTCTTTGTTCGGCTGGCCTCCCCCCAAGTGACAGGACGTGTTAATATCACTCGCCTGATTGGATGCGATAAGTCCTGCTGTGCTCTGCAGATCTGGGCCTGCGAGCTGGGAGGACACAGTGTCCAGCAGCAGCAGAAAGTATTGGCTGGGTCCGAGGCCGCGGACCCGGGGCTCTGAATTGGCCTCTTTGTCCGACTCCTCGCTGCAGATCCAAATCTTCAAGGCCAGCGCCACGGCGGCCCTGCGCTCCGTCGCCATGGGAACGGGGGCCGCGGGACCTCAGCCAACGCCGAGCCTGTTTGCTTTGGCCGGGAATCAAAGGGGCAGGCGTAGGTGGGGGATGGATGGCGGTAGCAGGAGGATGAGGAGAAGGGGGGGGGGGGGGGCGAGGGAGAGGTGGGGGGTGACGTGGGGATGAGGAAGGTGACTCTGAAGTCCAAAAACGTGCTGGTCTCCTCTTGCACCACCCCACCCCCCCCAACCATCCCAAACAGGAAGCCGGTGCACACGATCATGCGTTCTGGGACGCCCCCGCCCTTGTCATCGGGGAGCTGTGTTCCTCCTGATCCTGACAAGACCTGGAGTGTCACAACCCCCACCTCTCCTCCCATCTCCCCTCCCACATCCCCCACGAGAACTGTGTTTTCTTCTTTTTTTGGGGGGGTAGGGGGGTGCATGAGGGCTTGTGAAACAGATAGGACACACTCCTTTAAATCCGACAATATCACCTGGAGTCCTGCGATCAATACCGCTGCTGTTCCCGGTCCACCGAGCGGCCCGATCATGTTACATATGTGTGGCATGATTGGCTCAGCAGTCACAGTTAGTCTTTTGTTATCTATGAGACGGCTAATCGCTCTCTGAGCAACTGAAAGCAAACAGACTATTATGCAGCAAGAAAACCACACTGTTACTCTTTGACTCCACTGCTGAAAAGCCCCCAGAGAAAGACGAATGGAAGAACAGATTGGTTGTGTGTGAATTCATCAGGTGTTTGAATATGAATTTGTATTTATCGTCAACTCCGCTGTACAAATAAAGTTATCTTGGGTCGTAATTTTGCGGGCACAAATTCATATTGGGAAGACAGGACCATTTGTCAATGTCAGAGCTGGCCTTACCTCCACAGCTCACTTAGGACCCCCTCTCCAACAGAAAGCCTTGTTTTGACAGGCCTTCTGGAGGCCTCCACCTTCCAGAGTCCGACAGGCGCTATAGGGGGTCTGCTATCGTACACGGATGAGGTCTCAAGGCTTCTCTCACTTTCAGGTGTGCAAAACCGGAGCCAGGCCTGGTACGCCACAGTCCGACCCTGCCCCCCGGACCCCAGCCAGCTCTGCCTGCTCTGGACCTGCAGTGCCACCCCTGTCTGAAACCATCAGACCACTTTAACCCTAATCCTTACTTTCTGAAGAGAGGGACCCAACCTAGGTCCTCGGATTTAGAGACAGACTATGTTCATTAAAGACGTGTCATAGCACAGCACAGCGAAATATTTACTGAACTCCACATAAACAGCTGTTCAGCTTATCTTTTTTGGTTCTCAAAATACCCCCCCCCCCCTCCCTCCACTTCTGCTTCCTGTCCAGCAGCACGGTGCATATCAAAACCACACTTGCTCCTCCACCCTTCCACCCTGTCCAGGTCCCCCCAGGCCTATCCCTGTTGCTGCTTCCTCCTCTTTCCTGCAAACCCCAGAGGTCAAAGGTGCTTCCCCGCGGGGAGTGGCTCCCACCAGCGCTCCCCGCTGGACTTCCACAGGCCCCTAAATGAGAGCGGGGCGGAAGGAAGCATCTCAAATGCCCCCCCCCCCCCCCCCCCCCCCCCCACCTCCCCCCCAAAAAAGAATAATAAAAAAAACCTTGATGGTAGGCAGCAGGCGTTTTGTTTACCAAAAAACACGGGCCTGGCCAGAGGCCATCATGTCTGACCTGGAGAGGAAGTGAGAATCAGACGTAAGTGGGAGAGAAAGCAGCCAGATGTGGATGTGAGAGGAGATAGCTACAGGGTTCTGGAAGGTTCCAGAGCCCATCGCAGCAGTGTGTGGAGGTTAACCAGCCCAGCGTGCTGTGTGGACGCCCTTCCCAACCCAACACGCTAACAGGAGAGATAAGTCAACCGGGGCCGCTGTAATGAACGACTTAGCGGCGAGACAGCGTGTTCTCTCCTGTCAGGTAAAGAGCGAAGGCGACTAGTTTGACAGGAGAAATAGACTACAATCAATCTCAAACGTGAACCACGGAATAATTTGAATCCGGAGAGTTCCACCGGTTGGCTGAGCGTTTTCCTGGGGCCTCATTAGCGTCATGGCTGATTTCCTGTTCTGTACTGAGTGCCGGTCTCGAGCGGGACTCCAGTACCGTGGAAGCGGATCTGTCGGCTGGAGTGACGATGATGGGATACTTTTGACACGTGTCTACTTTTACAGTGAGACGGCATGCATTATGCATGGGGTTCTAACCAAATATCCAGGCCAGATTTGACGGGTGTGTTATCTGGTGTGTGACTAGGGGCTCTCTTCCTGAGTGGGACGGTGGATCGAATTCCTGGAGGCCCTGCTTCCTCTGAGGCACACACACAGACGCAGGCATGCACACGCAACGCGCGCACGCGCGCACACACACACGTTCACACGTAAAACCTTTCCCCCAGCTGACCGAGGTCCAGATGTTGTGTTGCAACATCAGCTCCTTAGCAGCTCGGAGAGTCGAACCCGTCTTCGCGCGGGACACGTGAAGGTTACACAACCGCTCATTACACACGCACGTGCGCACACGCACACGCAGACATCAGCGGTACATTTGACCTAAAGGGAAGGTTTGCGAGCATTTTGGAGCCGTTTGAAAAGCAGTTTGATGACCACCACAGCATGCAGTAAATGTGTGGTGATACAGCCATGCTATGTGCTTAGGGCATGTGTTGTTGAAGAGTCCGGGGACTGGACCAGATGCGGATTCTAGAACACAGATCACAGGAGGGTGATGGGATCCAGAAGCCCCCCTCCGCCTCCTCTCTCCTTTCAGGCCACTGAAGGCTTGCCTCTCACCTCTCCCCTGGGCCCTCGGTTGAGGAAGCGTGGGCCAACTTCAAGACATCTGTTGTGATAGAAAATGCCTGCAATAGCCGAGGTCACACACACGCACGCACACACACATACACACACACACACACACACACACACACACACACACAAACACACATACAGGACACCCAAGACCTGGGTGTTTCTTAAAGTGAAATCCTCTGTATAAAAACAATCCCCACAGTTCATCAGGTTTTCAAGACAACATCTTCTCCTCCAGATGCATTTCCTTCACACTTATCTGTGTACTGTGTCAAATTCCATGTATATCCCACAACTCCCCCCCCTCCACCCCCCCCCCCCCCCCCCCCCAAATAACAAGCCCTGAACTGCTGTGCACATTTTACGTGCTGTCTAATTACTGAACCAGCTGGAGCCATTTGATTCATGCAATAGCAGGCGGCAAAGGTTTTTACGATGCTTCCAGAGGCCGGCGTTTACTTAGCGTTACAGATTCCCACAACACGCCAGAGAAAGTGTGCATGCGTGTGTATGTGCGTGTGTGTTCCTGTGCGTATTCTTTTTCCTCCCCAGCTTGGCTGTGAAGACCGCTGGGCACAAAACATTTACATTTTACATGTATTCATTTAGCAGACGCTTTTATCCAAAGCGACTTACGAGGGAGAGCTTTTACGAAACGGCTTTCGGCACAGCATAGGGGGCGATGGACCGCATTTGAAAGTCGATGCGAGGCCGACAGCGAGGTCCTTCCCATTTCTCAGCCTTCACCGCAGTAACACACTGAAAAAACCCTTCTCCTTACATTTATTCATTTAGCAGACGCTTTTATCCAAAGCGACTTACAGTAAGTACAGGGACATTCTCCCTGAGGTGAAGTGCCTTGCCCAAGGACACAACATCACAAAGCCACAGCCGGGGCTCGATCTCACAACCTTCCGATCATGAGGCCGACGCCTTAACCATTGAGCCATCTGACCCCCGTTCAGGGAACAACGATGAGCCCTGAGGAGTTCGGATCCATCTCGTTTTAACTAGCTCGGGTACAGAGCCGGATCATACAAAATATCCTGTCGACGATGCTGTTGACCTGGTTCTCTGGGTTGATGGAGTTGGGGTTTGAGCTCTCAGCAGAGCGGGGCTCCAGCGCAGCCTTGGTGTGAGCGGCTGGGAGCCTGTCATCGCGGGCGCCTATAAAGCAGGGTTAACCACACACCCTTGCCTGATTACCAGGGAATACAGGCTTTTCCTCCAGCTCCAGCTGAAAGAGAATCGCACCCAGGGTGCTTTTTAGGGCCCATTTGACTGCCTGTGACCCTCCATGAGCATTATATGGCCGAGCTGCGGTTTTCGGCCGCCGCCGGCTCTCCCCTAAATACGGTAGCCCCCCAGCTGAGAGCGGGCCCCGTCTAATATCTGTGTGTTTATATCTGTCACGAAAAGCCCCGACTCAGCGCTGCCGTTCGCGCTCCTCTGCTAATGTAAAAATTTGGATACTTCAATGAAGCTTGGAACTACCCTCTGGCTCAGCTCTCCCACTTGGGCTCCCAGGGAACACCGGCCAGCATCCCCAACGGATCTTGAAAAATCACTTCATAAAAATGGCTGCTCATATGGCCAGAGGTTTAAATGAGCGTTTTTTGTTTTTTTTGATGAATGAAGTTTCCATAACGTGAGAGGCACGTATCAGTGGCCGGTCCTTCAACACGTGTCATACAGTGTTAATAGCGCACCATGTGCTGCTACCTTGATTTCTTTTTGTTACAAATGTCTGGAGTCGGCAGAATTTTGACGGATAGTGTTTTTCCTCGGTCTGTGGGCATAATGGAGGATTTTGACAACTAAGATCTCTGTGCTGAAGCTTGTGGTGTTTGGCATCAAAGCCTGATTTTCGGAACAGCGGAGCTTTCTACTATTCCTGCTTTATGTTCCTCTCACTTGTTCTTGAACCCAACGAGCGGGAACTATTTCGTGCGTGTGGGTACGGGTGTGTGTCTGCATGCAGTAGGATTGAGTGTGTGTACGTGCAGGTGTGTGCGTGCTGGCATCTGTGTGTGTGTGTGTCTCCATGCATGCAGCAGCACTGAATGTGTGTGTATGTGCAGGTGTGTGTGTGTGCATGCTGGCATCTCTGTGTGTGTGTGTGTCTCCATGCATGCAGTAGCATTGAGTGTGTGTGTATGTGCAGGTGTGTGTGTGTGCATGCTGGCATCTCTGTGTGTGTGTGTGTCTCCATGCATGCAGTAGCATTGAGTGTGTGTGTGTGCAGGTGTGTGTGTGTGTGCATGCTGGCATCTCAGTGTGTGTGTGTGTGTGTGTCTCCATGCATGCAGCAGCACTGAGTGTGTGTGTGTGCAGGTGTGTGTGTGTACGTGCGTATATGATTGAACGTTCGTTCGTACGTCTTGCGAAAGCCCAGCGCCCGGCACTGCCTCCCTTCTCATTTACAGTCGGCTGGGTTGATGCTGTGCAGAGAGCAGGGCCAGGCGCACAGCTGCTTATTTACCATGGAGCACAACTAGCAGCATCCAGCCTCCAGCCTCCAGCATCCAGCAGCAGCAGCCAGAGGTAAGTCCAGGTCCAGGGCCCAACACACTGTCTGACGCTAGCATAAACACTGGGGACGTCTCCTCCTCCCCACAGGACCACGCTGGTGCCAAGCACCACCTCCACCAGCAGAACCACCACCACCCCACCATTCTACACAGCACAGTCGGTTTGTTTTAGAAACGAGCATTGTGGGTAGAGGCAACCCGAGAAGGTTTATGTTATGATTTTATAGCCATGTACTAATTAAGCATAACAGGAAGTGAGACGTACTTGGGCTGATGAAACCTTCAGGACGATGGACAGAAAAGAGTCCCAGTCATTCAGAGAAGGGCTTTTATTTGACTTTCCCTGGTCTTAACGCTCAGAAATATACTTTTGCTCTCAAACATACATGTTTGGCAGGAGCCTGCTAATGATCCTTACACTGTGTATATATACTTCTCAGTAACCTCTCCGGCATGAATCTATTCCAAATGTATTATTTTGCTAGCTCACTCTCCTAGTGGGTCGACCGATCCGTCTCTTTACGTTGAGATAACATTGGCACAAAGACGTTCATTCACCTTGTGGGAGTCCAGACACATTGATGTACTCAGACAGAGCTATATGAGATATGTGAATGGTGTCCCTGCTTGAAGAGGCCCCTGTGAGACTGACTGGAGACTGTAAATCAGTAGCATCCTGTGCAGTCAATGGGCCCTGCTCGCCCACACACACCCTCAGACCCCTTTGTAGGGGAAGAGAGAGAGAGAAAAACGAGGGCCTGACTGCTATCTGCTCTCCATTGCTGTTGTGACTGTCGCTCGGTCAGTGGAGCCCGGGGGCATTGATATATTACTCAGTTTTATCTCAATGGGCCAGTGTGTCTGTGATGTGGGAGGGCAGAGAGAGAGAGAGAGAGAGAGAGAGAGAGTCCGTCTGGTTCCTCAGCCCACCGCTCCGTCTGAGGAGAACTTCCAGGCTGTGCAGTGGGTGACCCTGCACAACCTCAGACTGCTTTTCAACACCATGGAGCCTGTCACTGCTCCGCCCCCTCCACCCTCTATCACTTCCGGAGAGGGAGATGTTACTCAGCTGGAAGGGGATGGAACCAAACAGAAGACTCCTGAGGGGGGCTCTTCAAAGGCCCTGCTGGGGCAGATATCTCAGGACAGGGCAGAGGGTTCACCCTGGGGATCTGTCAAGTCCTCCTTCCATGTTTTTGAAACTGTAGTCCATCGAAAACGAATCTTCTTTGTTTCCCCGTCGACAAAAGAGTGGGACTTTTATAGTTTTTACAGTGAGGCTTTCTGAAAGAACGCTCTCGTTCAGGAAACCATTTTGGACTCGTTTTCTCTCCGAACGCAGTTTTTTTTGTTTTTTTTTGGGGGGGGGGGGGGGGGGGGGGGCGCGGTGAGGGGTGCGTATCTGGCCGTGTAACGTTGAGTCACTGCCCAGCTGAGAAACAATAGCTGACGCTGTGTTTAGTCTGGATAGCGCCGGAGCCTCAGGACGTTGCGTTATCAAAAGCCGAGCCAGGAGTGAAAACACAGCGTTTCAGCTGTTCCTGGCGTCCTGGCGACCGGCCCACCTTCATCGCCGTCCAGAGAACCAAAACAGAGAAGATGGCAAAAACAAACACGCCCCCCCCCCCCCCCCCCCCCCAACTTCCTGTCATAATCAACCTGACAGTCCCGGTTTTTCACCCCCAAGAACTCACCCAATTTAGCATGCATCTTATGTTTCTCTTTACTGTAATTTGGTGAGTTACAGAGTGTTACAGCTAAAACGTACAGTTCACACGACGCGCAGAAAAAGAGAAAAGCCGCCTGTCAAAATAAACCAGAGGTTTGGACCGCCCTCCGTGGTCTCCTAGAGGCGATGCCATAGGAGGATCTCTTGTCTGTCACGTCATAGATCATTTGTATTATTGCTGCCTACGCCGGTGGCCCGGTCACGCTTTAACAATGGCTGAGGTCTGGAGAGCTCCAAGACACACAAACTCCCGCGGTGGAATGCGTCTGCTGTCAGAGAAGGCTTCCTGCAGGAGGCTGCGGCATGCAGGCGCGGAGGTGTCACGTTCTTTAATTACATTCTGCCTACAGCTCCTGTCGAGCCCCCCCCCCACCCTCCCCCCCCCCCCCCCCACACACACACACACACACACACACTCAATAAGGCTACCTTTTCAGAGAAAATACGAATACGAGCTTTTGTTTGCTTTGCTCAAATTTAGGCTTTAATTAATCTTGTCGTCTCAAGAGCAGGCGTCAAATCAGGCGGTTCAAATTCAAGAGACAGTGTGTGTGTGTGTGTGCGCGGGTGTGTGCGTGCGTGCGTGTGTGCGTGTGTGTGTGTGTGTGTGTGTGTGTGTGTGTGAGAGAGAAAGATGTGAATGGGTGCGCGCGGAAAGGGGAAGAGAGGTTCCGCGGCTCTGAACTCAAACTGAAGTGAGAGACGGCAAGAGGAGGGAACGAGATGACCTCTCGTCGTGAAAACCAAGTTGAAGGAAGTGGTGTTGGGTCCCTTACGGCTGCTGCAGCGATGCCAACAACATGACAAGACAAACTGGGCTTTTGTTGTCTCGGATACCTCAGTCTTCACCTGAGGTGACACTTCGCGTCAAGGTCATTCTAGGAACTAATACTTCCTCTTCTGATGAGCGAAGAAAGGGGGCGCTGCGGGAGTGGTGGGGGGGGTGGGGGGTGGTGGTGGTGTTGCGTCAAGGCCGAATGAATCCATTTCTAAGTCAATGTCTGCCTGCATGTAAGATAAATAGCCTTTCGCCCAACTCCTTACAACTTACCACTGATGACATTCCGCCAGTCGTCAAACCCCTGTTGTTGCATCAGAAGTCCGCTGGCTGGTGGAGTAGGAAACACATACAAGCAAACTGAACTGGGCGATGCTGGGAAAAGCAAGACAGCGCGAGCACCAGTAAATGTCAAGTGTGTAAATATCCCCTGCCTATGGTGCTGGGGTAGATGGCGTCTAACTGCCACCTCACATTCTCCTTTCCAGACACACAAAACCAGAACGGGTCTCCTGGGCTGAGTGAACACCACATGAAGGCTGTCTTTGTCCACTGTGGCCCCTGCTAGTGGCCCTGCTAGCGCTGTAGCCCAGCCTGTGAACAGGAGCTTGCCACCCCTGAGGTGTCAGTCTAAACCAACCGGTGACACTGATGTCAGCCGTGGGTTTTTTTTTCCACGCTGGTCCCTCGCACTGAGCCGGTAATATGTGCGTTTACTGTTTGTGTGTTTTCCAGAGCGGGTTTGCTTGGATGTGGGTGCGCGTGCGCGCGGATGTGCGTTGTACGCGATGTCACCGCGACGTGCAGGCCCCCTGTGCCTAGCCCTGCTCTGAGCTCACCACGGACGGTCAAGGTGCTATTGTGTTTATGGAGCTGAGCGTGACCGTCTGGTGCCACCAGGTTGATGGACACCCTGCTATAAACCCGACGGGAGTAACCTTCCTGTACTGATTCACCCACCTGACTCCCGGAGTGTTGCACCAGCGCCCTCTCTCTCTCTCTCTCTCTCTCTCTCTCACTCTCTCTCTCCTCTCTCTCTCTCTCTCTCTCTCTCTCTAACTCTCTCTCGTTCTCTCTCTCTCTCTCTCTCTCTCTCTCTCTCTCGCTCTCTCTCTCTCTCTCTCTCTCTCTCTCTAACTCTCTCTCGTTCTCTCTCGCTCCCTCTCTCTCTCTCTCTCTCTCTCTCTCTAACTCTCTCTCGTTCTCTGTCTCTCTCTCTCTCTCTCGCTCTCTCTCTCTCTCTCTCTCTCTAACTCTCTCTCGTTCTCTCTCTCTCTCTCTCTCTCTCGCTCTCTCTCTCTCTCTCTCTCTCTCTCTCTAACTCTCTCTCGTTCTCTCTCTCGCTCTCTCTCTCTCTCTCTCTCTCTCGTTCTCTCTCTCGTTCTCTCTCTCTCTCCTCTCTCTCTCTCTCTCTCTCTCTCTCTCTCTCTCTCTCGCTCTCTCTCTTTCACACATACACACACCCACGCACGAAAACGAAAATACGCGGCGGCGGCGGAATACGTCTTTCCTACCGTGCGTTTTCATTGGCTCTGCCTTCGGCATCACAGTTCTATAAAGCTGTCAGTATGGCAGGAGGCCCCTGGAAGTCGGAGGGTGTAAATCCCTCTTTAAGGCTCCAGATCTGGATTTGTGTTTGCAAGTGGACCTGTTTATCAGCTCAGGTGAACTGCCACCGCGCTAGGTCACCCTTGCAGCGCCGGAGGCCTTTTAGCACCTTGTTTCCCACTAATGTTGAGTCTGCCGGGCCGACTAATTACCACGGGAAGCTCTGCTTCTGTTTCTGTTCTGAAGCTGTTAGCTCATTCCTGCATCCACTGGCGATTGTTAACTTTTATTGTCCCTACAAACAGTCGAAATACTGTTATGCGTGTTGTAAACCTGGATACAAAGTGTTTACCCACACCTTGTTGAGTGTGTGTGTGTGTGTGTGTGCGAATGACTGAATGTCTATGTGTGTGTGTGTGTGTGTGTGTGTGTGCCTCTCCAGTGCCAGACCTTGTAAGCGTGGGGTTTGAGCTGAGTATGTAAGTCTTTGGGCACAATGAAAGAAACTACACCTCCTCTGTTCAACGCCCGACTGTCCAGAGTGGCTCAGACAGCTGATGGAGAGGGACGGGTCACTCCTTCGTGTCTCTGAGGTCCTAATAGATACGGACCTGTGGGAACAGTCCAGAAGCCGCCATGCAGACTTCATCTTCTAGACTGAGGGAAAGTTGGACGGTGCCAAGCCAAATGACTGGTCTGCATTCAGTCTACATGCAGCTGCATTGGTTCCAAACACATTCTGGGACAGAAGCCACGGGAGGTTGGGGGGGGGAAGCGTGTGTGTTTGTGCGCGAGGGCGTGTGTGCGTGCTGTGTTATGCCAGCTCCTCGTGCCTACGCCCCGTGGTGCTGCTAGCCACGACGTGCTACACATGCTCAGTCCTCGCCAAGGCAAACAACTTTACACTCTCTCTTTCGGTCTCCCCCCCACCCCCCTCTGTACAGTATGTTCTTCTCCTCTCTCTCCCACCGTATCGCTGTCTATCTTTCTCTCTCTGCATCTCTCTGTCGCTCTTCAAAACACACACACACAAACACACTCGCATTACACACAGTCCTACGTGCCAGACCAGCTGGCTACAGGCAGGCCCACTTCTCCTGTTTAGTATGATGTGATCCTACACCGCAGTCAACACACACTCTATGCTGTTCTCTGCATGACAACATCCTGCATGTTGTATTTAGAAAAGAAATCCCCACACTGAATCAAAGGTATACAAATTGGTTCCAGTGGTTTTGACAAAATTCCTCATCGTACGATTGGTATATCTGATTAGTTACTGTAGTAAGAGTAAAAGAAGTAAATGCATCAAAAGATGGGCCTTGCTTACATGCATGACCGGGAATGATTGACACGTCAGGCAGCCTTTTGCCTTGGTAACAGGGGTCCACGGGACAAATGTCCCAGGAACTCTGCTCCTGGTTGAGAAAACAATAACACCTGACCTTTCCACCAGCAGTCAGCGGGAGGCCAAACAGGAAGGATTTATAAGCTGAGGTGAGAGGCTCTGGCAGAGGTTTGGCCCCACTTTCTGCCCCCCCCCCCCCCCCGCCCCCCCGGAGGGCCTGCTCTCCCTGGTGTGTTGACAGCGTTACTACGCATGTGGACCACTGAGAAATTGGGTGTGTGTTGCCCCCAATTGTTCTGACCCCTGTAAACTGTGGCCTGGCTACCATGGGCTTTTCCGCCCTCGGAATATCTCACCCTTAAATGGATCTCCCAGGTACTGGGGCCCTGCGGGCGTGTGCTTCTTGCGGCCCACGGGAGCCACCAGGCCCCGGGTCATTAGCCACGCACTGATTGGGCGATCTGTGGAAATGGAGGGCAGAGGTAGGGATAATGTGACTCTATTAAACAGCTTTGGGACTCCCTCAAGGCTAATTATGACACAGACAAGTACGTCTGTAAAGATTTAATGCAGCTCATATAAAATCCACATTGTTCCAGTTTTGTTCCCGGTTAGCCTTGTTTCAAGTAACGATCGCTGTTAAGATACATCTCAAATAAATGAGCTATTACTTCAGCCTCACAAATCCATGGCCAGATTTAATCCTGCGAGGTATAGAAATGCAATACCGGTAATGTAAATATTCAGTCTGCTGAAAAACACAAAAAAACATGTTCAAACCCTCTACCTCAGCCATGCAAATCACTGGAGGTGAGCAGTGATATTGTGGAGTCAGGTTCCCATGTGTTTAGCACTGCGTCTGGCCCCTGTGTTCAAGCTGTGGAAAGTGCCCTGTGTATGATTGATGAGGGCCCCGGTGCGCTGAGCCTTCCCAGGTGAAGCTGCTCCTCAGATGTGTGGAGCTTCAAGGCGCTGTGTGATAACACTGGAGCTGTCCTGCCTGCCATCGTCCTGCTAGCTGACCCATTCATCATGGACGTGGGCCACATCGCAGGTCGCAGCAGGGTTCGCATACGACTCTCT
The DNA here is from genome assembly GCA_030340665.1 of Neosalanx taihuensis. NCBI lineage: Eukaryota > Metazoa > Chordata > Actinopteri > Osmeriformes > Salangidae > Neosalanx > Neosalanx taihuensis. The sequence continues at coordinate 7,218,226 of CM059298.1, forward strand.
CCACTCCCTGAACCTTCCCCTCTCTCCGTCTCCTCGTCTCTCCCTCCCTCCGTCTCTGCGTCCCTCCCTCCCTCCCTCTTTCTCTCCCTTCTACCGGGAAGAAAGGTAAATACATTAAAAAAGGAGTAAATAGAACATTACCTTTTTTTTCGGAGTGATTAGTAAGCTATGTTTGTTTGTTTTTGGATTCGTTAGAAACGGTATATGTCAGACCAAAACTCATTTGAACCTTGAGAACTGAGTCCCTACATTTTCCTGCTGAGTCGTGCCACAGTCTCAGGCAGGCATCAGGTGGTTGTGGAAGAGTACAGTCTGATTCATGTTCTCCGTGCCCCTAATGGACTCTAATAGGTGGAGCGAGCCATCAGGACATCAGGAGTTTTCTGAATGGCCGTTGAGAATTCCCAGACTGCTGGACTCCTGGAGCTTAGAGTTCCTCTCCCGGAGACTCCGGCACAGTCTTCTCCCCTGTCCAGCTGAGGTGGGCTGAGGTGGGCTGAGGTGGGCCTTCACCACAGCTTCTTGCAGCCTCTCCAAACTTCATTCCTCCTCGCCTTAAAAAATGAGGAGTGGTTTCCAGGGGCTGATGGGTTTGCTGGCAGGTTGGCTCAAACCCTCACTGAGCACCTCTGTTCCCCCATTGCTCATGGAGAGTCAGGAATTTACTGGGACCACCCGATTGTTTTTGATACGTCCTGACCAGTTTACTCAAGGTATTCCCATGCAGCAATTATTGTGTGAATGGACTTCTTATGGACCTGCCGCCTCTCTGGATAAAACACCCAAACACACAACATACAGAGTTCCCTTCTGTCTCAAAAAGGTAGACCTTTCGACTGTGGTGTAATTCTATCATGTCAAATAACTCTTCATATCCATACCCTCATTAGTATTAGCAAAGACTCCAACATATTACGAGCTATTGAATTTCCGCCTATTGAAACCACCTTAAAGGTGAATGGTATCAGTTGTGAATTGATAAATATGAAATTCTCAAAGAACATCTACCTATCACCACCAAATTAAAAAGTAACAGCACCACAATATCACCCTCCAATACATTATATGTTGTGGTGGTGAAGGACATTTAATTGGAGTGGAATTTTTTTACGGTTCTTTACAGTATTTTACTGTACTTGACAGTAGGTGTGCGCCTGTGGAAATGTGTGTGGTAGGACTGGAAGATTAATGCACGCATGGCATCTTCCAACCTGTGAGATTTATAACTGCACCATGTTGGACACGCCACATTGGTCAGACTTTTTAAAGCCTTATAATTGGGTTAGAAGAAGTCTAAATTTCCACATTGTACAGACGCTTACTTAGCCATTCACCACTAATAAACAAACAAGCTAACCTTTTTTAACATAGGAAAAGTCTAGAAAGTCAACCAGAAATATTTCCTGTGGTTGGAGGCCAACCTAGGTTTGGCGAACATACTCTTTCTGACCAACCAGAAAGAGAGATTAGACAAGTAGAAATATGGCTATATTTTGTCATGCATTTCTGAACAGAGCACGCGTTTACTAGACATATTCAAATGAGTGTGAGAGAGAAACACCTTGTTCATCGTCATGGTGTCACGCTGGTCAGACTAACAACCGGTCAGACTAACAAACTAAACTCAGCATATCTGACACAGCGCGGACCCTAAAGGCTTCAGTTTTTTCTTACAGTACTACTCAGTGGATGTGGATAGATCTAGAATATACAGATCTACGTTAGCACTATCTGCATCATTTCTGTTGTATCTTACTTTTTGCTTGTATTTGATGTTGTATCTGTTCATTGTGCACATCTGCACATAGCATCTGTACATACATACAACTGTGTAAATTCTGTAAAAATACTGTAACATTTTGTACAATAAAGCTTTACATTTGTCGCCACTAAATCACTTTAATCTCTTTAGCACCTGTATATACTCTGCATATTCTGATTATACTGTACATACTGTGTATATTCTGAGTATACTGTTATATTCTGTTTGCACTTCTGGTTAGATGCTAACTGTGTTTCGTTACCCTGTACTTGTACCTGTGTAATGACACTAAAGTAGAATCTAATCTAATCTAATCTAACCATGCGCTGTTTGTGGGCATTGGACGATGTCAGTGTTTCATTGTCTGTTGACTCCATTTCGAAGGACGAGGCCGGTTGAGATGGATTTAGATAGATAGGTGCTTCATTCATCCCCTTGGAGAATTAACTCTACTCTGATGGATTTGAGCAATCTTAATGACGTTTTCTTCCACAGAGGCCAGGATATTGCACTGCAGAGAACCTAAAATGAGACGTACTTAAAGAGAAACACCTGAGTGGATTCCAGTAAAAGTAGAAGGGCAGGGTTTCCCGTTTTACAGAAAACTCCACAGCTATACCTCTCTTTCTATTAAAAGAAACACACAGAATAAACTTATTTTACCTGGTTTGTTTTGCTCTATAATTCCATGAAATCCAAGTTGGAAAACAAGAAAATAACCCCTACGAATGGAAAAGACAAGTAAACAGTTCTGTAAAGGTAACATGCTGAGGTCAGTAAAGATGGCGTCGTGAATCATTTCGTCCACACGTTGACATGGAGCTGGTCAAGTTTCCCCGCCTATCTCTCACCAACCCTGGCCAGAAACAGAACCGGCCTCAGCAAAGGAAACACAGACACTCCGTCATCTCCTCAGTCAAAAGTTCCTTTATGCGCCTTAAATTGTTCGATTTTGTTCAAACGAGAACCTTTTCTGCATGCTTTGCAAATACGAACGATACCCAATACATCACAGTCTGACCCTGACGATCGCCAAATTGTTGGGTCAACCAACTTTACTGCCGGTGATTCAGCAGACGGTGGTCAGTAACGGTGAGCAGTGGAACATAGTGACACACTGACAAGGAGAAACATTGTAAGACAGTCTATTATCCCTCTCTCGCCCATTTTCCAATTCTAATTTTTAAGGAAAAGAATAACCAGAATAACCACCAGCCTGCTAAAACAGATACCTACTGTGGAGCTTTTTTCTCAACGTCGTCTCCTGGTCGTCACGTGACACTTTCCTCACCAGGCATCATTGGGACCCATCAGTACTGACGCAGCAGTACGGCTAGATCGGGTTTCCTTAAAGAGGGACAGCACATGAAGGCTTTTGGCCAACATGTCAACTAAGTTCAAATGTTTATTTTCAAAGTTATGTTGGAATATTGGTTTTATTTCCATGTATTTCTAAACTTGGCACAGCAGGTCATTGGGTCTCAGACATTTGTTTAAAATCAGTGGCCAGGTTTGAAATTGTGTAGTTCCATACCGGGACAGTGTCAGTACAAGGCAAGCAACGATAAGAGAATCGATGTCATGGAATCCAAGCAAAATAAGCACAACCCTGGAATACTTTATTTTTGAACATGCGCATGGAATATCAGACCTGCTCTCTGGAAAAATACGACCATTAATATCAAAATTTGAGGTGTCACTTTCCCTTCTTTTTTCCCTTTTTTTTTGGAAACTGAAATTTACTTTTCATTATGTTTATACAGGATTGTGTTTCGTGTGCAATAAAACACCTTTCGACCTATTCCAATAAAGTATGAAATTCTTGCATGTCTATTACCATGTCTGCTGGCTTGGCTGAAATTCTGTCTGAAAGAAAGACTGTACAACCAGACAGGGGGATTCGGCAACCAACCACCCGAGTGGGTCAGGTGTGGGCCAGACAGTCCAGCATGAATGAACACAATGTTACCAGCATGTTCCGGGAGTATTCATTCTGAGAGCATCTACATAAAATCATGTGAATTCATGTTTTTAATGTTTTAAATGGTTTAAAAGATCTTTGAAATAAAAACTGACTGGGAAAAAGAGACACGTTATGATTGTGTATCGAGTCGAACGTGATATTATTTGACGTGGAAATTTCTGCTCTGCGTTGACTTTCGATTGGATTATTAGTATTCCCATGGTTACTGTGTCACCGCATGGATTATGAGTGTGTTATATGATCAATTACCCTAAAGAGACTCTCAAGATCGTGGTACAAACTCGGCCGTTACTGGGGAACAATTATACACTCTCCTGTCAGTGCGAGGATAAATCAGCCACATTAACCATCTGTGTAAACCAGGGCAACCCAAATACAGAGTCCTGAACAGCCCATGAAATCAATCAATCAATCGTCCTTGTTAAAGTCACTCCGTGTGACTAAGGTGACCCATAAAAGTAGTCCTGACTTGGAGGGTTGAGAAGGGGGTGGAGGGGGAGGGGGCGGGGGGGGGTCATGTTCTATCCCCTCCTTAAGAAAATACTGCATCTACAGTGTGTATTAGGCCCATCACAATCCCTGGTTATTTGGCAGCCTGTTGCTAATGGAAGCTTGGCCCAGAGTGGACGTCACGAGCTGGGGCCTGAACAAAGAGGTTCTTTCTGTGTGCTGGGAGGTGCTGAAAGGCTGGTGGAGGGTGGCAGGGCACTGGGGAGCACCACTATCAAGCTGGGCTTCACATACACCATGGAGCCACAAAGGTGAGACCCATTATCCCCCCCCCCCGCCCCCCAACAACCACCACCATCGCTATGGGAGACCTCAGATGGGGAGGCAAGTGTGTGTGTGGGTGTGTGTGTGTGTGGTGGGGGTCTGGATCAGGTAGCCTGTTACCGAATACCGTCACTCAGGACAAGATGCCAGCTAGTCACTGATTCAGATTATACTGTATAGAACGTGTCTTCAGTAACGTGTTCGAAAAAAAACAAACAAGAAAAAGGTAGATGATTGACGATCCAATCAAATGGTCTTTCAGGATCCACGTGTTGGTTTCCCCTGTACTGAGGCCTCACTGCAAATGAGTGTGCTTTGGCAGATCGGACTCCATGGCTGCCAAGTTGCCTCCTCCTTCTCCTCCACGTTCCTCCTCGTCTTCCTCCTCCTTCAACTCCACCTTCTCGTCCTCTTTCGCCTCCTCTCCCTCCTTCTACTCTTTTTTTTCCTGCTTCTTCCTGTTCCTCCTCCTTCTCTTCTTCTTCCACCTCTTCCTCCTCTTCCTCCCGTCGAGGTCCTGGCAAGTCGTGTTCCCTGATAATAATTAGCTGTTAACACATAAAGCTAACATTTCATTAAGCACTTAGTCAAAGGCAGGGAGTGGTGTGTGCAGGCCAGCAGAGAGACAGGGCCTTCTGCCCAGTTTGCCCAACTGAATGATGGGACCCAAAAGTAGACATGGCAAAGCTTCATACCTCATTGATTTTCTGTGCCACGACTTTCGTACATCGCACAACATAATTCTCATAATTCAGACCACGTGCGCCTGGAAGGGAAACGGCTTGGATGCGAGGCGGTGGATGTTTTAGACGGCTTGCATCGAATACGAGACACTTCTCAGTCGAAGGATTTGAGGGGGGACGATGAAGCGACTCGCTGGATGTTGGTGCTTCTCCCTGCAATGAACGAAGGTGTCTCTTTGTTTCCTTCTTTCTCTGTCTCTGTTTTTTCTCTCTCGTTCACTTTCGATCTTTAGATCCATAGTGCCCTCTCCCTGCCGTAATCCAGCCCTCCCTCCCTCTCCATTCCTCTCTCCCTTAATCCAGCCATCCCTCCCCCTCCTTTCCTCTCTTCCTTAATCCAGCCATCCCTCCCTCTCCCTTCCTCTCTCCCTCAATCCATCCCTCCCTCCCTCCCTCTCTCCCTCTCCGCTGTCCGGTTGGGTTTGTTGGAGCAGTTTTGTTGCTGTGTCAGCTGATGTGGTGTCAGGGTTGATTTATGCTGTCCCTCGTCGACATCTGGAGGGTTGAACGCACGCCTGATGAGTCAAAGTAAAAACATCTGTTCTGAGATGAATTAATCATTGCATTTGTCATTGATGTTTGACTTTGAATTGTGCTGTTAGCGTGTGTTATGAATTACCCCTGTAGAAACTACACTCACCAGGAATGATTCATGTAGGTGTAAGTTTAACTAAAGGTGATACCGTTGTTTTAGAATACATTACGAAGTATGTAATGACCGTTAGTTATTCATGTTGCAGACCACCTCTTTGGAAGAGAGCTGTGTATTGAAAGGGAAAGAGCGGGCTGCGAAGGTATGTCAATGCAATTTTGAACGGGCAAAGTTGAGCCAGCCTTACCAGAGGAAAGACTGTGGGCCTCGCGACAGGACCCTCGGAGCCACAGGGGTGATCCCCTGGACACCGTACACAGTCCGCCTTTCACCTCCTTCTGCATACACAAAGGGGAACTTATCCAAGCCCCCCGCCCCACTGCACCCCGCTCCTCTGCCCCCCCCCACCCCCCTCACCCCCCCCCCCCCCCCCCCCCAGCGCACATTATGAGTAGGAGCCAGCTCCCACCAAAGTATAATAAAACCCTCCTTTCCTGGACTGATGTGCCAGATACTCTCAGCAGGCCAGAGGAGAGGAGCAGGGCAGAGGAGAGAGGAGGAGAACGGGAGAGAATAAAGTTGCGAACAGTTCAGGAGAGCACAGAAGACAGAGAGAGAAAAGTAGTGACGTCATCAAAGTCCCCCCCCCTAACTGTGGGTGGAAGCGAACGCGCTTCATTCTCATCTGAAAGGAATTTGACATTCAAAAACACGCGCGCTGTGCGCGACCCCCGCGTTCAGAGGTGTCAAGTCAACGTCGCCTCAACGTCTGAATCTCAGAGAACCGCATGCCCCTTGTAGTGTGTTTTACTCTGGGACATACAGAGACACATGTCCGCAGCAGGGGGCAGGGTCTCTGCGCTCCGGGCCGGCCGCTCACCCCGCCCCAGCCACCTGTTCTGGATCTGTCACCAGGGGAGACTACTGTAAAAGGTTACGTTTCCTCTGGCAGGGCCTTTACTGCGCAGGGTCGTGGCTGGGGGGCCACACACAGCTTCCCCCAGGCCCCGGTACTAAGAGTAAATAAACTGGAGGAGCCATCCCAGGGAGTGTATGTGTGTGTGAGTATGGACAGTACAGACTGCTGGGATAACAAGGCTGGGATAAGCATGGCTGCCACCTCACCTGTGTCTGACCTGTCTGTTATTGTCTGAGGAGTTACTCTGTCGAAACTGGAGTGCTGGTTTCAAGGGGTCCTCTATTACTTACTAGAGCAGTGAACGGTCACATACATCTATGATTAGTTCTAACCAGGGACGTTTCTAGGACTGAAAGAAAGGGGGGGCTTAGCCCCTGGCATTTTCTGTCGACGGGGGGGGTGAGCAAGCTAGCCAGCGATTCCCAAAGATGTCCGTTTTTTACCCGTTTTTCGAACTTGTGGGTTACATTTTTGACGCTCAAGTGACCGACATTTAACCGAGAGCATCTGGTAATTTTTCGAAATAAAATATTGTTATTAATTATCGTATTTCTTCGGCGGCCCGATAATAATCCTGATAATTATTTAGGGGGGCTGAAGAACGTTAGGTTCTAACGTGGGCTGCTAAAGTTAAATACTCAATATTAGAGCTTTGCGGTGATTCTAATGTTCTATATCTGTCTCTAGCTCCACCATTCAACATGTAGGTCGAAAAGAGCACAGCATTGCAGAACAGATATTTTACTCATTTCAGATGAGCGGGATTCAAACCCATGATATAGTGAACCTTGGGCATAGTCCAGGAATGCTGCCATGTCACACAGATCCACCCAGGAGCTGAATGGAGGAAACCCTGTTCCTCTAAAACGATGAGTTCATTAGCATTTGTACTTCTCTTCCATACCCTGAGGGGATGTTATTTGTTCAAATATCCCCTTGTTTTCACAGGTCTGTTATCACAGTGTAAAACTAACACAGGGTCCAGAGGCTGTATAACCTAGATCCATTGCTGAATCCGAGCCAGAGACATACATCATGGCTAGACTGGACTGTAATCAGGCAAGGTTACACATGCCTGCTTAGTCAATAATGAAGGAGAGAGTGGGAAAGTGGAAGAGCCAAGTGAGAAGGAAAGGGAGAGCTTGAGAGGAAGGGACAGAAAGAGAGACGCAGCCAGACAGAAGGACAGAGAGACAGGACAGAAACAGGAAGCGAAGGAGAGAGAGAGAGAGACAAAGGAAACGACAAACCCAGAGACAGTCGTAGCAAACGTCTCGAGACAGAGAGAGAGAGGATGAGAGGAAGCGAGAGATAAAGGCCAGTTAAATCCGGATCTGTGTAGGTCAGCTTCTATCTGTGCTATAATTCATTGAACAGATCTGTTTTGGTCTCTGCAACACCTCTTGTTTTGGTTTCTGTAATTAGTTCTGTGAGTTATGGTGGAATGCCCTGAGGAGGCCCCTGTGGCCCTGGGAGACCCTGACTACAGCTGCTGGACTGATGTATTTATGAGGAAAGCCATCCCAATATTATTGATGTTTCCATAATCCCTTTCACTGGGATGAAAGGCCAGCAGGGGTGCTCAATTTATCTGACAGATTCCATAATGAAAGAATGTGAGGAATCTGGTTGGGCTGAGATCAGCTTTTGACGTTAAGTATGACAGTGTAGTAAATTCCATGACATAAACACATCCACAGAGATGGAAAGACGCAGCGGGAAGTCTTTCTGATCTGGCCCGGCCAGTCTACCCTGCTGACTACACGCAGACCAGGATGCAGTGTTTAGGTTTGACCTGAGGGCCAATTAGGGACAGCTTGTTTACCCAGGAAGTGTCTGCTGTGGCTCCTCGTCTGACTGGCCGTGTGTGCCACAGGTGCCCAGGGCTATTCCTCTTACAGTAGTCCAGAGCAAAGCAAGCCAGTTCAGCCCGGATTGAGAATGACAATCCTGATGTTTCTGCAGTCAAACACACCCAAACACACATGCCTAATCTGCATCCTCAGGATTAGCCTCCCAACAGCCTTCCAGGCCTGGTGGTCTCTCTGTTTGTTGTTCTCCGTTGCTACATGCAGACTTTAAATAAACAGGGCTTTGATAACCTGGGGGCCAGGCAGCAACCTTTGACCTCTAGCAGTTCCGATCGGGACGCAAGAGCATGAGGTTGACCAGGTGACAGGGGCTTGGCTCTAAATTGCCCTGGCTTTTCAGGACAGGGAGGTTTGTAAACAGTGGGAGTGGGTGACTAGCTGATAGAAGGAAACATTCTCCCCTGAGAGAGTGTTGACCTGGAGAGATCCTGGAGTTAAGAGGAACACACAAACAAAAAGCAATATTTTTGTTATGGCTGCTAATAACATCGGAGGCTTTTTAGGGCTATTGAAAAGTACGATATTTTAAATAAACTCAACGTGTCGTAGCGATAAATTGTAAAACATAAAAAAAAAAGTCAAAAATGAAATAAAAAGAACTTGTAATCAGTTGCGTTCCTCTTTAAAAAG